>CM060190.1:49126998-49726998 GCA_030549335.1 Pontederia crassipes | reverse complement strand
GATAATATGCAAGTAAATAATAATTCATTTTTAAATGATAATTTGTTATTTTAGAAATTAAAAATAAAGAATTCAATTTGAGT
Organism: Pontederia crassipes; assembly: GCA_030549335.1. NCBI lineage: Eukaryota > Viridiplantae > Streptophyta > Magnoliopsida > Commelinales > Pontederiaceae > Pontederia > Pontederia crassipes. The sequence goes on along the minus strand of CM060190.1, from coordinate 49,726,915 downwards.
CAAATTAAGATTAATCTTTTCCTTTTATCAATTTGAGTATGAGCTATGACTAAAAATAAATAACATTTCCTTTCTCAAAGGTATGGTAGCAGAAATAAATAATATTTTCTTTTTAAAAGATAATGAGATATATTTTTCATTAAAAATAATTTAAATTTAAGAAATTAAGATTGATTTTTCTTTTTTTAAAAGATAATGGCGGCAAGTATAATAAAAATAATAATATGTCCTTCTTAAATGATAATGTATTATTTCAAAAATAAAAAAATATTCAATTTGAGTACAATTAAAATAAATAATCTTTCTTTCTAAAAGGTAATGTACACCTATAATAAAATAGTATACTATTTCATTTGTAGAAGACATTGTTTTATTTCCAAAATTAAAAAAATATAAAATAAAGAATTCAATTTGTGTCCAATCAAAATTAACACTTTCGTATAGTATAAATAAAAATTATAAATCAGAAATTAATTCTATTTTTGAAAATTATTTATTTATTTCTGAAAAAAATACTTTAAGTAGAAGTTGGGATAAATTGTGTTTTAAACTTTTCAAAATAGACTAATCTATTTATCACATTTAAATTCTAAATTAGTTTTGATAATTATTATAAATTATAATATTTTAATTGCATTCTATATATTTTAATCTATTTCGCACGGAATTTAGCAATGAGTTTAAGATATAAAAAGGGAAAACTATTAGTATGAAAATACAATAGACGAAATAAAGAAAGATTACTTTTAAATTTAAAATTAATCAACACTTAAATATAATATATGTGGTAAGAACGGATAAAACAATCATTTTATCATAAAACAAGTAATATATCTCATGAAGAGGATTAAAATAAGAATGCACATCTGCCAAAAAATAACAAGATTAAACTGAGAAATCGATAATATATCTAAAATAATTCGAAGGCTTCTCCACCAAACCCCTAAATCTGACCTTACATCTTAATACACAAGTCCCTCCCAGCTTTTGTCTCTGATTCTATCATTTGCGGTAGCCATATTAAACAGTAGTAAGAACACAATTATAACACTTTGAAAAAGGAATCTACGCAAGCTTATTACATCCTTGAAGACAATATACAATTGGGAATGTAAACAAGACTTGTTATTAGCTGGCATGTGGGCACTTTTGCTCCACAGTATTCGCGTGCGAGAAGCATCCTCATATTAGTTATATGATCACAACAAGCATATGGCCAGGCATCTTATTCACAACGTTAGTCTACCTGAGGTCATGCTTCGTGCCATTGAAGTAAATAAATTGGTGACTTCCATATCCAAACTTGGCTCTGACGTCTCTTCCTTCTTCGAGCTCGGGTTATGGAAGAAGGAACCGAGAAGGAAGTCAGATGGCCATTCTAAATCTTCCAACAAATGATCAATTCTGTTCATAGTCCAGCCATTTTATAGGAACTTGTAGTCATATATTTCATTTCCCGCTGATGTTCATTATGCCATTAACCTCCCATGAGCTGTCCACGTTATTGATGATTAAACATGGGCAATTATCGATCCATGATGACCATAATCTGACTTTGGCCGAATTTAACTTGATGAAATTTGTCCAATCAGTTCCCTTGCTTCTCGTTCAGAAACTCCCATTCCCTTTTATGCGATTATGAAAGATACTACACTCTGGATCAGAAAATTTTCCCATGAATCATTTAGTCTTCTAGAAACTGGAACTTTGCAAAGATCACAGAGCTCAGCTGCAATGCATATAAGGTAAAATGCCACATCCCCAAGACTGCCCCATCCAAAGGGTTAGTATCTTGTGAAGGTTCATTGAAAGCATTAATGGTTCAGCCTGGCGTTGGACAATGTCTGTAAATGGAAGCATTCAACTGCAAACCAGACACAATCATCCTGCACAGCAAGACCTCGGCCTCTTTTAATTTGCCATCCTCACACACAAAACGAATAGCCAGTCCATAAACTGGCAAGTAGCAACATTAGGATTACATCCCCCCTCCTCCACCCTCAAGCATCTCCTCCCTAAGCCTTTTTCTGGAACAATTTTATCATTTGTCATTTAGTCTTGGAAAACCAGAACTTAGCAAAGATCACAGTTCATCTGAAATAAAAGGTCCGAGACAGATCCCTGACAGACAGCTCCATCTAAAGGGTTAGTATCTTGTGATCCAAAGGTTCATTAATAGTATGAATGTCTCAGCTGGGTGTCAGACAAGGCTCTGTGAATGGAATCATTCAGCTGCAAACCAGATACAATCATCCTGCACAGCAAGACCTTAGCCTCATTCATTTTCCCATCCTTGCACAGAAGACGAATGGTCAGTCCATAGCTAGCAACATTAGGAATCATTCCGTCTGAAAGCATCTCCCTAAGTAACTTGAGAGCCTTGAACAAACTACCTTGCCTGATGTATCCATGGATCATCATGTCATACACTACCTGGTTTGGCTGTAATCCCTTCTCCTTCATCGAATTGAACAGCTTCCAAGCATCCTTCATGTTGCGGTCCTCGCAAAAGCCATTTATCAGGACACCGTAAACATGAGCATCTGCCACCAGTCCAGCTCTTTCGATTGATTGGTACAACTCAAATGCCCGCTCCATATCATTGCCTCTTGCAAAAGCATCAATCAGAATTGTATAAGTTACTACCGTGGGAACCAAACCCCTACGATCCATTTCCCTGTAGGCATTGGCAGCTCCCACCAAATCTCCTCCTCGGGAATAGGCGCTGAGAATCACATTGTAGGTAACCACATCGGGTGAGCAGCCATCTCCCTTCATCTTATTCAGCACGTCCAATGCTTTCTGTATCTTCCCTGCTTTGCAGTAACCATCCATGAGGGTATTGAAAGTGACGGAGGTGGGCTTCAATCCGCACTGTTTCATCCTCAAGAACAACCTTTCCGCACATTGCATCTTTCCGAGCCTACACAACCCACTTATCAAAGCATTATAAGTCACCACATTAGCACAAAGTCCTCTCTCGGTCATTTCCTCGAATAGTCGAAGCGCGAAACTTAAGCCCCCGCCCTTGCAGCTCTCGGAAATGACCGAACTGTACGTGAAAAGGTTCGGAGAGACCCCATGCCGTTTCATATCGTCAAAGAGCTGGAACCCCTCCGCACGGCGCCCGTTCCTGAAGCAGCCGTTGATCATGGCAGTGTAAGAAAACTCGTTGGGGGCCAACGCGACGTCGCCCTTCCGCATCCTGCCGAACAACCTCTCCGCGTGCTCGAACTCTCCTCGCTTGCAGCATCCGTCGATCAGCGCCGTGTACACGAAGACGGTCGCCGGCCGTCGCGCGGCGGCCTCGAACTGCGACAGCAAGCTCAGAGCTTCCGTGGTGCGCCCGGCGTGGCAGAGGTTGCGAATCATGATGCCGAGGGCGCGGACGTCCAACAGGAGACAGCGGTCGGTGGAAACGGAGGCGGAGGACCGGAGGAGGGACTGAGTTCGGGGTAGCCGGATGGAGGAGCGGAGGCGGCGGTTGACACCGGCGCAGCCGGCAGTGAGGAGGCGGACCATGGGGTTTCTTCGGCGGAGGTCGAGTACATTTTGTAAGTAGAAGGTTATTTTAAAAAAAACATAGTAGAGGGTTTTTTCCGTTCGAATTAAAGATTTAAATTGGAATGGGGAAAAATAAGTTTTACGAGGGTTATTAGTTTCGAATTTAATTTATAAAATTATGAATATGGGTACATTTTTTTATTTCATCTAAGAAAAGAGAGGGTATTTCACAAAGGTTGACGAGAGTCTATTTGGGGATGAAAAGAGAAAATGGAAGGAAAATGAGTTGAATTGATTTGATTTAATTTTTTGATTGAGAACTAGGACGTCATTATTTTTATAAGTCTAATTTATTGATTTTACTGAAGAATAATAATTTTAAAAAAAAAATAGATAGAAATACTGTAAACAAAGTCATTGTTTGAATTTAAATTAGAGGAAATTCGAAGAGAAAGTTTCTTTTTTTCTCATTATTTTCTTTTAATTGAGAAGATCATTAGATGCGCTAGTAAGAAGAGTATATCAAATAATCTGGAATTCGATTAAAAGAGAGAGAGGGAGGTCAAGGCGGACACTTGGCGAATTAATAAAGCAAGATCTATTGGTGAATAATATACCGAAATATTTGGTTACTAATAGAGCGGAATAGCGTCGTATGATCCATGTAGCCGACTCCATCTAGTGGGATAAGGCTTTGTTGTTGTATTTTTTTTTTAACTCCAAATTGAAGTGTAAAGGAGAAAAAATATTTAGCACATATTTTAGCCTTTAATAATAAAAACTAAATATACCAATAAATGTATAAAGTATAAAATCGTCTAAATAAAATTATCATTTGATATTTATTTCTATCATTTTTTTCTTTAATTATCATTTAATATTCACCTTCATTCTCTTCTATTTAAATTTTGAACCACATCTTTTTTTCTTCTCAATTTTTACCTTCCATTCTCCTGATTTTTTAACCCCTAAGGTTTTGTATATTCTCGAAAATAAATGAATCCATATCTTCTTCATTCAACTCATATCTTTTTAACTTATAAATTATTTAATCAAATCAAATAGCCTACGAATCTTCTTCCACTCTCTTTTTTCCCACTTAACTCGATTATTGGAATGGCTCGTTCGACTCAAACAAACGTCATGTAAGAAATATGCACCATCTGATAAATGGTGGACCAGCACATATGATCGATGACGGAGATTGGTGCAGAGATTATTACATTCCAGTGTAGGACTATAGTCCGATCAGCAAATTCCATCACCATTTTAGTGCATGATGCACTTATGGTCCGAAGTCAAGGATGCAATCCAGGAGAACATACAGTTGGATGCAATGCAATCTAGTAGAAAGCTATTTGGCTAACACATAGATTATAAGATCCAGGAACATAAAATCTTCGGACCAGTTAATAACTTATATAGCACTATGACATAAAAGTTTCTGACATGACATATTTGCTACTAGAGTTCACGGAACATTGATAATGGAGGATCCTAAATAATACAAGTCAGTAAAGAACAACTCAAATAAGTGTAGAAAGCACTTGAGTATTACAAACTCTTGGAATCATCTATAACCTAGTCCCCAATAAAGTCCAATTAACTACCCGGCATCCAATTTGCGTCCTCACTATCAACTATCACCCGGTATTAGTCTATTTTCTCCATTTCCCCTTTATCATTAATGACAATAGAAAATTTTGCTTAGTGCACCATTTGCGCTGTTATGTGTGAAAGAGAAAACAAAGAAAATAGACTAATACCATGTTGGTAGTAATATGAGTGATGCAGGTGGATACAGTTGCCTTGCACTTTGAAGTTGAGGTGATGATCAACTAAATTATTTATGCATCAATTCATTTTGTATCCCCTCAAAAAAAAATTCATTTTGTATTTACTTTTCTCCTGGATTACCTAAGAAGATGGATCGTTCCATACTAGTTTCCATATAATTCTGAGGACTCGCCTGGGAAAGGAACGGTCAATATCTGATGAATAACAAACAAACCAACTGAAAAAAAAAATCATAACATCTGACATTTCTGAATTACAAAGGTTTGTTAGCATATGTAAATTTCACTCTGCTTTGAAGATAAGACAGAGTAAAGTGAGATTTATTTCCATTCTGGAATGAGAAAATATTCCATAAAATACCAAATGAGACAAGTAGATCAATGCCACAATGTCCGTCCCATAACAGAGGCGACAGTTTGAAGTGGAGGCAATGACTATATTATAGTCATTATCAGATTGTTAAATGTAACACGAAAGTAGAAACTATCTCCGCATATTGGATCTAGGCAATGCAACTCCATCTAAAATACCAGTAGACAGAAGATTTTGTATCCGCAATCAATGATAAACTTACTAAGTGAGCTGAGACCAATGGAACCAGCCTTTGTAAAGCTCGTCTTCATAGAAAAATGTTATAACTAAGATTGTTGTGTAACGCATATATACACACATATATAAGCATCAAATTTTGACTATCGAAGTTGGCTAGCCATCCAACTTGTAATACCAAAATCGAAAACTAAGAAATATGCAAGTGAGAAATAGAATCAACAAAAAATGCAAACAAGGTCTTGCTTAGTTCACAAGGAGTGGAACAAAAATGCAAACTGCATAACATACTATTTACTGTAAACAAGACAATATTTTAAGGAACATGGATGGAAAATACATTAATAGGATACTCTGTCATCAGTAAAACCCATTGTTATGAGTCCCTCGTAAGAAAAGACAGACAATACATAATAACAATACAAGCATCACCAGCAAACCAAATTATGGAACCATAGCAACGCGATCACCATTTCAGTTCTCCTCTTCCTTCCTGGAGCTTTTGCTCTTCTTTTCGGACCGCTTCTTCCCATTTCTCCCGCGACAGGTTTCAGAATCCATTCCATCACTCTTGGAGTCATTATCAGAAGCTGCCCTCCTCTTTTTGGAGTTCTCATGGCGCCTGTGAGTCCTCTTTCGATCATCCGATGACTCACCACTGCTATCAGAATCATACCTGCGTCTGTGGACACGCTTATGGCGGCGGTGGCGGTGGCGAGGCCTATCAGTATCACTTTCAGACTCCGAAGGAAAGTCAGATTCTGAGCTGTCCTTCCTCCTGTGGTTCCTCCGCTTCTTATCCTTCCTGCTCTTCCTATGCTTATGCTTGCGATCGTCATCATCATCCGAATCCCCGTGTCTCCTCCGCCTCTTTTCCTTCCTTTTGGCATCTTCTTCATCTGTATCGCTCTCATCGTCACGACTCGATCTCTTCTCGCTCCTCTTCTTCGACCTCCCTCTCCTGCTCCGCGGGTCCTCGGTCTCCTTCGTCCCAGCTGTGTTTTTCTTCGATTTATTCCCGAACCGAGCAGCAATGAGCTTCTCCATCTCTGGATCAACATCCGAGTCGGAGCTCTCGCTGTCTTCCTCTTCCTCCTCCGACTCGTCTGCGCTAACTTCAGCCTTGTTGGAGGACTTCTTGATCTTGTCGAAGACGGCTAGCGCGTTCGCCTGAGCCTCCTTGTCGGCAGCATCGTCGGGGTCCTTTGCGCTGAGGAAATTGCGACACTGGAAGGTCAGGTGCCCCACGCGGCCGCACTTCTTGCAAGCCCCGCGGGTCTCGTTGGAGGAAGAGCCGGTGATGCGGGCGAGGGCGAGGAGGCCCTGGAAGTTTGCGTAGGCATTTTCGCTGGACTCCCCGACGGCGGCGCCGGGGGCTCCGTCGGTGGAAGGCTTGGAGGACTTGTCGTCCTTGTTGGTGGGGGCGTAGGGGTCGTAACCGATGGCACTTTGCCAGATGCCGTGGGTCTGGAGGGCGGCGCTGCTGTGCACCCGGTTGTTCGCCGGCATGCGAACACGTCCCGCCGTCGCAGGCATATTCGGTGATTAGAGAGGACTAGGAAGCGGGGTAGGGTTCCGGCGGGGTCGAAGGAGACGAATGTTCACGGGAATTGGGAATTGGGAATTGGTTTGCAACAAAGGAAAGGATCTTAAATTGATCCCCTTTTTTAAAATTATTTTTGCGGTAGAAAATATTAGAAAGACCTCATGGTTTAAGACTTTAATGTCGGCAAGATTCTTAAATAAGCCCATAAGAACTTGGGCCGTTCTTTATTTGATTACTTGAACGGCCTCGAAAATAGAATTTTGAAATAACACAACATAAGGTTTGGGTCCTGGTCAATTGAATCCATTAATATTAAACTACATAAGGCTGTTTGACTAAATTTATAAGTTATTTATAAATTAATTAAAAAAATTTCAACGTTTAATAATTTAAAATTTTAACTGATAAGTAAATATCAAATCTATTTATAAGTAAAAAAAATAGAGAAAAGGGTGCTTATTTTTTTCTAAAAAATAAATCAATTAATTGTTTCATAACTAATTAATTTTTATTAATATAAATATTTTATTCAAACATGTAAGTGCTTATTTTTAAAAATAAATTTCAGTCAATATATCAACTAAGCCAAACGGCATATAGTAGGAAGCTTTAACACATATGATAACCATCTGACTGAGGAATAATAATAATAATAATAATAATAATAATAATAATAATAATAATAATAATAATAATAATAATAATCTTGTGTGTGTGTTTGTGTTCGTGTATTGAATCGTCAAAGTTCAATATGATAGAAAAGCTGACTACTGAGATCATATCATAATCCATAAGAACTCTGGAGTCGAATCACATAGCAACTCAGTTTCCAAATGTTTCTTTTATGTGATTAAATACATTGCTTGCAGTAGTTTGAGGGAATTTCTGCACAAGATTATCACTAAGCTTCGATCAACTCATACGGAGAAGGCCAATTGGTCATCCTCTAATAAAATTATCATGCAAATGTAACCATTTGTTTTCCTGAAAATTCAAAGTGTGTTTGCTTTTTTTTCACTTCAGCTGAACGTATACATTCGTAGATATGTATGTTGTTAAAGAGGTTCGAGTTGCTATAGTTAAATTTGATGTACACATAAATTTTATAAATTTACAGTTAGCGAAATTTCTTGCCTATTCTTCCAATCTCGAAATCAATGTTGACCAGATCCTGTCTGGTCTAATGTAAAAGCCGGAAATGCATTGAGGCCGATGAACTGGTCTACCTGATAAAACTCAGTTCAATTTAGAATTGAAAAAAAAAACAGTAAAATTATTGAAAAAAAAAGGTAAAAGAAGGAAAGAAATTTTTGTAAAAGAAAGTAAGAGAAAATTTGGAAACCTCTAATTTAAAATTGAAATTAAAATTAATATTGAAAAAAATAAAGTAAGCAAAGACCCTCAAAGAAGAGTGTCTGGTCCGATGCTACCAAGACCCGTGACAACTTATAACTCCAAAATTCTGATAGATATTATAATGATTTTCATTCTATTATTTTTTCCATTCTATTATATAAAGCATGCTATAAATCACGACATCAGCAGAAACCAACAAATAAATGGCGAATGTCATCGATCACTTTTAGGGTAACAAGTAGGTGCAAATTAGACTCCTGACATAAAAATATCTTTATGATACTATTTAAAGCAGAATGACAAAAACTTCGTAATAAGAAGTCACCGGTCATCATCCCCTTCAAAATTAGGGACCAACTTGTAGGAGAAAACTGCTACAAAGTGAATTATTTTGCACTAGCAATGAAGACCGAAAATATTGTTCAACAAATTGAGCTGCATTAAGATCAAGTATTAATCAGTTGTTGCTGCACCCTGATTAAGCTCCGCAAATCTCAAGCCAACCCTCATTGAGTGCTTCAAGAATTTCTCAGCACATCGGCGGACACATGTTTCCTCTTGCTTGTCGAGTGACTTGCGCCTAAATGTCTCCACGCAATCGCTGAAGCACCTCTCCACCAGTGAATTATACATTCTTAAACTGCAATTTCAATATAAACATCAGCCATTCAGAAGCAAAAGAAAAAGAATACCAATGAGAACGTGGAGACATGTCAAAGAGGCTGGTAAAATACAAGGTGCATTGCTATTCTAGTTTTCCCAGCTTAGTAAACATCATTATGTACAAGTGATGTCCTTTGCTCGTTCTTATGCCATGAACTTCTATACGGTAAAGCAGCAATGCCTTAAATGAAAAAAAATTGAAGAAACCAGCGGCACCAGTTGAGTGTTTTTCTATATGCATCAAATTCCATCTCAGGTAACAAATCAAGCTGATGAAATCAAATCTATATGTTGACACAATGGATCAACATGGATTTTTTGATGATACAGTGGATCAACATGGATTTCATTGCATCAGTATGAAGATCTCAACAGACACTGTTTCTCCTTCATTTTTTTAGGAGGCGGACACATCTTATTTCAGAATACAAAAACAGTCTGCATGCTTAGTTTGGTGACATTAATCAAAGAAGGAAGAAGTGGAATAAAAAACTTCCAAAAAAAAAAGTGGAATAAAAAAATGCCAGTCAACAGATCTCAAGAAAATAAGTTACCGAAATTCAGGTAGTTGATGTTTCATATCTTATAAGTTATAACAAGTCAAATCTTTTATTAAAAATGTCTAAACAGGAGAAATCACCGAACCTGAATCACTAAGAAAGGACAATTAAATGTTGGCAAATGACTTGGGCTCGATGATGATTGCAATCGTGCATAGAAAAGATTTTTTTTACGAAAAGCATAATTATAGTTATTCAGCAAACATATAGATCACAGAATCCGGGAAAATAAAAATCCTGGGATGAGTTAATAGGTCATATAGTATAATAACATAAAAGTTTCCTCAAATTTTCTACAAGAGTTCACAGAACATTGATAATGGAAGATCCTATGAATATAAATCAGTTGAGAACATCTAAGATATGTGTAGAAAGCAGTTGCAACTGAATTGGCGAAGGAAGCAGGAAGCTGATGAAGTGGTCTAACATAGATGACTGCTAGTAACTTTGACACTTCAAGCCCACGTGTTCATGGGGACAAATAATTGAATCAACTGTGAGAACCAGAAACTTGCAGGAAAAAGAACTATTAAATTACCCGGAATATGTCAAGTTTAACACCAAATCTTGGCAGGCCTTTCATTAACTTTAGTTTTATGATTATGACAATTGACTTCAAACAAAGCACGTCTTTGTCAGTGTAAAGGTTTTCCGATATAATTATTCAACTATTAGTTTTCAGTTGTTATCCACAATTAAAGAAATTACAGGAATGATGAGCCCAACATTGTTTACGATCTCCTGAAACTAAATTAGAATGTGGAAACTGCCAAATCCAGAGGACAATAGAGGTTGATTTCACATTTTGGAAAAGCACACAGCTTCAAAGTGCAGACTCTAAATTGCTTCGGTTGGCCGGCAAAAAAAGGTGTAAAAGTAGTATATCATCGAACACTGAATTGCCCCAACACTGTTTGTGGCAAAGGATACTGAATCCTTCTATAATTTCCAAGAATCAAGCACAGATGACAAATAAGAAATAATTGCACTTGATCTCCACATATCTGCAAATAATAAATGCACTAAAATCCGAGTTCGTTCTTCGCATGCTTGTGAGAGAGGTGTCGAATGGTACTATCATATGAGAACAGCATGGCTCCACGATAAGAGCGATACCGGCAAGTAAATAGTTGTAAAGGTAGAAGGAATCTAAGCAGTGATGGTGAGCAACCTGTCGCGGACCTGGAGCTGGTCGATCATGGCGGACATCCGCATCTTGTCCTCCTCAGGGAGCGCGTCCAGATCGCCCAGCATGCTCTTGTCCATGGCTCTCCAACGCCTCCCGCCCGCGTCCTCGATTAGGGTTTTGGAGAAAGAAGAGGAAGGCGACGAACGGCGGTGGCGGCTTAAACCCCTCTTCTTTCATAGCTCAGTGGCTTATCAACGGATCCATGGGCTTGCAGCCCATTCAAGATTCATAGGCCTTGGATTGGCTTTTATCGGATGATATTGTTTTATTATTCATTTATGCTCATAAGTTATTTATTTTAGCCAGAAAATGAAAAAGAAAAAATTAAATACCGAAAATAATGTATTGTTATTTTTACTTTATTGGAACTTTTGAGTTAGAAAATTAGTTCTCAAACAGGTCAATTGACTATTTTCCAACAAAACAAAAGAAGGAAACACTAATAATAGGATTGGATAATTACCATGGAAAATCCGGTTCCCAAATAGAAAGCCAACAGGTGTAGAATGGACGATTTATTTCGCTTCGTGAATAAAATCTAATTTGGATGTCTTCAAATCCAACGAGCTTTTGCCTCTCTCTCCTTAGAGGTGGACTTTTCATTTTTCAACCCACGCATGATAAGGAAATGCAGATTTAGAGTGAGTTTAGTTAGAATGTAAAATAAAATACGAATTATAAATGGGTGAACGTGAAAATCTATGGCGAATTTTAGTTTAAAGAAATTATCTTTAGATTATAGACGCAAAGTTTGAAGTTTGTATCATAAAATGATATAAGTGATCGATGAAAAAAGAATATTTTATAATTAAAAATTCATTATTCATGTTTAATACGATTTTTTTTTGTAGAATATTTAAAATACTTAATAATTAGATATTCAATTACTAATACATTTAGATTTATTGTAATATTCTTACCTTTTTATTATATTTTATTTTAAATAATAGCTCATAGTAAGGTAAAATTTACTTATAAGTAAGATTGAAGTTATTTTAAATGATTTGATAGTCTCATAATGTGTAGTTATAACTACCTACGAGAAAAGAAAATAGGCATCGAAAATGTTTGTTTACTTTTTTTCTGAGAAAATAAGTTAATTAATTAGTTTGATTTTAACTAACTACCTATTATTATTTTTTGTGGTCAATAAATTATTTATCAGCACTCAAAATTTATATTTTATCAGTTTAATTGAATAAATTTATTTTCTTATCTTCATTATTTCTAACATTTCTAATAATTATGAGTTATTCATAATTTATATTACAATTATTTTATTTTTATATTATTTTACATTCTAAGTTACGTGTTATTCAAAAGTCTGAAAATTTCACCTCTCCTAGCTATAATATTCATACATATAGGCGGACGAAGCCAAGGGGCTATTTGGTTTATTCCATCAAATAGGAACTCCTGGTCTGGCTCGAGAATCAGACCATCAAAACTAAAGATCATGTGACCTTAGTTCTGGATGGTCTGGTTGCACACGAAATATTTTTTTTTATTGACTTGACTTTCTTTTTTTAATTTCTTTTTTCTTTTTTTCTCTTACACATTCATCTTATAAAATAATTTATTTATTAAATATAAAATATTTATAATAAAGGATTAATATAATATTATTTACTACTAATTATTTTATTTAAAAATATTTCATTTAATTATTTAATTTTAAAAAAATTATATTAAAATAATATATTTCTTTAATAAAATTTTCCATAAAAATTTATAATTCATACTTTTATTAATAATAATATTATATTTATATTTATAATAATTATTTTTAATTTAAAACCTATAAAAAAATAATCTATAATATTTACTTTTTTATCAAATTAACATCATCGTCATTACGATACACTCCATCAAAATACACCCAAAGGATTTTGAGAGGGGCCATAGTCCTCTTTTAATATATGCAGCATCACATTTTAGAAGTTTATCATAATGACGCGCATCATAACTCAAAAGTTGAGAAGTTCTGAGTTTGAATTCCACCCATGAGATATATGTATTTCTTTATTTTTAGTATTTTTTTTACATTTGTTCTATGGCCTCCTTATATTCAGAAAAAATTATATGCAGATCACATTCGAATGGCCTAATAAACTTTAAGTTTATCCATCTAGTCAAGATCTCATAAGTCTTAGCAAAATATATCGACATGTGGATCAATTGAACGAGTCCATTAATATTTTTTTAAAAAAAATAATTATTCTTTAATTTCTTATCTACATTAGGCTTTTTAGATTTTCTTATATTCTTTTGTTGATGCATTAATGACAGCTAACACATATATTTATTTAATTAATTTCTTCATATTTCTTCATATTTTATTTTTTTCATTTTTTTACTTTAATTTTTCATTAATAATAGACCAAATCAAATTAATAATGGATAAACTGGTAAATATTATTATACAAACTTACTAGTTATTATTGTTAGATACTAGATAACTAATAATTCAGTCTATTTCAATATGCGCGATCTATCAATGGCTTTTAATTAACATATGGGTATCTACGAGGACAAACAATTTAAAAATAATTTTAGGAATTAAGATTGTTATCTTTCCAAGACTGGCGATTTATCAAATATATTCAAATAAAATACGAACAAACTTATCCATTATCATATATGGTCGGGCAATGACAAGTCTTGTTGTTCAATCTAATAAACACTGTGAATGCATGTTGCTATCATTTTCAGGCATGGACTCATCTTTTTTTTTTTTGTATAAATTTGGTTAGAAGTTATGATCCGTTATTGTAATTTGTTAAGATGACTTTAGTTCAATTTTTGGAACAAGGACAAATTCAATGATGATTGTTCATTGGTGAATATGTACATATTATTTTCCTACTATAATTTGTATACGGTGTCATTTGAATAAAACATCATTCTCAATGAAATTTTTATGAAGGAATGCACTTTTTGAAACAAATGTCTTCCTTTAGGAACTTCGCCCTGTCCTCTTTAATCCTTGAGATTTTCGAAACCTTCTTTTTTGTTCTCAATATCTGTTTGGATGTTGATGGAATAAAGTACTCTCGGTTTAAATATCCGCTTGGTTCACATATATAATGATGTCACAAAAACATTATTACATATCGTAACATTTTGCACTTAATGCAGATGGATCAGAGGATGATTGCTTCACTCAGGAATTGGTTGTTCCTTCACCTATGTTTTTTACTAAAATGATGGGAATAAAATGTTAACCCTAACTTTGTTTTTGTGCCAAGTGTGGACATAAGGTGCCAAATGGATGTCTGCCCTCTGAGTTAGGACCCTAAAGATGCGTGCAAACTATAATTTATGAGACTTTAATGGATGTATCAAAAGAGACTTTCAATTGATCTCTATCTCTAGATTTCCTTCTTGGTTTTCAAATTCTAACTATTGCTTCTCTAGCTAGCTAAACAAAATTTTCACTTGTGTATGTGTTTCTTTTTTCCCTTCATTTGGGCGAAGCATGATGGAGAGAAACTCATCCATTGTCATTCTTGTTGCCGCTAAAATGACATGTGATGAGAGTTATTTGTGGCAGTATTTTTAAAATCAAATCAACCTTGATTTAATTATGAACCGACCATCAGTTAAATTTGATTTGATAAAAGATCATTTTTTATTAAAAAAATTGGAATGAATCGAGTTTACCCGATCAAAATTGGGTTGAATCGGATTGACCCGAGCAAAATTGGGTTGAACCAAAAAAATGATTCAATTCGATTTGTGTCGAAAACATTAAAAAACTACAAAAATGGGAAAAAAGAAAAATTTTGATTTTGGATAATAATGTGTAGAATATGAAATAGAGAAATAATTAATAAAATACATTTTAGGGGATATAAGTAAAAGAGAAAATTGAAATTATCATAAATAATGTTATTGAAAACATAAAAAATATGTTATTCTTTTTTTATTAATTTAAAATATGATTAATATGATTTAATTCTATTATTTTATATTTTTATATTTTTATTTGTAGTATATTTTAAGAAGTAATACAAATAATATTATTTTATTAAAACATGATTCAATCCGGTCGAACTCGGTTAAAACGATCGGTTCTTGTACTGCAGTTCGCATCTCCAGTTCAATTTTAAAAAATATTGAGTTGTGGTTAGCTATAACACTAAAGAAAATAAATTCATAACATAAATTTAAGATCTTAAGGTCATGCACCACAGAAAAACCAAAAAAATATATTTGCTACGGAATTTTTCATTGTAAATTCGTCGAAGTCTGTTGCAACTGACAATTTTGCAACGAATTAAGAAGCTCGTTGTGAACATTTTCGTGGCGGATTCTGAATTTCGTCCAATCTAAGAGACGGAGAACACTTCATCCCAAATTGAGATGGCAAGACATGGATAGGTCATGGTCTCGTTCGTCTGTGGTTGAGAAAATCAAAACTAAAAATATTTGAAATATTATCGTTATGTCAAATGATATTAAATTTCAAATCTTCCCAACAAGTTTTAATGTATAATCATTATATTTAAGTATATTAAATTCAAACTTGCGAAGGAGTAACTTGCCTAAAAATATTATATTTTTAAATATGGAATTGGATTGGTTAAATTATCATCATTATATTTAATTGGAGACAAACAATTTGTGGCGGAAAAAGCTTGTAATATTTTTCAGCAAAAAGTTATGCTGCAAAATATTAATATCTTATTATTTCTTATTAAATCGTAATGTTTGATAGCCATTGTATTTATTTATATTAAATTCGAATTTTCAGCCAAATAATGTTTTACAAATTCAAAATCATTTAAGCTAAATAAGCATAAAAAACTTGCGGCGGTGAGATGAGCTGCAATTTGTGACGGAATGATGCATCCTCCATGGAAAGTTGGGACATAAAAGTTTCAGAAAGTTGATTGGCACAATCTACTAATAAAGTTATGTCTCAAATGAGTATTAGTAGTTACATATTAGAATTTTGTCATCGCTTGGGTTAAGAAAATACATATTTATCAACAATCTTTTACTTCGATTTTAAATTAGTCATGCGTTAATAATTTTAGACACAAAAAATCTCTCATAAACACGGATGCAACAAAAAAACACTGATGCAATCAACGGCAGCTAACACTCTTCTGTAAGTCACAAGTCCGCTATATTATTGCGGTGATGACCCCTAAATTTTGTAGCCTAAATGAAGACATTTATAATTAGCACTCCCATGTCATGCGTGACGTTAACGTTAACAATTATTGTTTACAAATTATTATTACTCCCACAGGCCACAAGATCACCAAGACCTTTGATTAAAGTTAACATTAATGTGCATGGATTGATGTTTCAGTTTTGAGTTCCAATGAACTAAGTCAAGGTTTATTTCTCTGCGTGTGCATGCATGCATCAGTTCTTGGCCTGGCTTGGCATACTAATTAAACACAAGACACACAAATATAATATATGTATGCACAGCTAAATAGTAATACACGTACGACCAACATAATTAAAATACTGCAACAAATTAAGCCAAGCTTACACAGGGATGAGTGGGTACAGATTACATGATAGTAAGAACCATAACGTCGTCACACAACTGAAGCAAGCCTGTAGACATGGTTTCAAGGTGATACAGGAGGACCATATCAAACTGAAACTACGACCATGAGCAGCTTGTGTTTATTATTACACAAGAATACAAATTCCAGGTCTCACAACAACTGAACACACCATACAAACATATCACAGAGACCTCGGATATCTATTAATACTTCTGCATGCTGTCACATCTTTGTGGAAGAGATGTGACAGATTAGCAGCTGCATGATCCACAGCTGCATCCGGATCCGCACCTGCAACCCTCAGCGGCCACCTCGATTTGGCTGCGTGTTTGGTGAGAGAAACACATAAGTCATCTTAGAGTTGTTTTTTTTTAAAACAAAAAAGGAATTTTAGCCTTTGTTTCTGTTAGTTTTCCAGTTGTTTCATTCCTAAGCTAATTAAGTAACCAGTCATTTATTTTTAAAACAAACGTAAAAAAGGTACTACTACTAATATATTCCATTTTAAAAGCATATTTTTTATTTAGATAAATAAAATTTCTAATAGAACAATCACGTCGAAAGTTTTTTTATAGATGGCTAATTACTTGTTTTAGGAACTAGGCGAAAATATCTATAGTTTAATGGAGGTTTTGAAAATTGGAAAGGGGAACACATGAAGTGTGTGAAAAAAAAATCCTATAATTACTACTAATTGCCTGCAGCTAGCTAGTTCTCTCTTAATTCTCAGTTTTGTTCGATTTTAATGTCCAAGAAATACTAGATGTTGGCTAACTAGGTCAAATAATAGAACATAGGGATAGGAGGCATTTGAATTTGATTATCACACTATATAGAGAGGGGGGGGGGGGGAGAGAGAGAGAGAGAGAGAGAGAGTTACCCGCTGTAGCAGTTGCAGGAGCCGCAAGAGCAGCTTGATCCGCAGCGGCACATGATGAATACTGAAAGGTTGATGGAGTACAACACCTGATCGAACGAATAGATTGAGGGGATGCTTGTGAAAAGGCTCTAATTGATCTTTCTATGATTTGCCTCCACCCAATGCTTCTAATATTTATAAGGGAACGGGAGCCGAGAGCGAAGAGACATCCACCGTCCACGTGTCAACCTCTCCCCCCACCAACCCTCCATAGTTCCCTTACGCACGCACAGCTCGCTTCTGATTTGTTCATATCGGATGCCAAGTCAACTTTTATTCGTGCATGCATGCACATTATTCAATATATCCATCACTTTCTGGAGTACATATTAAACTAGTAAGATTTGAAATCGTCGTCAACTTTGTTTTTCTATAATTTTCATTTCGAACTGAATTAGACTTGAACCTTAGATCAATGGGATTAGTTCATTTAAAAATCTAATTAACTTTTTTCGGTCGAAATTTATATGTCGAACTTTTAATTCAGGGTGCCCACGCACACGAATAGATTATTTGCATCGTAAGTGGATTATTCGTAGTCTATTAAAAGCGAAGAATACAAAAATCTAAAAAAATAATTGTCCGACAAAATTAAACACTCATCGTGAATCGTGCATAATTTATCTGTTGTTAATCTTAGTCTACTATTTATTTGACTCTATTCTAATGGATATCTTTTTAATCCACCTTCTAACTCGTAATCGAATAGTACCTAAGTGTCGAGAATTACTAATAATTAATTAATTTGATGTTCGAATAAGAATTATATAAATAAATCTTGCTCAAAGTGCTAGAATGTTGACATCCTATTCATTATAATCAAGCTTGTAAATAAACTTTTGACTATCAAATTAAGTTAGTAAGAGATTAATCGATAATTAGCAATTAATTTCTTTTATTTTATTGGTCGATGTTGGCAACTGATAGAAGTTCTTTAGCTCAATAATGGAAGAGAAAAAGTACGGACGAATTGTTTATGAGTAGGTCGGTTATTTGGTACGACTTTCGTTGCAAAGTGTTGGACGGTACCTTATAAATTATGTTATCTTGTCACGTCATTTCGTTTCTTTGAAAAAGAAAGGCAATTGACTTTCTTATTTTAAATAAGTTTTATGCAGTCCACATTTTTCTTTTTTGTTAAAATATTTTTTTTCATCTTCAAAATCATTAACATCTAATTAATTCCATGTTTAAAGATTGATACTAATCACTCCCCCATGATTTTAGGACAACTAAAATAAATATTATTAATCCAATAAATATTGTGCCAACTTATATAATGTGTTCTTAGATTAATTGTCCAACTATATTTGGCTATAATTAAGTCACACAGGTTTCTATTTGTTCAAACCTAACTTGTCCTCCTCACGAAGATCACATAAATATGAGCTTAATGTAGAGCATCTTGCTCTAGTCTTGACGTTGAGCGCTTATTTTTATTAATTTAGTTAAATGTATAGATTTTATAATTTATAATTAAATTAATCATATATTTTTAGATAATATATATATAGGATTAATTTGACAGTAAAAAATATCATTTGAGGTTAAAAATTCACAGTCGTCAGAATTTTTGAGAAATCCGTCGGAAAATGAAGTTTTCGATGATTTTTCCGACGTAATCGATCCGTCCGAAAAATACTCGTTGGAAATTATTTTCGACGGACGGAAAAAATGTTGAAAGTTTCGAGGATTGCACCCGTCAGAACTACCGACATTTGCGAACGTCGAAACTTCTAACAGCTCTACCCATTGAAAAATTTTGACAACCGAGGCCATTGGAAGTTCTGACGATTGTACCTGTCGGAAGATTCCGACGGCGTCGACCGTCGGAAGTTCTGACGGTGGTATATTCTTTCGACGGCCTAAGCCTTCGGAAATAAAGTATAATGTAATAAAAGATTTTGCCCGCCACTTGGCAGTCGATTTGGTCGGCCGGTTCTACGAGTGACCGGATCGGTCACCAGGCGACCCAATCCGGACAGCAGGTGCCCGATTTGGTCGCCTGGTGTCGTGAGCAGCCGATCCGGCTACCAGGCGATCGATTTGGTTGCCTAGTGTCACGGGCGGTCAAATCGGCCGGCCACCAGGTGACCCGGTCAGGCCGATCCGAACGCCCGCGGCTGGATCAAGTCGTCTGGTAGTCGATTTGGAGAGGGAGATGGTACCAAAGAGGAAGATGGAGCCGGAGGCGGAGACATAACCGAAGGAAGACGGAGACGAAATCGACGAAGAAGACGGAGACGGAGCCGGAGAGGAAGACGGAGTCAAAGCCGGAGAGGAAGACGGAGTCAAAGCCGGAGAGGAAGACGGAGGCGAAGTTGGAGAGGGAGACCGAGCCGGAGAGAAAGACGGCGATGGATTCGGAGAGGGATACCGAACGAGCCAGAGGGAGACAAACGAGCCATAGGGATGTGAGAAAAATTGGGGGAAAGGGTAAGCGGGAAGCAAATTAGAATTACCGACGTTTGGGACGGTTGGTAATTAAAATAATAAAATAATAGATATATTATATATTACATAATACTTAATTATTATTTTAATTTCTAACGATTCTGACCTTCGAAAGTTTCGATCGTCAGAAGTTTCGACGATTACTTATATGTCAAAACTTTTGATGGTCCAAATCGTCAGAAATTAAAATAATAATTAAATAGATTTTATATTTTATATTTTAATTTTTTGATGGCTATACCCCTCGAAAATTTTTACGGATAGTTATCCGTCGAAAAATTCATCATAAATTGCGATAAAATTATGCCCATAGAAAATTAGCCGTCGAAAAATCTTCATTTTAGATGATGTCTCTATTTTAAGAAAGAGGCATCAGTGTTCCCTATCTTTTTTCGGACTTATTAATGTTTTACATATACATTTTTTTCTCGATATATATTGAGAGAGAAAATTGAAGTGCATATCCACATGGTCTTTAAATTTGTCCGCATCTTATTTAACTTACAAAGGAAAAGATAAGATGCATACCAAAATTCTATAAAATACACGCTGTCAAATAAAAACAATGTAAAACTTATGTACAAATAAGAAAGAATAGAGAAATATAAATATATGAAGCCAATGAACCTTTAGCTTCTGTTTGTTTTTTTGTCACCAATGTTGTATAAGTGAAAATATATATAGAGATACTCAAAGTGATGTACATGGAATTGATTAATGTTTGTAAAAAAATCATTAAGGATATAAAGAATAAATATTCTCAATTTTCAAATATTTTTTGCAACAATATTATTCACAAGTTGGCCCGAGTTTGATCCGACCCGTGAACAAACTTGACTCAACCGACCAATTTTGATCGGGTTAGGTCAAATTGGGCCGTGTCTGATGGGAAAATTCGAGAATAGGTAGAGAAGATCGCAAAGAGATTGCAGAAAAATTAGAGACAACATACGAATTTACTCAGGTTCACTCTTGAGATTAGGGCTACGTCTTGTAAAGAGGTTCCATTATATCGTTTAGGTTTACAGTCGCCACACAGATTACATATGAAAGTAAGCTATACATAGTCTCTTCCAAACGAGTTCAAAACCCGAACAAAATAGAGAAACAAACTTAATTCGAACTACACGGGCCGACTAAACAAAAGTCCAAAATTCGTCTAGATTTCGGAGGCGCTGCCCCCGAATCCCATCGGGGGGTGAGGCCCCCCAAACCCCCTTTCATTCGTACGCCATCAACACTATTAATTGGATAATACTCAGATTCCCCTAAGCTCACGTGGACGAATTCGGTGTGAGAAACAAGGGGCCCTGAAGTATTCATCAACCCCAACATTCTCCCACTTGGTGGATACTTCACACCAATGAGAGCCTTGCAAGCAATATTCTTTTTCAATCCGACAGCAGTATAGCACCACTCGAACTTTGCACATGTAACTGCTTTAGTCAGAAAATTAGAATTATTCTCTGTTGTATCAACCTTTTCAAGCTGAACCTCTTTCTTTTCCACCTTTTCCCGGATGAAATGATATTGGATGTCAATATGCTTTGTGCGTGAGTGAAATACATGATTCTTAACTAACTGAATAGCACCTTGATTATCACACCTCACCTCCATGGCACTTTACTCAAATTCGAGCTCCAAGCACAACCGTCGTAACCATATGGTCTCTTTTGCAGCATGAGTAAGAGTCATATATTGAGCTTCTGTAGAAGAAAGTGCTACCACGTTCTGTCTCTTGCTCATCCAATTCAGTGCAGCCTCAAATAATGTAAAAATATATCCACTAGTGGATCGTCTACTATCAATGTCTTCACCCACAATCAGCATCTACATGGCCTACAATATCAAGCCTCTTTCCTTTCCCTGTACCTTCAAAACACAAAGCAAAATCTGAAGTTCCACGAAGGTACCTGAAAACTCTCTTGATAGCATTCCAGTGTTCCCTGCTTGGGTTAGACATATACCGACCGCTTGGACTATGTTTGGACGCGTGCACACCATGGCATACATCAAGCTGCTCACTACACTTGCATATGGCACACGATTCATCTCTTCGGTTTCTTCATCCGTCTTCGGTCATTGCTCTATAGAAAGTTTGATTTTTAGAGACATAGGAGTACCCACTGACTTGCAGTCCGACATGTTAAATTTTTTCAACACTTCTTTTATGTACTTCTCCTGTCCTAACCACAACTTTCGCTTCTGACGATCCCTTTTAATCTGCATACCCAAAATGTAATTCGCTGACCCCAAGTCTTTCATCTCAAACTTCTTGGCCAACAAACCCTTCACTGAATTCACCATCTCCATGCTATTTTCAATCAGTAACATGTCATCCACATACAGTGTAAGAATGACAAATTGATCGCCAACTCTCTTCACTTAAACACAGTGATCTGAATCTGAACGTACAAACTTGAGTTCGAGCATATGCGTATCAAACTTTTGATACCACATCCTTGGCGACTGCTTCAATCCATACAAAGACTTCTTCAATTTTCACACCAAATTCTCCTTAACTTGAACTTCAAAGCCTTCCGGTTGCCTCATATATATCTCTTCCTCCAAGTCCCCATGAATGAATGTCGTCTTCACATCCATCTGCTCTATCTCAAGATTATATGTTGCTGACAGAGATAGAACAAATCTGATTGAAGTCATTTTCGCCACGGGAGAAAAGATCTCATCATAGTCGATTCTCTCAATCTGAGAGTACCATTTAGCTATCAACCTCGCCTTGTACTTCTCTATAGATCCATCCGGTTTCAGCTTTCGCTTGAACACCCATTCACAATCAATTGCCTTTCTATGGTGGAGAGTCATTTTTCACTGATATGGCCTAATCTCCGATGTCACAACATAGATTTGCTGTCTTCATCTTCTTTGGACTCTTCAGAAATAAATCTGCAGCCCACAGATATTGTCTCTCCGAGCAACTTGTACAATGTACCATAGTGAACCCCTCGTGCAATCACAATCGACCCTCTGATCATCTTGCACGAATCCTTGTCGCAACTGAATATAACACCCGAGTCAGCCATTGTACCAACAGATAATAAACTCATGCTCATAAGTGGTATATGCATCACATCAGGTAGAGTCTTCACCGTGCCATCATTCATCTTCAACTTCACCCTGCCACGTCCAACAATCTGAACCGCAGTGTCATCTCCGAGCATGACATCCCCACCATTATACTCCTTATATTCACAGAACCAGTGTCTATGAGGCGTCATGTGGTACGAAGCACCAGTGTCGATGAGCCAGACATCCTTATCTGACTGTGCCGTACATGCAGAAGCCAGATACACATCCCTTACCTCAGCCTTCTTTTTGTCCGAGGTTGACTCAGCTTCTTTCTTATGAACCAACTTATTTTTGCAATCTCGCTTCAGATGACCCCATTCTTGACATCTCCAGCATTGCACCTTCTTATCTTTACTCTTCGAACGCCTACGAGATTTGGATCTCCCTCTCTGATTTTGATTCCTTTCTGGTTGCCTTTCTTTGACCGTCAGCGCCTCTTTACCAGAACTTACCGATATCTTTCTCCGTATTTTTTCTGATAACAAGGCAACACATACACTTTCATACGAAAGTTTTTTATCCCCGTCATCAATCACGACAATCAAATTATCCATAAATCCGGCAGCTAACAGAGCAATGTTATTGCCTTATCATCATCTTGAAACTTAACACCGATTGATACAAGTTGACTGATCACCGTATTAAAGTTATAAAGATGAGTAGAAAATGAGTCACCCTCATCCATCCGAAGATTGTACAGTTTCTTCCTCAGAAATAACTTGTTAACCAACGACTTGTTTTGATATAGGAATTCCAACTTCCTCCACAGATCTCTGGATGTAGGTTCGCTCATCACATTTGTAAGAATTGAATCCGCGAGACAAAGCCGAATCATATCCTTCGCCTTTCTATCAATCCGATCCCATTCTTCGATCGCCTTTGGATCTGCCTAACTGGAGGAAGCCCCATCCGTGACCTTCGCCGCGTCCATGTCTGACCTCTCCTTCTCGATTGCCATCCAAAGATATCGATCACAGAGAAGATCCTCCATCTTCATCTTTCAGAGATCAAACTGTGTTCCATCAAATTTTTCTATCTCAATCCGCGATCCTGCTGACATTTCGAATAAACCCTAATTTCTCGAACAACCTGTGCTCTGATACCAATTGATGAGAAAATTCGAGAATATGTAGAGAAGATCGCGAAGAGATTGAAAAAAAATTAGAGACAACACACGAATTTACCCAGGTTCACTCTTGAGATTAGGGCTACGTCCTGCAAAGAGGTTCCACTATATTGTTTAGGTTTACAGCCGCCACACAGATTACATCGGAAAAGTAAGCTATAAATAGTCTCTTCCAGACGGGTTCAAAACCCGAACAAAACAGAAAAAAACCTAATCCGAATTATACGGGCCGACTAAACAAAAACCCAAAATATGTCTAGATTTCGGGAGCGCTGTCCCCGAACCCCCCTTCGTTCGTACGTCAGCAACACTGTTAATTGGGTAATACTCAGATTCCCCTAAGCTCACGTGAGTGAACTCAGTGTGAGAAATAAGAGACCCTGAAGTATTCACCAACTCCAACAGTGTCGAATGATCGAGTTATTCGACCATTATTTTTTTAAAATTTATTTTTAATATAAAATGCATTTAATATATTATTTTTATATAAAAAATAATATTTTAAATATCTAGATATTTTTCTACATGTTAAATAATTTATTTCATATTTTTTTTAAAAATTAAATGATATTATTTACTTAGATTAATTAAAAAATAATTAATTTTTTAAAAAAATAAAAAAACTCGAGTCATCGATTCTAGTCGATTTGAAATTTTCCAAATCGGATCCGACCCAAATAGTGATAGGGAAATCAGATGCGAAGAAGAAAATGATGAATTTTAAGAAGTTAATTATGTTGGAGTTGGCAAATACTTCAAGACTCCTTATTTCTCACACCGGGGTTCGTCCACGTGAACTTAGAAGAATTTGAGTATTACTCAATTACCTGTGCTGCTGACATACTGACAAAAAGGGGGGCTCGAAAGGTCTAGGATTGTCCCGCTTGTCGGTGATCGGGCGAGGGTTCGAGGGCAGAGCCCCCGAAATCTAGACGGGTTTGGGCTTTTATTTAGCCGGCTCGTGTGGTGCGGATTAAAGGTTTATCTGCTTTGTTCAGATTTTGAACTCGTTTGGGAGAGACATACTTATTGCTCATTTTTCAAATGTAATCTGGTGCGGTTGTAATAAAAAAAATATAGTGAAATTTCTTTGCAGAACGTAGCTCTATTATCAAGGGTGAACCTGGATAAATTTTGTGTGTCTCCTTTAATCTTTCTATGATTTCTTTACGATCATATATTCTTATTTTCGAATTTTCTCATCAAATTACGCATGACAATTCCTGGATACCAATAATTAAATCATGAATGTAAAACAATATTTCAGTCCTGAATAAGTCATCTTCGTTTGAGATCGGAAAGTATATGCACTGCACTTTTATTAAGTACTGATAATTTGTGATCAAATGTGATAAATGCATATGATTTCTCTCAAACTGAGAGTAATTAATAACATATTTCATTTGAATATATATATATATATAGCATTTGTCAATCTCATTTTCTAGAGGATGTCCTCAGGAAAATTCTGATTTTATATTCCATGCATCTTGTTGTTGCCTAGCATGCAAGATTGGATGAAATGGCATGACTTTGGAATAGATGCACGAATCTTGCTTTTCTTCACTATGTCAACCAGGGATTAATTAATATATAATCCTCGAGTTAGGAAAGTAGTTCGAACTTCTAAAGATTTGATTGATGTCAGATAAATTATTACAGTAAAAAAATATTTGCAAAATGGGAACAAAAACTCCGACCAACTACCCCAAATAAAGATGTGGATAAGAAAAAGCAATGAGAAAGTATATATATTTTTATTCTTACGGACCATTTTTTGACTGATTTTCTTTTTCAAATTAAAAAGCCTTATGAACTGTTTGGCACTGTTTTAAAATGCCCGGCCGGTCACAGGCTCACGGATTATCCAAATTCAAGTCATACATAGAATTGACCCATTTTCATCATGTCAAATTCGATCAAAAACTTGAATTCAATCGATTAATCTGACCGAGTCAAATTATAAAATATAAAAAAGATAAAACATGTAAAATTATTTTAAAAAATTTAGAAATAATATATATACTTTAAATTTATATTTCAACATTCCTTTATCACATTTGTAAAATTTCACTGATATTTTTACTTTTTTATAATTACTTCACAACATTTTTTTAAATATTCGATTGATTATTTAATTTATACTTACTTTATTATATTATTTGATTTGAATTATTCTATTCTATTATAATAGGATATTACATATTAATACTTTTACAAGAGTCACTTTAATTTAATTTATTTTTTATTAATTTATATTATTTGATTCGACTATCAATTTTTAATTTGATCCCGTCCAATATGACCTGTTAAACATGATAAATTGACATCAATCGTATAATGTATCGTCATAATTACGACCAGTCACCAAATCATACCGAAGCTAAAAATGACGAAATCGCCTGCATTTTTCTATGCCACGACATTGCAGATTCAATATTAAATTAATAGGACGTACGTGTTAATGAGATAAACAGTGGATTTAGATGTTCTCTTAGACCTTCATGCTTAGGCTGTAAACTAAATGAAATTTTGATTTCCTCATATATGGTTTTATTTGATCTATGGCCTGCTTATGGATTGTGATTCATCTTGCTACAGAATGATTGTATTTGTTAGAATGACAATATGTGATATATACGATTTGTTAACATGTTGAAATTAACATGATTACAAATGACCGAGAGTACCTCAGAACATGACATGATCTCTTATAGGAAATACCTTATTGATCTCTTATGGGAACTTGTGTGTCAAAATATTGTTAGATGCATTAATCTACAAATTCCTATATTCTAAAGTGCTAAAATGCATTATTGGTTTTATGGATTATTAGTTTATTCCAAATAACATTAGATTAGTGAATCTAAACTTATGATTACTCTTGATTGTATGAACACTACCGACTGCTATGGTGATTGTATATCAAAAGCAAATATGTTTATCTATTAAAGTAAATATCAAATATGTCCGAGTACATATATTGAAGAAGGCCCGAAGGGAGGGCTTCTTCAAGTTTGCCAAATAGTCAGTGCCCTGTTGGCTTCTCCGTAACAATTTTTAATTTTCATCTATTCAAAAAAGAGAAGCTATGTAGGATATCACTAATGTAGTGTTTTAATCTCCATGGGCATGCACCTTCCTTCTTGATGATTTGCACCAAAATTTTGAAGTCTCATTCTGCAATGACGTCCCTTAGACCTACCTGCATGCATTTGTTAATTTCAGATAATAAGCCCAGTGCCTCCGGCTCCAATATCGACAAATTATCCCCTCTTCAGAGACCCTGCAACCATGAAGCCACCATCATAAGAACAAAGTAAAAAACTTGCACCCTCGCCCTCGAGGCTCCAATTTAGTTTCACCCAAGGGTATGGTGGGGGCTCCCACCCGACCTTGAGTATGCCTTGGGGGCTAGTGGCCTTAGATAAATGGTGAGAAGTAAACTCATCAAATCCAGCCAAAGCTCTCCCAAATAACCGAAATGGTTGCATGTTTTGCAGGAACATCCTTCCAGAACCCATGAGCGAGAGGGCCATGAATCAAAATGATCAAAGAAAAAGTTTAACTTATGCTAAAAAAATTGTCCACAATTGTCTGGCCATATGACAGGTAAAAAATAGTTGTGTTTGTTTCAAGTTCATTGCCATAGAGAGAACAAGTTGCATTAATGGAAGAATTGTAATGAAGGATAGTATTAAGAGTGGGCAGCCTATTATGCGCAAGTTTCCATAAGAAAATATGTATCTTTGGAAGATTGAAACATGTCATATATATTCCTCTCCAAATACACCAGCCATATTCAAGTTTTGGTGAGAGTTGGAGGAGACTGATAAAGTTATAAGCAGATTTTGCACTTACCATTCCTCGGGAATCCGAGGTCCAAACTCAAGTATTGTCACAAGTCAAGGTGGCGAGATGGAGAGACATAATATGTACAGCAAGAGCATCACCAAAAAAATTATGCAACCAATTCTGATTGACAAGGAGATAAAAAACAAAACAACATCCATATTAACATTTTATAAAAGTGGGTTTCCAAGCGATAGGAATATTAAAGATGAGTTTACTTGCTTCATAATGAAATAGAAGATTCATGCATCCAATCACAACGTAATCACAACATGAGCAGACATCAACCCTTCATTTTTTTCCTAACTTGTGTGTGTTACATTATTTGTCTATGTTGTTAGGTCCAAATTAAGAAAGAAGGATATGATTTTCTTTCTTCTTCCCTTTGTTTCCTATGGAGAATAAATTTAGGTTAATGAATTGAAACATATATATAACAATGACTTTGCCAGATAAAACATAGTTGTCATAAAAATAATTAATTGATATTATACAAGAACCAGAAAACCGTATCTACCTATCATTTCTAATGGAAACTATATTATTCCACTAAATTTGAAGAAGAACTAGCAAAAAAAAACATATGGAGTATACGCTTATCACAAGTTACATAAAAGAACTAAATTACGCACCGTTTCCCTTCATCAGCAAGCACAATGACGTGATAGGATAACATACTTTATAAGTGCCCAAAGTTTCTCAACAATTAAAATCATACCATGCATATAATCGAATATTACAGAAGTAGTGGACTTCTTATAAATAATTCTCATTATTATTCCTCCTCCGGAATTCGAATTAACAACTCGGATTAATTAATTGCCAACATCAACCTCTAAATTGAAAAATACCTCTCCCAACCAAATAATTCGAATATTCCATCTATCTTACTAATCCTGTTAAATATTGTAATATTAAGATTTTATCATGCACCACCATATAAGTTTTTTTAATCCTCGGGTTGAGATCGATG
Source organism: Pontederia crassipes (assembly GCA_030549335.1). Taxonomy (NCBI): domain Eukaryota; kingdom Viridiplantae; phylum Streptophyta; class Magnoliopsida; order Commelinales; family Pontederiaceae; genus Pontederia; species Pontederia crassipes. Next base: position 49,697,803 of record CM060190.1, on the reverse strand, counting down.
ATGGCATGACATGCATGCATATTGTAACGTGGATGGTGGATGCCCAGTGCTCCTGTAGCTCCACCCTCCATTATAAATAGAAGCATTTGGCCAGGGCTCCATACATACTTGTGCAAGGTTTACAAAGGTACATATCCTCTAGATCTCCACTAAGCTCTTGGTTCAGGTGTTGTTAGCACTCCTACTCAGTTCAAAATGTGCCGCTGCGGATCAAACTGCTCCTGCGGATCCGGCTGCAACTGCCACAGCGGGTACTTCTCCTTCTCTCCTTTATCTTATGTTGTGTATATATATGCAATGCAATGCAGGTTCTTCCGATCATAAGCCGCGGCTGCCGGATAATTAGATCTGGCAATTGCGACGACGTGCACATCCCCGTGCGACATATCCTTGAAGTTTGGTCATTAAGAGGAAACGTATAGACATGCATCGTGTTCATGCAATATATCCTTGAAAAATATTAATTCTATGTTTTCTTTTCCTTTATTTCGTGACCTAGCTAGTTAGATGAGTAGTCATGTGATGTTTGGAACATGCATGCATGGTGCAGGCAGATCGAGATGGCCGCTGAAGTTTGCAAGTGTGGATCTGGATGCAGCTGTGGATCCGGATGCAACTGCTGATCATAGATCGATGTCTTATATCCACAGAACAAATTAAGATGCGCATGCATGCATGCATGACAGCATTGCATAAATAATGGACATTACAAGTCCCGTTTTCATCACCGGTGATATATGCATGTTTGTATGGTGTGTGTGTTTGTGTGAGACCTGGGAAGGTGTTCAGTTTGGTGTGAGCTAAAAATAAAAACCATGGCTTTCGATCGTCACTTCTTTCTTCATGTATCGCTTTGAATTACTCGTGTTAAATTCCATTTGAGCTAAAAGATCCTTTTTGCAGTCCAATATTCTCTTTTATTTATATGTTAATTATCAGAAATTTAGTTAAAATCGTAACAAGTTTTGTAAAGACCAAATCTCTGTGATAGGTAAAGAGGATCAGTTAACCTCAACTAGATGGTCAATTCTATTCGCCAAAGAATTCGACATATAAATGAAAATGGGATCCGGAGCTTCTAACTTCTCAATGAATAATTGATTTAATAAATTAATTATGATGTGCAATTGATAACGCACCAAATTAAATATTAATTCAAGTATCAATTTTATCCTTGTACACAAATAAAAGAATAATGCTAGAATTGTATTCCCATGTGCATAATCCCTATTTGCATATAGTTTGTATTAAAATTTTACATTTTCTCAAAATTTAAAAGAAAAGGTAATTTTAAGAAAAAAGCCATCTGAATAGCCTAATGACCAACATAATTAAAGTTATACATATATCTTATATTATTCTTGTTGTTGCTGTTGTTATTATATTTTGAATATTTCTAATATACATAAAATTATTTATGGAATATAATATTTTGAGATTATGTACATAGAAAATCTATACTTTTTGTTTTTCGGATGTGATCTCCCCATCAAACTTTGCTAGGTTTGCGTAAAATGAATTTGCACCGACCTAACAAAAAAGTCATGACGAAAAAACATCTTTAGCTCACTTTTTTAATTAGGGTGAACTCGAGTCATCCTAATTGCTTTGGCCTTCACTACTTATCATTCTTTCCCAACCCTTATCATTCTGATCGGGTTTATATTAAAACTAAAAAAAATGACATAAATCAGATTAGAATTGGTTAACATATGAGTTAATTCGTCATGAACCAATATTAATATGTATATCCTTTTAAAAAAATTATAGGTCTAGTTTTATTGTAAAATTTTTGTATCACAAAATCCGTTGCTAACATATTTTGGAATACTTTTCAAAATTTGATGTATCCTCAGATTATCTCATTTTAACTAATCAATTTTTTTTTTCATGGCCTTTGGGACAACTATAGTTGGAGTATATGGTTAGGTACATGAATGTTGAACCTCTTTTGTGGTGAATTTAAATAAGGTGTCACACTTTGTTGAACTTTTTGATACTTGAATTAACATTTAATTTGGTGCATTTTTTATGACGAGTGATAATGGTACAATGACTTGGAATTTGCGATAATTTTGTGAAAAATAATTATGTAAATTTTTTGCACAAGGTGTTGCATATGGTAAAGTGTGTGTGTACATGTGTGTGTGTGTATTTGATAATGCTAAGTTATTAGATCTCGTGAAGTTGATTTTATGTCATTTTGTGATGATTAAATTTGTTATATAAAATTAGACTTCAAAATGAGAGTAATATTATTTTAATTTATTTTAATGATTTTAAGAAAGAGTTAGCACAACCGAAACATCTCAATTTGTTTCTTGAATCTAACTAGACCTTCGAACCTGATCTCAATTGTAATCAGCTCGAAAATGAAACTAGTTGTCTTTTTGGGATGATCTCGTTTCCAATTCAAACTCAGTCATGCTCGCCTCTACTTTTTTTTATCTCTTTAAATAAAATTTGGGTCCTTCATTTTCGCTCCCAAAAAGAAAAAAAATGTTTGAGATTAATTGATCATTAAAGGATGTTAAAATCTAAGCTCAGATGATTCACTGGCAACAGATAAAAGGAGTAGAAGACAAAACAGAGGAAAAATAGAAAGGAAGATGAAGTGGAAGGAACAGAAGAAAAAAGGGGAAAGCTTGAAGCTACACAATTTTGATTCAAAGAATGAGATTACAACATACCCTCGTAAACTAATCCCTAACAACAATTATTTATACTAATACCTAATTGATACAAGGAGATTAAAATGGTATTACAAAGCAAGTAACAATAAACGTTATAATAGTAAAGCAGAACCTCTCTGCAAGCTTAAAGAGGCATGGTTGTTGGAGATGAAATCGATGGCGTCGGAGATGAAGATGCCGATGATGATATCGCCAACATGCTCCCTCAAGTTGGCAAGTGAAGACGACGAACAATGTTAACTTGAACTCGACCTTCGGGACGACGACGGATCAACTTGTGAGGCAACGCCATAAAGAGAGGGAGAGTGTTATGAATAAAAAATCAATGATGTTGTTCTTCTAACATCTTGAGCTTTTAGAAAATTGGTCAACACATCAAATTTGAATGGTATTAAAGCAAGATGTCAAGAGTTCAAACCACGTTAAACTCTTATTAAAAAAATATTTTCCACCTTTTTGTTGTCCACATGGTGGGCTATGATATAATAAAGTTATCAATACTCCACACATGAGGGGAGTGTTAAGAATATAAAATCAATGATGTTGCTCTTTGCATAAGTTTTTAAAAAAATTGATTAGCACATCAAATTTGACATAAGAGAAAAAATGTTGATGTTCATTAAAGGAGAGATGTGTTGTTCAAATGTTCTTCTTTTTTTCAATATTATCAGGGATATTTATCTAGCTTTCCCTTGAGATTTCAAGGAGAAGTTTTAGAGGAAAATCAGGGAAGGCATCCTTCTTCTCACCTCCTAGTGTGAGGGTCACCTCAACCTTAGAGAGGAAAATCATGTACACACTTACTCTCACATCATTGAAGGATAATCATTCCAATTTTTTTCGATTGAAATCCATGGATGTCTAAAATTATTAGTATTTGTATATTCGGACGGAAGAAGATAAACTCTTATCAAAATGATAATTTTAGAAATGGAACCTGACACTAATATCACCAACTAACAATCCTTGACCGGTAATCATTCCAATTTGATAAGGGAAATTGAATACATTAGTTATCACAATTTCGATAAAGGTGGAATAAAAAATAACTTATATTTGTGGGTTCTTGAATAAATATGAAATTTCGAATGAGAACAAGTAGATGGAGTCATATAAAAATATTTGTATGAATAAGCCAAGGCTTGCGATGGAGGAAGCCTGCGGTGGTGAAATCACAATCCCTGGTTCTAAGTTCATTCTCGAGGCTCGAAAACATGTCATTGTGCTTTGACATATTTGCGATGGTAAGAGTTTCTTCGCAATTTATGAAAATATTTTCAGCAAACGTATATAACCATTATTACTTGCTAAGGAAAAGAAATCCATTGAAAATTTTGAAAAAAAAATGAAAGCATGCTTTCTGATAGCTTTTATGTGAGTTGCAACCAGAAAATGTATGTAGTCCCTTGTCCACTAAGCATATGCAAGTTGCATGCACGAAGAAAGCAAAATAATATTACTCTTATCTATATGGTTGGTAATATTACTCTTATCTATATGGTTGCTAAAAAGTTCTAAATCCCTAGGAGTATTGCATGTAAGAGACATGATTGAAAGGCCTATTCCATTTCTTTCTAAATTCATCGATTATATGTGAATAGGGACGAATAAAAAAATTTCTTATTTTTATCCTTTTGGATGATGAAGAGTTATAGAGAAGACTTCATATCACCCTTTAAAGATCATCCCTTGAACATTAGTTTTAGAGCCAAGAAGAAAAATTTTTTGAACATTATTTTGAAAGATCAAGGCTTAGAAAAAAAAAAGACTTGGAAGAGTCTACAAAGAACTTTTGCTAAAAATATGAGAGATGACATAAAACTTTGCTTAATTTGCTCGTACTTCTTATTCTTTCTTTCCTGGTATTGTAACTAAATTTTATTTCATTTTATATAACTATGCAGTAATATTTTTTTCTAGTTGAGTCTTATGTATGTGTTGGATTTCTTCGAATTATTAGTTTATCTTTAATCATTAAGGATTTGTGTGTTCTTATTTAATACTTATGAATTACTTGTTTTGAAGTAGTTAATTTCATTGTAGTTTATAAAATTATTTTATTTTATTTATAATTGAAAAAAATCAAAAGAAATCATTTTTTGTACTTATTAACGTGACATGAGGAAGTCATTCCTCATAATTTTTATTCAACGTGTTTTTTTATTAATTAGATGAGAATAAAAGTAAAAAATATAGCTTATTTTGATTATTTTAAGATAGTAGTTAAAGTTTAAAATATTAATTAACTAAACATTGAAAAATGTACTTTATTATTATTAAGTAATTCTAATTTGATAAGATCTCTTGCATTGTCATGGTGCAAGATAGATGTCCTAATCATCGAATCAAAATTTATCCAGGTCATCATGTTCTTTATTTTTCTTTTATTTTTTTGCACTTAAAAATTACCATTTTCTTTATTTATCAAGTACTAAGATTAAGATAATATTTTAATTGTTAATCGCTCTAGTAGAAATAATAAATCTACTCATTCGATATATTACTTATATGATTAGTGTACTTGCTAAAGTTTACTATCATTTCACTGCATCGTTTGGTAGTATAATAGTGAGTATCCCCACATGTCACTCGAGAGATTGGAGTTTGATCCTAGGCAAAGTGTCAAAATTTTGATATTAGTAAGTGCACCACTCTCTTAAATAATATAATAAATTAATAAAATTATCGAGTATGATTAAATAACTAATATCCTATTGAATAAGGCAAAACCAGCAAGGACTTGGTCCGGCTATAAAAAATGTGGATTAATTTTTTACTCGATTATTCAATATTTTAATATATAAATATATCAATATTTATATTATTGATATATTACATTATTACTTTTTCTATAAATATATTATATATAAAACTATTTGATTAGTAATAAATAATAAAAAAGTTTTTGTAAATTAACTATCATTATTTTTAAAATAAAATTTAAATTTTATTTAAACTTATTTAATCTAAAAATTAAATTAAATTAAATTTGAATGATCAAATCATTTTTATGCAATGCTCAATTAATAAGGAGCAAGCCGATCTTGAAACCTATTTGGTCACCTGCAATAATAATGATGAGTTCAATTTGCTTTAGTAATAAGACAATAGCAATTAGAACGCATAAGGAGAGAGGTAGAGAATTCCAAATATATCGGTTGCCACTTAACACCTATCATCTCCTCGTGGAATCCTATCTTACGGTTCAAAGGACTCTCAAAAGTATTGACAATTTAGTGGTGAGTTGACTTATAAATTGTAGTGAACTTATAGCTTAGAGAGCTGGTAATTATTTGCTTGGCATGTTTAGTTCCTAACAAATTAAGATCCCTTCTCCACTAACCCTCATTGCATATAAAAAAAGTTTTGTAGTGGTGATATTTAATTGCTCACTAATATGTTTATACCATTTTGACCTTAGTGGATTGCTCACACTAGAATATTTTATAGCCTATATATGTGAAGATGACTTCCAATATATGCCTATTTATAGTAGCTTTAATGTTTTTCCATAGTTACAAGTTCTTAGTGACCAAGTAGTTAAGTTTATTTGATAGAAAAGCCAATATGTTTATATGATATTTTATTCATTTTTATTGCAGAAATACATGAACTTTTGAAGTGTAACTACGCAACATGATAGACGTGATCTTATTTTGAGGTGAGAAGTTACATACAATTAAATGAATAATTTTACTTATGTTAATATCTTATTTTTTATTTGTCCTACTAATACATTTTTTGATAATATTTCTTATATATATATATATATATATATATATATATATATATAAGTTTGAAGGATGACAAAGGATGATAATATATCAATGTCTTATTCAACAAGAAAGATGTTATTCTGATATGTGTTCATGCAATTTTTGTTTTTTTTTTCTTTTGGGAAAAACTTGAGACAAATGGAAGGCACATTTTGGGTGTTTGGATTAACTTCCACTTTTGTAGTAGAATATAAAATTGTAATGAAAATGGATTTGTTTATATGTTTGGTGTTAAATACGAATATATCCTAATAAGTTTTTAAAAAATGTTGTATAAAAGCATTAAATTTTCTGATGGTAATAAAAATAACAAATTTGAAAATGCTCAATGATTTAAATATTAGAATTTGGGTCACGATGAGATCCATTCTCGTCTTCAAAGATTAGTGACTAGTTCATCTTGTTATTATTTTCTTTTAACAGCGAAAGCATTAACAACGAAAATACGAATATGTCATAATAAGTTTTTTAAAAATATTGTATAAAAGCATTAAATTTTTTTATGATAATAAAAATAATGAATCTGAAAATGCTCAATGATTTAAATATTAGAATTTGGGTCAGGATGAAATCCATTCTCGTCTTCAAAGATTAGTGACTAATTTATCTAGTTATTGTTTTCTTTTAACGGCGAAAGCATTAACAACGAATGACGACCAAATCCACTTGATCATTATATATTTATAATGACCAATTTTGATCCCTCAACAACGAGAAATCTAGTCATTAGAAGTGCTTTTTCTTGATTGTAATAGTTAAATCTTATTATATAATCCCATATATATATTTATTTTACTAAACTTATTATTAGCATACTTCATCATGGTCGTGATCATCATTATCATCACTGTTATGTAGATATCATTTGTAAATAATTTTTAAACAAGCTAATATTTTCTGCATTATATATAGAATTTGTATATTATTTATTATAACTAAGCTAATTTTAAAAACTCATTATTTTGTTTCATTTTTATCCTTATATTGTTATTGTATGTATCTGTGTGTTTTTAGGGACTAGATAGGATCTCATTTTATATCAATTAATTAAAATCATATATTACTTATACACAATAAACTCATATTTAAAATAGCTATATGCTTTATTTATAGTACAATATTATATACACCTTTTTTTTTCTGGATGAGCCTTATTATTTAATTCTATAAATATTGATTAATTTTGAAAATTTTAGCTCTTGTGATTGTTTAATTGAAATAAAAGACACCTATTTAAATTCCATTAATTTTTTCATCATAAAAGAAGACTTATTACATTTGAAATTAAAATAAAAAATACCTATTTTTTCCGACGGGACTTATTTTTTCCATTTACCAAGTGCGTCGACCAAGTCCTAATGCCCATTTAGTTCGAATTTGTACCCAGACCCGGATTGGAGGCTTATCCGTAATTAATGTGATTGTCAGGGTTAAACTCGGAATTGAATAAGTTAACGCCCTTCTACTTTCTAGTTCCCACTTCGCCTCGGAGTCCAAGGGGCGACCTCAACTTCTGCTTCGCAAGCACGGGCAATGGACTGGTCGTCACCGGCGGCGGTGGCGTCGGCGCTCTTCGGAATCGATGCCCTCTCACTCTCACTCCTCCTCTTCTCTCTGGTTGGTACACCTTTCGAAACTTTGGTCCCTCCTCAGGATCTCGCCCTCGCTCTTGTTTTTTCCCATCGATCTTTTCACACGACGATAACTCCGCTTTCTTGATATGCGCAGGCTTTGGTTGTCCTTATAAGTGTCGGGGTCTTCTTCCTCGAGCACGTCAGAAGGATCGGTTGCAAGCACTCGTAAGTTTGCCGTCCAATCCCCCAAACCAGATTTTTTTTTAGAAAATTGTTTTTTCGTTGTTCTTGTATTCTAATAATTACTGGTTTTCTCCCTTCAGCCTCGAGAGAGATTCTTCTTGTGATCTGTTCTTCGAAGATCCCAATTCGTTGAAGAAGGTACACGTCCTGAATGAGTTTATTGTTTTGCTGTTCTATATTTATCTTTTTTTCTAAGATTATTCGTTAAACTTAAGTCATATCCTCAGCAAGAAGCCAACGTACAGATCAATAATAAAACAAATCTGATCTTAATTTATGCTGCATTGCCTTTTCTTTAAGCCTACTCTTAAATACTTTAAATTTACCCTTTTTTTTTACTTCTTTCGTCTCCCCTTTCCTTAGAGCTTACTCATGAATAATGAATTTTTTTCTTCTTTTTTTCCTTTCCAGTTAGAACCTACTGATGCATTCTACAGTGAGGAGCTAGTTTGATTTGAAATTAGCATTGAATATAAGAACAACTGATCTGACAATAATGAGTGATGACAATATAGCATGCATGAACTAGCTGGGTCTCAATTCTAAAGAAAAGGAAGGAAAAAGGGCCTGACGTTAAGGCCTTTAGGGATTTTCTTTCATCATTTTTAATCAGTACATACTTCATAGAAGATGATTTTCTTTTCATCAAGTTCATGTGACCTTGGCGATTAGTTATTTACAAGTATATTTACATTGTTACATGCCAATGAATTGCCCTTAGAACTATTTACCCTCAAAATTGAATTGCAATTGACAGGTTCCATGCCCTTCTATTTTTTATCCTGCCGAAAAATATATATCTTTGGTTATTCCAGCATTTAATGAGGAGCATAGACTTCCTGGAGCACTTGTTGAGATGATTGAGTAAGTTGAACATCTTTTGCATTTGTTGTTTTTAAGCTATCTATAATAATAATCACAAACAATCTCCATATATTGATGTGCTAATGTATTACCTTACGAAAACAACCATGATTATTTCATGTAAGATCATCAGGTAGGTCATACTTTTACTGAGAGTCACTGAAAACCCATTTATTGCCTAATTATTTGTTTGTTGTACAATGACTATAAAATATTTTAAATTAATCTTGGTTATCCCAGTTAATAAACTCCTGAGTAAATTCATGTAACAACAAAATAAATCAAATAAATTATCTGCTTGACCATGCTAGTTAGAAGCCAATGAACAGTAAAGGTCGGGCACTGGATGATGAAGGGGTAGAATGCATACTCGGTCAAAACAGCAAGTTCAGAATTTATTTGTCTGCACAACTCGAAACCATCCTGTAACTCAGAACCATATTGTACTTTATCGAGAAAAAATATGTTCTTTTCAGATTCTGACCTTTAAGGGAGTCAATTACAGGACACTAGTAGACAGACTAGAGAAAGAATTGAGAGTATTTGTGTTATGCTATAGCATTCAAGACACGGAAAAAAGGAGAGAGAGGAAGGACAAATGGAAACATGATTGAGGGAGAAAATCTTCTTGAATTTTACATTTCAGCATTTATGTTATCACTAGTAGATGGGAATCTCTTTAAACAAACATGAACTCATGCATCAATGTTACTTTTTTTTTTGAAAAGAAAATATTCTCATTACGTAATGAAAAGTTTACTAATAGAGCGGAATGGCGTCGTATGATCCATGTAGCCGACCCCACCTAGTGGGATAAGGCTTTGTTGTTGTTGTTGTTGTTGTACGTAATGAAAAGACTCATAGAGTCATAGTACAAAATACTGTCGAGGCCTTGGGGAGGTCCGTCGACCCAAAAATGCTTGCTATTTTGGCAGCCAAAATTAGCTAAAAAGTCAGCTGCTGAATTTGAGGTTCGTGGGCAAAATACAAGTAATGATGGTGAAAGAAAACCAACAAGGCAACAATAATGTTGCGAATCTACCACAGACAATTGTGTGTATTCCTGATGATGTAAACTAGGCTCTCCGAATCAGTACAGATTTTGACGTGGGTGATCCGCCAGGAGACACATATACGGACTCCAAGTAGAAGCGCCCAGGCCTCGGCATGGAGGGCAGAGACGGCACCTGTGCCTGCAAAAATAAAGTTACCAGTGTTAGTCCGGAGGAGATATCCATAGCCCCCATGCATGCTGGCTCTGCGGAAGGAGCCATCCGAATTAAGAATAACCCAAGGGGGCCTCCCACTGGATCCTGGGGGTAGAGGGGGTAGGGTGCCTTAGGTGCGTGGGAGGCGGAGGTAATAAATTCGTGAAAACTGGCGACGGCTTTTTCCCAGACCATATTGACGGTTGCATGCCTTGATCGGAAATGGACGTCGTTCCTGAGGTTCCAGATTCCCTACAGACAGTAAGAGAAGATTGAAAGAAAATGCTGTCTTGAAGGCTGATCCAAAGTGGCTCCCTCTTGGGTCCACGAACCAGAATCCCAAGAGGAGAAAAACTGAAAGATGAATTTTAGTTTTTGTTGAAAAATGGACCATAAATGAAGCGCGGTAGGACACGAGAAAAATAAGTGGGAAACAGTTTCAGTGGCCAAGCCACAGAGGGAGCAAAGTGGATCTAACGTAGGGGCGAACTACTGAACGTAAGATTTAGTAGGAAGATGGTTGTGAAAGAGTTTCTAGAGGAAAAAAAATGTATTTTCGGGGGAACCTGGATTTTCCAAATCACAGACCTAAGGCTCCCGTTCAGCCAAGTTGGTCGGCAAAGCCTGCCGGTATACGAATTTATAGACCGCACTAGTATTGGGAATGCCATAATCATTTGTCATTCAAACCCACGCATCATTCAGTAAAAATCTGAGATAGCAGGGGGATGTTCCAAGTGTGATTGATAATAAGATCCGAAACTTTAAGGGTGGAGATGTCGATATCCATATTAATGGAAGCCGGCAATTTACTGAGAGGAATAGGGGATATCCATGGATCGTGGAGTACCGAGGTGCTCAAGCCAGACCCAATAGCTTTGAGAAAACCAAGACGGAGGTGTGGAATAACATCGAGAATGAGTCTCCAGGACCAGGCAGAGTGGGGGAAGGCTCTAGGCTCCCAGAGGCAGAAAGGACCATTTACTTAGGTTTCTCTAAATATATATAGCACTAAAACCAAGGACAGAATCAGATGAGTTTCTGGAGAACTATTATCACTATGCTAATTAACAATTTGGTACTTTAATATAATTTAATTTGACTGGATAGTGAACCTTAGTCCTATATTATGTTGTTTGTTTAGAGTTAAACAAGTAACCTTAATACAAGGACTAAGGTTCAATATCCAGTCAAATTAAATTATATATAAAGTACTCCTTGAAAATAGTAAGAAAGAAAAAAAATCATAGTAGTTTGTTCTGTTATTGTGTCAGACACCAACATGTATTTTGTAATATGAATATTGATTTTCAACCCTTTTCTGTATAAATAAAACTAGGATCTCCTTTTAGAAGAAAAAGCTAGGGTCCGTTGGCACAAACTTTGTTGAACAGGGTTGAGTTACTTCATGATGTCTCCATGGATTAGTACTTTAGAACCTCTTTTTGAGCTCAAATTGGTGATTGGGATTTGGTTTCATCAGTATCAAATTTTAATTTCTCTTGTGTACCATGAATTGGAGTATTTTCTAACTGCTTCTTTATTGTAGCTATTTGCAGAAACGTTCAGAGGCGGATAAGTCATTTTCGTATGAGGTATTATGAATTCTTAAGAGACCATAATGACTTAATGAAATAGAACTTTCTTATTGCTACACAATTAGATTTCTCAAGATTGTAGCTGAACATGCCATGCATCTGGGCTGACCGTTTTTCATCTGAGTTATGTTTAATGCCAATTTTTCATATGATGATTAACAAGTCACTTGTATGCATAGTTAAGAGCAAGAGTTAACTTGAGTTTCCATCTTATGTTTTGGCAAAAAGGTTCATTCTTTCATTGTTCAATTCGCAACTCCTGAAGTATATTTGCTTCTCTATTCAGGCCTTCAATTTCACAAGTTGCGTTGGAATTACTTTTTTTTTTTTTTTGAGAAATGGAACTACTATAGCAGGAAGAAGTCTCTCTATTAGTTTGTTCAGTTAAATTTAGAATGTCCCTGGTGTTCCTTAAAAGCCAAGTTCTGATAAAAGTATTTCACTCTAACAAAATTTACAAATCAACCATAACGTCTCCCTTTGCCCCTTAAAACTATCAAATAAAACCTACAATTTATATCTTAAGCAGCTTTTGCTTTAACAGGATCATGACTGATAATGCTCATAAATACATATATAAATAGGTTTACAGAAAAACATTGTATCGTGCTTTATCATTTTAGATCATTATTTGGCTCTTATTCATTCCTTACATTGTTTCTAAAGTATGCTAGATCTCTTCTTGTGTAGAACATTTTTGTTAGAACACCTTTGTTGTAGAAAAAATAACATTTGAAGCACTTTGTAACAGATACTGATTGTTGATGATGGAAGCACAGATCGAACATCAAAAGTAGCTTTTGAGTTCGTAAGGAAATACAAGATTGATAATATAAGAGTTATTTTACTCGGGAAAAATCATGGGAAAGGAGAAGCTATCAGAAAAGTCAGCATTTTTTGTTTCAACTTTTTTTTATTATTTATCTATGAATAACTTTGTCAATCTATTAGAATTTGTTTGGCTAACTTAGCGTGTTAATTATCATAATCACCATTGACTAATTTGCTTTTTCACCATTGTGCAAAATCATCATTTAACAGGGAATGCTCCATTCACGTGGTGAGTTACTTTTAATGCTTGATGCTGATGGGGCAACCAAGGTTACTGACCTAGAAAAACTTGAGTCACAGGTTTGATTAATGCATTTGCAACATCTCACATGTCTATCTTTGAATAGAATTGATTGTGAAAATATGACAAGCCAATTTTATTTTGCTAATATTGCCAGGTTTGTTTAGTGGCTGAAAGGTCTAAAGAACTTAAAACTAGTGATGGGAGCTTGAAGCTGTCTGATATTGAGCTAGCAGTTTTTGGTTCCCGTGCTCATCTGGAGAAACAAGCACTTGCTACGGTTAATTTCTGATCTTAATGCACTAGACATGTTCTCTTGCCTCTACTTGGCTTTTCTTCTTTGAATTTGAGAAATATTTACCATCGATTCTTTTGCCCAAAATTGTTTCAGAGGAAGTGGTACAGGAATTTTCTTATGAAAGGTTTCCATCTGGTGGTTCTATTGGCTGCAGGCTCAGGAATTCGTGACACACAGGTATTGCAAGAGTTTAGATTAGTTGCATGTTTTTAGTGATTGTTTGTTTCTGATCATCGATCCCTTGTATAGCTCATGGCTCATGCGTCATTTTTTTAGAGTTAGTAGCTGGGAAACATTGTATCATCTTTTGTAATGTAATTTCTTCTCTTGTAGTGTGGCTTTAAGATGTTCACAAGAAGTGCTGCCAGGAAGCTATTCACAAATATCCGGTTGAAGAGGTATGAAACACTGTATTATGACTTTATTCTCTCAAATCTGGTTAAGAAAACTCACGTAAAAGTGTTATTATATTTCGTTTGCCATATGGTATTTTACTCTTGAAGGTGCATGAGAGAACTCTGAAGAAAGCTAACGGTTGCACTGTGCAGGTGGTGCTTCGATGTTGAGCTCGTCTACCTGTGCAAACATCTCGGCATACCAATGATTGAAGTCAGTGTTAACTGGACCGAGATACCAGGATCCAAAGTGCGCTTGACCAGCATTGTTCATATGCTTTTCGAGCTTGTTCTGATCCGACTTGGTTACGGGCTCGGCATATGGAAAATTTGCAGCTGACGCTGTCTTCGTCATTAACAGTAAAAGAATGATTACTTTCGTCACAGTGGTAGAGAAAGAAAAGTAGATGAAGTTACTGAATTTACGCAAAGTCCTTTTCTTCTATGACCAAACACATCTTGTAACAAGGGGAAGTTCTGATCCAACTCATATACATGTATTTCTGCTCCTTGGTGAGCTATTTGATTTTTGTTGGTCATGCCCAACTTTCGAGTATCTTTCCACAGAAAGAGTAATAGGAAGATGATAATTTTAGCATAATTTCTGTCGCAAGTTTAATTAATAATGCTCCGATTCATTTATAAAGTGAATCACTAACAAATAAACAATCAGAAGACGCAAATATATGAAACTTGCTCTTTTACATAGTTCCTCAGTTCTGGCAAAGATACTCAAAATTTAAGAAACTCCGATGGCCGTGCATCTGCCTTTGGGTGAGCTACATTTATTTTCATTTGTCATCCATATGCTTGCAACTTCAAATAACGTTGCAAGTGGCGAAAACTTGTACATTCTAGCATTTTTCACTCGGTGGTAATGTGGTTTTTGTCGTTAATCAGTGAATGCCTAAAGACAGGAAAACTGAGACAAGACTTATAACCTTGAATTGCAATTTCAAATCACTTCTGGTCATTCATTCCGCCATAAATGCTTAAAAATATTTGAAGTCCAGGTTTGTTCCCTTTCATGTTGGTTCTCAAAGAACCCAAGCTAGTCAAGTATAATTTTCTCAAGATTGATCCCTAGTGCCTCATTACCATCGATTAATCTTCTAAGTCCAGTTTTTAGTTCTGGCACCCCCTCTTGCAACACAGCGCATACAGGAAATATGGGGATGTCTGGAACCCTTCTCTTTAATTCATCATAGACATCATCTGCACCTTCTTCATCAATTTTGTTAGCTACGATTAGAGAAGGTCGACTTGACAATCCTTCCTGATGATGCTCAAGCTCCGAAACCAGATCTCTCAGTTGTTCCCAGGGTGGAATACCCTTGTTTCCATCTAGTGCTGCTGCAAGGTCCACCACATATGCAAGAACCTTTGTGCGTTCTATGTGTCTCAGAAAAGAGTGCCCGAGCCCCCGATTTGCATGTGCTCCCTTGATTAGCCCGGGGATATCAGCAACCTTGATGGAGAAGAAGTCCTCATAATTCAGGTTACCAATATTTGGCCTGAGAGTAGTGAAGGCATAATGACCTACGGTCGGCTTAGCCCTTGAAAGAGCACCTAACAATGTGCTTTTACCAGCATTTGGCATTCCAACAAGTCCTACATCCGCAATACTCTTCAACTCCAATATAAGCATACTTTCTGAGCCAAGCATGCCAGTGGATATTGAGGATTCATCGTCCAAATCTTCTGACCCACTGTGTTGATGCATCATCTTTCGACTTTTGGCATCTTTCTTCAAAGAAACATTTCCAAGGCCGCCTTCCCCTCCCCGTGCCACAACGATACGTTGCCCTGGTTCTGTTAACTCTGCAACTGCATATTGTACTTCCTCCAATCCATCTTCACCCTCTTCAGTCTCCTCTTCCAGTTCTCTTGTTTCCACAATTCCTTCATCTTCTGCCTCTGTGTTGGCAGCTTTAGGACAAGATTGAGCATTCTGAATGCCAATCCTTATCTTATGACCATCATGTGGTTTTTCGAATTTATTTTGAGAATTTGAGGGAGAAATATCCAAAACCGAAGAAGGTGCATTGGTGTCATCATAATTCTTGTGGATAGAACTACAAGACATACCTTCAACATCACCTGGTATATCCCAAGGATCTAAATATTTGCTCGAGGTGCTTTCAACGGAAGAAACAATTTCACCATGAACTAGGTGAATTACTGTGCCAACTGGAACTTGAGCAATCTGGCAGTCACAATATATCAAGTCCATCAATTTAGTGATTTTTTTGTCTGAAAGAATAGTCAATTTAGTAAACTAATCACTTTAAAAAAAATTAGTAGCACTCAACTTCACTAGAAAGTATAAAGATCTTACCTTGTCAAGACCTCGGCTCCCAACCTTATTCTTTGAGGTTCCGTGCCCTCCTCTTTTGGCATTCTGAAAAGGAAGGAACAAAAACTACTCTTAAGCATGTGGATATTTAGATAGTTGATTGAACTCAAATTACATAACAAATAAGAATCTAAGTATTATAACAACAGAAAAGGACCTTCTCAAATGAAAGAAAAACAGCACAAAAGGAGAATGAAATTTGGCATACGATTAATGTAAAGTATAAAATGAACTTGCCCTATTGACAAGTTTGGAACTACATCAATATATCAGCAGAGAAGTATCAGGTCAGTAATTTTTTCTAGCAGCAGAATGTATATAACTTACCAGATGATGATGCAAATTGCTAAAATCCCAAACTGCAGCAGAGCATTCAAGGATGACATCGCCCCCTCGTCCACCATTTCCACCTAGAAAATTTGGACGAATTATAATTCTGACAAAGCGACAGTTTTCTAAATTCAGAGAAATTACCGAAATACATCCACAGATAATATTCAAGTAAGAGCATCACGATAATATTTATACAATTTAGATACAAAGGCTCAACCATCTGGTCTTCCGTTACGATCAGTTCTGGTGCGCCGGTAGCTGTGACAGCCACTTCCACCATCTCCCCCCTTTGCCCATAGCCGAATTCTATCCACCATCCTCCTCTCCTGAAAGGATAACAAAATCAAGAGCTCTCTTCAGCAATACAACAAATACATGACCATCACCACCAAAAAATACTTCTAACATCAAATAAAAACAGGAAAGAAATAGGAACACCAACATAAAGCTATGCAAATGAAGGACGTTGTGTGCTAAGAAAAACGTCAGGATTTTTTTAACAACTAAAACATCTGACCATATACGCGACAAAGGAAGCACCTTTGCTGAAAAACAAACATGATAGTCACGGTCTCGTGGAGTTGAGAACCGAATAGAGAGAAGAACTTGGAAGGCGAGGTACCTGTAAAGGAGCCACCTTTCCCTTCACCTTGGGCACATCAGAGTAAGGAATGGAAGAAGGAATCCACAGGAACTTGGAGGAAGAAGGTCCCAGTAGCGCTTTTTGCACAGTGCGGCGCCACCACATGGCTTCGAAGCAGAGCACAGACACGAAAGCTTTTTGCGGGTTGTTCACTCGGTGTCTAGAAGTCTAACAGAGTCTCGTGCCTAATTATTTTTCAGTATGAAAAATTGGGTAAAAGAAAAATGCAGTGAACATGCAAGGGCAGGGTTCAATGAAGGTGCAAGGGGACGCGAACGCGAAGGCCTTGCAAACCTTCCATGATCGTACTCCTTCCACAAGGCAAAGAAAGCAATGCTCGCGCGCGAGGTTGCTGACCAAGGAGGCGGAAGAGGGGGGAGGGGGGAGGGGGGAGGGGGGAGAGAAGAGATCGAGACTCGAGAACACCACGCACCAGGTAAAGAAGGGCGCGGCACGCGCGGCAGCGAGATGGGGCCAAGCAGCAGCAAACGAAAATTAAACGAAATTGAGAAATTAGGGCATCAACGGCTCTACGAGGTAAAGTTGCTCAAATTAAAGAAATTATTTCCGTTCAAAATTCTTTTACTATAACTTTTTTTTTATATACTCTTTTCGTGGAGCGGAAGTGAGCAAAGCTTTATGAATTGAATCAAATATGTGAATCAAAATTAACTTTATAATTATTTTTTTCCCTTTGCAACTAATGTCAAATTATAAATTTACAAATGTTAGTTTTCAAATATCAGCATTTTCCTCCAAATTTACAAATGTTATTTTATGACATGGATGAAAAACAATTTGGAATCATATTAGATTTATTGATGGAGAGAGTGTCCATGTCTAGAAGCAAGCCAATCATCAAATTTATTTTCGATTGTCGCCATTTTATTCGAGGCTTGCAGAATGAAATTCATATCCCATCATTTTCGAGCAATTTGAGTGCCAATGATCCAACGAAAATATTCTGCATACAAATAATTTCGTATTCAAGACTTGCTTCGTTGATTAGTGTTGTGTTGTTCGTTGTATTATTTTTGAACAACTATATACGTTAACTTTATAATTAAATGTAAGACATGCATTGCTTATAGGCAAGGCTAGTTCAATATCATGTTAGAATAATCTTATCTTTAGTTCTAATGCTTATCTTCATAGCTTCTTCGAGCGTGTTTTGGAAACCAAAATTAGGATAGAACCTGAAGACAAGGGTTCCGATATCATCAAGGTTCTAAACGATTGATTCTTGCTTTTTGTTAGAATTGTGCTAGCTATGATCACAATGGAGAATGACCCAATTCTATCCTTTTTTCTCTTTTCTTTTCCCTTCTTTTCATCGCTCTCGTCTTATTTCCCTTTCTCAGCTCGTCAAATTTATTTCCAACGACGTGCATCCCTCCTTTCTCTTCCATTCTCTCTCACTCTTCAGCACCCCCTCATCTATCTCCCTCTTTGTGTGACCCCTTTCCCCCTCGCTCTATGCATATAGAGGGCGAGGGAGACGGTGGAGAGCCAATCAACCCTTGGCGCTTATTCATGTTGTATGCATAGCATTGTCAATCGTAGTATGTTGTTCTTGCTTCTTTCTTATCTTAATTATTAATGCAATAATGGTTGGTTGGTCGTATATCAATAATCTCCAAGTGCATGCATATTTGAGCTTTTTTCTCCTTTTATTTTTTTAGTTTTGTGACTGATCTCATATGGGACTGATTTTAATTTCTTGTGTTCCCATCATGTATGTATGTGTTTGTATGTATAGTATATGTGTGTGTGTAACATGTGTAATTATGTTTGCATGGATCTCGAGTATGATCTAGATAAATAAATATATTATAATGTATTAATTAAGACCTTATATTTTGTGATAGGTTAATATGAGCATTGATGAAAGCTATTCATTGTCACTCTTGTGTTTATCCTTTGATTGCCATCTCTAAATGTTACAGAAAAAATGCAACAATATCTCTGGAAATGAAGAGAAAAGGAATGTGATAGTGGAATTAAGAGATATGTGAAATAAACTCTTTAGGTGGGACTAATGATATGAGAGAACATATATGATGATTGTAACAATAATGTCTCCTTTATTTTTTGAATCATGAAAATGAATGTGGCAAAAAAGTCAAAAGATTGGTGAGCATATGAATATATAATCATTTGAAGGTGCTCATAAGAAATTTTGGGGAAACACAATCGTTAGTAACACAAAACAAAAAAAAAAGACAGATAGGGTTGGAATTCAATAACCCATGTCACAATGCAGGATGAAGTCTATTGTAGTGAGCTTTTAGCAACAAGATAATTATCTTGTGAAAGTATATCAATTACTAGAGGAAAATCTAACTCATGTCTTATTCTATATTAGGCCAAATATCAAACTTGATCAAATAATAGACAAAGTCATTCCCTTATTGTGCTTATTTCTCTCTTTTTTTTTCATTGTCACCGATAAAAAGAGCATGTACCATTAGAAATTTATCGGAGGAGTTTGAAAGTTCATGTGATAACATCATAAACATGATCGCGATGAGATGATAATTGGTTTTGACTCCATGCAATCCAACTTGATTCTCGACCATGCCCTGCCTTGTTTGTGTAAAAATTAATAGCTCTGCATATTATGCGTTTGAACTAGAATGAAGAGATGGAAACATTGGTTCTTTTTTAAATAAATTACACGATTAGTCTTTCAACTTTGAGCCATTTTTAAATCGGTTCCCCAACTTTAATTTGTAACTAGAACGTTGGTCAACTTTGATTTTCTTGTACGATTAGTCCTCTTAACTGATGATAGTGGATTTCTTGATTGCCTCGCTTATGTGGCCGCCACTTAAAATTTTCTCTCACATCCATGTCATATAAAAAATAGTAAAATAATATTACAAATTAAAAAAAATGGCCAAGTGGCACTCGGAACAGAGAGGGAGGGGGAGCTCACCGTGAGAGAGAGGAGGGAGGCAATGGCCCCCGTCCGGCGAGCTTGACCAGATGGGGGCCATTGCCCCCCCCCCCCCCCCCTTCTCTCTCCCGCGCGCGCCGGTGAGGGCGCTCGAATGAGAGAGGGAGGGGGCGATGGCCCCCTTTGGTCGAGCTCTCTGGTCGAGCTCATTGGCACGCGCGAGAGAGACAGAGGGGGGCGATGGCCCCCCTCTAGTCGAGCTCGTCCGAGCGCTCTCATCGGCGTGTGAGAGAGAAGGAGGGGGGCGACGGCCATGATGCGAAAAATAAGTAATAACACAATAGCTAGCAAGTACACTAATCGTATCAAATAATAGAGTGAAGAGTAGAGTTATCGATCCCACGATGAACTATTTAAATTGGTCATATCCTAAAAATCTATTAAGAGAAAAAAGGGTTTGGTATATGTAGAACAGAAATATAAAAATTATAGAACATAAATAATTGATGCTTAAAGATAAAGTGGTGAAGATCTCTGGGAATTTTGGATGATTAAAATGAAGTTAGATATGTATGGGCCTCTGAACTAATCAAATCATGGCAGAACACTCGAATCAAATCTTGAGACAGATTAAAAGCACCTAAAATATTGACTTCTCTAGACGAGCAAATCAAACTATCCTAATTCTAAATAAGATCAATAATCGCGTACGATGAGTTGACTACTGATTTTACAAAGAATCATGATGCAAGATAATGTAACTCTTAAATTATTATTCACCCATACTTCTGGACAAAATAATAAACCACACATTATTCAGCGTGTACGACGAATTACTGAATATGTGTTATATATGCCTTAACTTAAAATTAAAAGATCAATTATCAGAAGAATAATAACTTATAGAATTAATCACTCCTACTTCAAGTTTGCGATCTAATTTCAGAAATAACTTTTCTCATAAAAAAAGCATTAAACTTTACAGAACTAATGAACTATGAAAAATAAGGTAAAGAGCATCCAAGCTTATGGAGAAAAAAAGGTTTGCAGACTTCAGGACCTCTGGACGATCACGCAGTACTAACCGATGAGTTGCTGTGCAATCATTCTCCTTCGATGACCTTCTAGCTTTAAGTCTTCTTCTTTGCAAATAGAGCACGGCTTCCCAGAGCTCAAGCATGAACTTTCAAGTCTTCTGAGGTCTTCTATTTATAGCTCCAAGATTCCCGATGAGTTCTAAAAAGTTGGGAGTTCAAAGTTTATACAAAGAAGAATTTGTAGTTTAAACTTCTCTTAAACTCAAAGGTTTCGTGATTTATCTTCAATTCAGAGCTCTTATCATCAAACAAGTCTTCTAGAAAGTTGGACACCTGCTCTGGCACCTTGATTTGATCAAAATTTGTTCGAAAAATCGATGATCAGGAAAAATCAGCACTTCTAACGACCCGTGATGCAGTGTTCACGCCCTTTTTCAATTTCGATTCGGAGTTTTCACACGTGTTACGGCCCGTAACACAAAGGTAATGGTCCGTAACTCGAACAACTCTGCGTTCGACTTCTGTATGTGCCGTAAGTATCATATTACGACCCATAAGTTAAATCCGTGATCTCCATGTTACGACCTATAATAACTTTGACATGTTCTTTTGCGGGCGTAATTCGCTGTAGCTGATGTAATGGGTCGTTAGATAATTCTTGCGACCCGTAATATTTTTGACAAGAGTTTACACCCTTCTGTATGTGTTGTAATGGCTCCTTACACCTCGTAACATAAATACTCTCGATTCTCATCCAATTTTGTATGAGCTGTTACACAAATGTTACGGCCGGTGACTAATAAATCGAGCTCTACTGTGAATCATAATTCCATATGATGACCCGTTAGATTCTTCTTCGGTTTAGTTCTTCAATATGTGAGACCCGTTATAGATGTATTACAGCCCATTATGAAGTATGTCTTTGATTATATGATGTTTCTATGTGTAGCGTGAAGACTCCATGACGACCCGTAATGCTTTCATGAGGGATGAATATCTCTTTCGTAAGACCCATGAATTGCCTTCAATCTAGGGAGGCGTTAAACTATGCTTACAATCGGTAATGAAATATGCGGCCGTCTGTTGTTCTTTCTGTGAGGGTTGAGAAGAGAATTGTGAGTCGTGGAAATTTGTTGAAGTGACATTATATGCCTATCACGACCCGTGAGATAGTCTGTTTTCTGCTTCTAAAGTTGATTTCTTCATTCTTTTCACTTGGGGTAATTTGCTTTGATAATTTTCACTGAAATCAGAGATATTCTTGTAATAATCATGCACACCTAGGTAGTTGGAGAGTTCAAAAAAATAATTATAATAAATGAACAAAATTGATGCATGTCATGAGAAAAATTACGAAAATAAATCTAAATGCAATATAAATTAAATGTTGTAAAATGCAAGCATCGCCCCCTCCCTCTCTCCCGAGTGCCCTCGTCGACGTGCGCGAGAGAGCCGTGAGAGAGAGAAGTGGGGGGGGGGGGGGGGGGGGCGATAGCCCCCCCTCTGGTCGAGCTCCGGTAGAAGGGGGGTCATCACCCCCTCCTCTCTCCCGAGCTTCCCCCCTCTGGTCCACCTGGATGTTTTTTAATTATATTATTTTATTATTTTTTATATGACATGGATGTGAGAGAAATTTTCAAGTGGCGGCCACATGAGCAAGGCAATTGAGAAATCCGCTATCACCTGTCAAGAGAATTAATCGTACAAGAAAATCAAAGTTGATAGACATTCTAGTTACAAATTAAAATTGAGGGACCGGTTTGAAAATGATTCAAAGTTGGGGACTAATCGTGTAATTTACCCGTTCTTTTCTTGAATATAATGGACATAAAAGGTTGAAACTAATGCATTAGATATGGAGATATCAAAATAAAAAAATCCCTCTTCTTTAACAAGTGTCAAAGATTGCTCGGTGAAGTTAGATCAAAGGTTTCTAATATCATAAGTGAAGTTCGATTCACAATTGTTGAAACATTAATCAAGGAGAAGAAAAATGGTCATTTATGTAGTGCGACAATAATCATAAGACATGTTTGGATATCGATGGCAATTGTAGAATATTACCATATCCTACTACAAAACAACATAAGTAACATGCTTAATTCCATTTTGTGATTTGAGAACTTTTCTGCCAAATCTCATGCAATTAGCTTTTAGTTATGATTCTACTATTGATTATGACATGCCGCCAATCATTCTTTTCTAAGAATAATCAATCATATTTCATGGGGCAAACAAGCACACATAGCATGGCCAACTGTGATGACTTTCAATATGCCTAATTTCTCAACTAGGGTTAGACAATTTAATCAATTACTCATGCTGACTTCTCCATAGTTTTTAAAGTACAAAAAAAAAAATGTTTCTTAAATTTGAATAAATTGCTCATTAATAGAGGACTTCTTGGAAGAACTAAATATTTTAGTGTCCAAGAGCAATTGATCTTTTTTTTTTTAAATGTGATTGGCTAAGGAGAATCTAACAAAACATTGCAAGAGTCATTCAATATTCTAAGGATGTAATATCTCGATGTTTTAACTTAGTACCCTAAGTTATTTGTTATTTAAGGGAAGAGTTTATTCAAATACCAAGTGTGAAAGCAAATATCTATCCCCGCGTGTGGATAACATGCTTTCATAGTTACTTTATTGTCGGTTTATCAATATCTGATTACATTATACTTTTTATGTTTGTTGGGCAACATACACTGACTTTAACATTGTCGTATAATGTTACTAGATCTATGGAGGGAACACAAATTTTAATGCATATTAAAAAGTCAAAACAAATTTCATATCATAATCATGAAATGTCATGATTGTAATTTTAGTCAACCATATGTTCTTTTACTTTGCATTGGATGGGAAATGTCTCCCAAGGATATGAAAGTGACCAAATGGTTATGCTTGGATAGTAGAACTTAGACAGAATCTCTTCAAATTTTGTTAAAAATTTTCGTCACGTGAGCTTTGTAAGAATTGAAAATTTTCAAGTTCTTGTTGGAAGCAAAAACTTATTATTTTTTTGTTTTTCCTTTTCTTTGCTTTTAAATTTCAATTATCTTTTAATGTATATATTATTTATTAATACATTCTTATTCATCTTATAAATTAAAATATTAAAATTTATTAATTTAAAATTATAAATTATTTAGTTCTAATAATTTTAAAATATTTTATTAACTAGTTAAAATTTTTTGTATTATAATATTAATAAAATAAAATTATTGTGAAAATCTTATGTATAATATTATATTCATTCTAATAGAATTTTATTAATTAAAATGTTCATTATTTTTAGAGATCTTAAGATTTACATAAATTTTAAATAAATACATACAATATTATTTTTTATAATTTTATATATCATAAAATAATAAATTACATTATTAATTATTACTCAAACACCCCTAAAACTTAGCTATTAAATTAACTTTTTTTTAAAAAAAATTATTCAAATATTCACTAAAATTTTTCACGAAAACTAAACGAGAACTACCTTTAGATGGATATTTTATTGCACCGGAAGATGAAATGATGATATAATTTTCATCTCTACAGTAGTGGGACGGTAGTAGTCTCGAACATCGAAAAATTTCTGTATACATGAGGAAAACTAAATGCAACATGCCGATATATATTTTAATTTCAATAGAATATAGTAAACGCCTCAAGTTAATAGATGTTGTACTAAAATCTCTCTGCATCTTCGTATAATCATATTCAAGCAAAGTGCACTTCGGTTATAATACATCAAATTAACTCCATAACTTTCTTCTATTATGATTCAAGTTATTCTTTAATGTATTTATTAAAAAGAAGAAAAAAAAGGTGATGCGCAAAAGAATAAAAAGGCTAACCTCGCACTACAATTTTGATATTATTATTATTTTAATAAAAGAAAGATCTAAATTGCGATTCGATCCTGAATCGATTAAGATTGAAATTTATAACGTAAAGTTTAGAGCACGAGATTACATGGTTTTACAATGTCATATTTTTCGAAATACAATTTTATCTCGTCGTTTTTTTATTCTTTTTTGCTAATAATAAAATCGGCATGCGTCGTGGGTTGGTTGGTGCTGCTTTAGCCTTCATTTTAGTGGTTTCGTTACACAATTTCTCGATCGCAAGCCGTAAATTATATTGGCCTTTGTATTTGACATGGTTTTGTTTCCCTCCAACGTCCCCTCGGAGACCCCCTCCGCCTCTGCGTCCGCCGCCAACGGCGCCGCCGCCGCCAAACCCAGCAAGGCGCGGGCGGCCGAGCAGGCTTGCCTCTCTCTCCTCCGCCGCTCCGGCGGCTCCTTCCCCAAGCTCCTCCAGACCAAAGCCTTCCTCCTCAAGTCCGGCCTCCACTCCAACCTCCTCGTCCTCACCAGCTTCGCCGCCGCCGCCTCATTCTCCTCCTCCGCCGCCCTCGCCGCCGCTTCCTCTCTCATCTTTCCTTCCTTCGACGCCCATGCCCTTCTCCTCTACCGCGACCACTACGACGCCTTCCTCTTCAACACCGTCGTTCGCTCCCACGCCCAGTCCGACCGCCCCGGCGACAAGCGCTGTGCCGTCTCCTTCTTCTCTCTCATGCTCCGCGCCGGACTCCTCCCAAACAAGTTCACCTTCACTTTCCTCATCAAGGCCTGTGCCGGTCTCCCCGAGCTCCTCGGCGTCGGCGCCCAGGCCCACGCATCCGCCGTCAAGTTCGGGTTCGGCGACGACCATTACGTGCAGAACACCCTCATCCACATGTACTCCGCGGACCCCGATGGCCTCGGATCCGCCCTCAAGGTGTTCGATAGATCGCCTCGGACGAGTCCTGTGACCTGGAGTGCGATGATAGGTGGCTACGTCCGTTCGGGCTGCTCCGACAGGGCCGTGGCTCTATTCCGGGAGATGCAGGCTAGCGGCGTCCGGCCTGATGAGGTGACCAGCATCACCGTGCTGGGTGCCTGCGCTGACCTGGGAGCGCTGGAGCTCGTCAAGTGGATTTGTTCTTATGTGGAGAGGGGGAGGATCCAGAAGCCCTTGCCACTCTGCAACGCGCTCTTGGATGCGCTGGCCAAGTGTGGGGACGTTGAAGGTTTGGTTGCCCTCTTTGAGCGTATGCCGGAAAAAAGCATAATTTCTTGGACTTCCGTGATCGATGGCCTTGCTATGCACGGCCGTGGGAGGGAAGCAGTAGCAGTCTTCGAGTCCATGAAAAAAGCAAATGTTGTTCCTGATAGTGTGGCCTTTATCAGTGTTCTCACAGCATGCTGCCATGCTGGAATGGTCGATGAGGGGTGCATCTATTTTGATTCTATGAAGCGTGATTACAAAATTGAGCCCAAGATCGAGCACTATGGATGCATGGTAGACCTGTTCAGCAGAGCAGGATTTGTTGAGAGAGCGATAGAGTTCGTGAAGACTATGCCGGTTGAGCCAAATCCAGTGATATGGAGGTCGCTCATTGGAGCTTGTCGCATTCATGGCAGACTTGAGCTTGGAGAGCAAATAGCTAGGAACCTTCTTCAAAATGAACCAAAACATGGATCAAACTACGTTGTGTTGTCAAACTTGTATGCATTAACACAGAAATGGAACGAGAAATGGCAAACCAGGAGATTAATGAGTCGAAATGGCATTAGAAAAGAGCCTGGGTGCAGTTTGGTAGAACTGGATGGTGAAATTTATGAGTTTGTTGCTGGAGATGGGTCACACCCACAATATTCGGATATCTACGAGATGATGCAGGAAATTGAGAAGAAGTTGAAGATAGCAGGGTATATGCCCATGACATCTGAAGTGTTGCTTGATATCGATGAGGAGGATAAGGGTGGTACATTGCATTGCCACAGTGAGAAGTTGGCAATTGCTTTCTTAATCTTGAGAACTTCTCCTGGAACAATGCTTCGCGTTGTTAAAAACTTGCGCGTGTGTGGGGATTGTCACTTGGCTATGAAATTTATCTCCAAGGTCTATGAGAGAGATATCTTAATGAGGGATCGAAGCAGATTTCATTACTTCAGAAATGGTGCTTGCACATGCAATGATTTCTGGTGACGCATAATCTTCTCAAATTGAATGGTCTGTTTGAAAGGGGATGCCTCTTTTTAAGATGAAATGGATTGCCTATTCATGGCTGGGGCAAGCTTTTTGTTGAAAGCTGCCATGAGTTATTCAAAGAACTCTGAGTGCTTAGCATTAGGTGAGTTTTTGAATTGTCGTTATTATCAAGATTGAAATTTTCAGTCTTTATTTTTGAGAAAAAAATGAGTGAATTTTCTTTTTGGTGCTCTAATCTCAATTTCTGGTTTTTCCTGCAGCCTTGAGAGAGATTCTTCTTCTTATTTGTTCTTTAAAGATCCCAATTCACTGAAGAAGGTACATGTGCTGAATCTATTTATTGTTTTGTTGCTATATGTTTCTTGTAAAATTATTTGTTAATTTTGAATTGTTTAACTAGAAGCTAACATACAGATTAGTAAGAAAAGAATTCTGATCTTAGTTCGCTGCATTGCCTTTTCTTTCAACCTACTCTTAAATAAATTCTTTTTTTTATTTCGTTTCATTCACTTTTACTTAGAGCTTACTCATGAATAGCACATCTTTCCTTATTTCCTCATTGCAATTAGAACCTACTCGTGCACTTGATTTGTGGAATTGCCATGCAAAACAAAGTTCAGTTAAAATAAGCATAGGGTCTAACTCTGATATTGCAGATCTATTATAAGAACAATTAATCTGAAAAATGATAAATAGCTTGCATGAACTAGCTGGATCTCATATCATGGAAAAAAAAGTCTAATGATAAGGCCTTCGAGGGCTCTGCTTTTCATCTTCTTTTGTCAGTTCATGGAAGATAATTTTCTCTTTCCATCAGTTCATGTGGTCTTGGCCATTAGTTATTCACAAGTATGTTTACATTGTACATGTCAAATAAATTGCCCTGTGTTTGTTTTGATAACTATGGACAGAACTTTATGAAATTCAGCCAAACACTCGCATCTTCGAAGGTGGTCAAAGGCAAATGTTCCATAACAAAAGTTGTACTCCCTTTTGGAACTATGAAAGTTCTACCAATTTTGACACAAAAATCTGTCTTGTCAAGAGCTGAAGTTCTACTAACATCAGAACTTTATTCAAACATCTCACAAGAATTTCGTAGTCACATCAGAGAAGTCCCTGGAACTATAGTTCTCAAGGTTTTGAAGAGCCAAACACAACCCTAGAGTTATTGCCTATAAAATTTAATTTCCGTTGACAAGTTCCATGCCCTTCTTTTTCTTATTCTGCTGAGAAATATGTCTTTAGCTATTCTGGCACTCAATGAGGAGCATAGACTTCCTGGAGCTCTTATCGAATAACTTGTTGAACGGCTTTGGCATTTGTTGGTTTTATTTTGTTACACACACACACACACACACACACATATATATATATATATATATATATATAGTGATAATCACAACACAATCTCCATAGTTTGTCCTGCTAACATGTTGGCTTGCAAAACAATCACGATTTCACTATGCGAGATCATTAGGTTGGCCACACTGTTTGCAAGAGCTACTTCAAATCCTTTTCTTGCCCGATTATTTGTTTGTCTAATGGTGGAAATAAGGTATATTTTAAATTAATTTTGGATTATTCCAGTCAAGAAACTCCTGAACATATTCATGCAACAACAAGACAGATCAAATTAAACTGACTTAACACATACTGGGTCAAAACAACAAATTTTCACAATTTATTTTGAGTCTACACACTTGGCAACCATTCTGTACTTGAAACAAAGAAATATATTATTTTAAGATTCTGACATTCAAGGCAGTGACAATTGCATGACACTAATAGACATACTAGAGAAATAATTGAGAGTACTTGTTTATGCTAATAATATTCAAGAGAAGGAAGATGAGGGAGGGGGAGAGGAGAGACAAATGGAATCAGTCCTTGAGAGAAACTTCTTCACACTTTAAACATCTGTATTATTATTGTCAAAGGTAGGTGGCAAACTCTTTAGATAGATATGGAGTCATGCATCCATGTTCCTTTTGCTGGGTTCATATTAGCACTAAAACTGCAGAAGAAAATCAGATTGAGCTTCTGAAGAACTAGGATCACCTATGCTAATTAACATATTGATATTTTAGTACAATTTCATTTGCCTAGATATTGCATTAAATTGAGCAAGGGTCCTTGTTTAACTGTGAGATAACTGTAGCTTATTTTTTGAGAAAGAAGGATGACTAGCAAGCTGGTAGTTATTCAGGTCCTAAGGTGATAAGTTGAAAATGCATCTTCCACCATTTCAACATAAATAAAGCCACCAAAGTCGTAGTATAGTGGTGAGTATCCCCGCCTGTCCTTTTTGCCGCTCTCTTCGCGAGAGCCTACACATGTACATCTTTCACAACATAGTTGATATATATCTACGGATGACACCCTAACTTGGTGCTCATCCTTCTTCTCCTCAAAAAAAAAAAAAACCATAAATAAAGCCAGGATCTACCTGCACAAACTTGGTTGGATGGGCTTGAGTTACTCATCATTTCTCCCCGGATTAATATATTGGGACCTCCTTTTGAGCTGTAATTTGTGTTGAGGTTTTGGTTTCGTCAGTATCAAATTTTATTGTCTTAGTATGGGCCTTGAGCTGGAGTCTTTTTCTCATAGCCTTCTTATTGTAGCTTTCTGCAGAAATGTTAAGAGGCAGATAAATCATTCTCGTATTAGATATTATGAACTCTTAACAAGGCTAATTTTCCATGCATTTGGGCCAAAATTTTTGCATCTGTGTTATGTTGTAATATCAATTTCTCTTATGATGATTAACAAATCACTTGTATGTGGAATTAAGAACAAGATTAACTTAAGTTTTCCATTTGTAGTTTGGCAAAGGAGCTTATTTATTCTATGTTAAATGTGGAACACCTGAAGTATATTTGCTTCTCTATTATGGTCTTCTTGTATGCCCTCAAATTCTCAAGCTGTGGAACTACGATAGGAAGAAGTCTCTCTATTACCAAACACATTATACAAAGGGGTTCTTCAGGCTAACTCATATATGGGTCTATGTGCTTACTTCGCCAGGGAGAACTTTGGTGTGCTACGAACACTTGCATTCAAATATGGAGGACTTGAAGATAAAGGAAGTTTTAATTTTAAAAGTAACTATATTTCACAATAAGTTATCAATGAGTGAACTAAATAGTATCAATGGCCACATAACATCTTCAGCATAAAAAAGATTCATGATTCATACAATTGTTACTTTATAATAGCATAAAATCTATATGATGTCATCACATAACATCGTACATGCATAGCATATCATATTATGCATTCACTCTCTTTGAATTTTTATTTTTATCATGTTATCGCTTTGAAGTTCACTTTATACAACATTTATTTTATCATATGATATTTTTAATCTTAGTTAAAGAACCATATCATCATTATCGTAATTGTCTAAATAAATTACATATATCTATTTTGTACCCTTTTGCTTCGACAGTGTGCATCCTTCTGAAGGATACACTGCTATGAGTATGAGAATAATCACTTTATACGAAGTATACATAACGTTATCCTATAAAAAACAATTACTTCTATCAATTTGTATGTGTCAAGAAATTTATCTTCCAATTGATAATTTATTCAATTTTTATTAAAATACTCATAGCTTAATAATAGTAAACTTTTAAGCTTAATTTACAGCTTGACAGGCACAACGATTTTCAGGTAATATTCAAACATCACACAAAACTTTTAATATAAAATATTACTATGTCATACTTATGAATTATTCGGCTTATTATATATGACTAAATATTACTATGTCGCCCATGTTTGGTATGAGAACATGGTGATAGGATTAATAAAGAATACTTTAAGAGAATAAAAGTGAACGAATTCTTATGGTAGAAAAAAACTAATAATGTTTGGATACAAC
This sequence comes from Pontederia crassipes, assembly GCA_030549335.1. NCBI lineage: Eukaryota > Viridiplantae > Streptophyta > Magnoliopsida > Commelinales > Pontederiaceae > Pontederia > Pontederia crassipes. The sequence continues at coordinate 49,666,881 of CM060190.1, read as the reverse complement.
CAGAACAATAGAAAAAAAATAAAACAATAGATTTAATATATGTAGTTACATATTTTATTAAATAAATATTATGTAATTATTTAATACACTAACAAAAAAATATTCATGTAAAAAATGCGAATACTTGGGTGAAATAAATAGGATAATTTATAAATAATAATAACAAATATTTATCATAAAATAATTTTAATTATTCAAAGAGACAAGTTTTGTAACATATAAATGGTCTAGTTCATTTCACTTTTAAGAAATATTATATACTGATTAGTAATTAAGTAATAATTTAGTCACATTTCACACTATTAATATTTTAAATATTAAATTTAGTCGCCATTCATTTATTTTGTGAAAATCTAATAAATGCAAAATATAATTAGTTATGTGCAATAATTAATATGAAATAATAAAAGTTTGAGAACAAAATGTTCCGGCTATTCTTATTTTGATAATAAAATGTGATGGTTTTGTTTTATTCCAGGTGATTTTATAATTTCAAAAAGTTGACTGGATTAATGAATTCTCGGAGTGTGTGGATGCAAAAATAAGAACAAACCAAACCATGTTCAAGCCTTTGTTCTCTAATCAAACGCCCCAATTATTGAGTTCCTAACATTAAAATTGATAGACATAAAAGCATGCAATAAATTATTTAGCAATATTAAACAACTTTGGCATATTATCAATCTGGAATGAAATTTAAGTTTAAAGACATCCATTTTGGATAATTCCACGTCTTCTGCAAACTAGAGTAATAGAAAAATTAGATGTAATTTTTTTAAACTTTACCTTATTATAATCAATTCTCGAAAATTTATGCAATGTTGTAATATATTTTGTACGCAGTATTTTGACAATAGACATTAAAACATCGAATAACTTTTTATATTCAATTTTTACAATGATTTCAAGTTTATGGAAAGAACCTCAATTTTTTTATATTTTAGCTATTTTTAATCATTAAATTTATGGTGTATTTTTATAAATCATTCAAATTGCTAGCTAAAATACTTAAAGATTTGTTTGGATAAAGAATTTGAAAGGGTGAGGTAGTATATGTAGGTATGAATCATGTTTGAATAATTAGTTTATATTAATTAAGATAGGTGGAATGAAGTAGTTAAGTCCTTATAACATCATATTTTTTTTCATTTTATTAAATTGGTAGAATAAAATAATTAACAATTTTGAATCAAATTAACCACTCTCCTTCTCTCTTACTAGTTCTCTCTCTTTTCTCTTCTCTCTCTTATATCAAGAAATAAATATTATGATAAATTAAATTTTATTTAATTTTTTTCAAATCATTTTTATTTTTTAACTTTTTAAAGTAGATAAATAAAATCATTTAGAGAAATAAATAATATAATAAAAATAGGAAAAATGTCAACAAAAAAATAGAAGAGAAAATAAAATAAGTGATAAAGAATTATATGATAAATACTTGTTAGTTATTACATACTATAAGTAATTTAATATACAATGAAGGGTAAATTTGACTTTTACATAAATAACCCAATATCTTTCATAGTTTATTATTTAAACATGTGCTTCCACACTATACTCCATCACTCCATCTCACTTCTTCATTAGTTATTTGCTAAACAAGTCCTAAGAGTAAACTGATAATCTAACCATAATTTTCTATTTACAACTCCAAAACAATGGGTCTAAGTTTTGTCACTAAACTTCCAATATCCAAATCTATCATATATAGTACAAGATTTAATATGTAAACATTAGAGATCTCTCTAGTACTTCATGGTATAATGGATCCTAATGCACAATGGATATTCTGTTTTTTTTTTCTCATTCCTCCCTTTTCATTTCTCCCAGTCGATGATAAATTATTGTTCATCATCTTTGATTATTTTTTTTCTACAATATTTTATTTACAGATAAAAGGTATGAGGAGTTTGGGTAGGTTTAAAGTTTTGGAGATAGGAAAAGAAAAAAAATATAATTATTAGATTTATGATAAGTTCATCTTAATTAAATTCAAAACTTTAAATACAAATTAAGCTTTATTACAAATTAAAGATATTACAAATTATCTATCTCTCCATTAATTTAATCAAATTATTTCTCCTTCTCTCTCTCTCTCTAGTTAAGAAAAAAGAGAGTATTTATTCGAGTTGATTTGTCATGGAATTTATTCATTCCAATGTTACACAGGAAACTTACCATTAGAAAAAGAATGGAATCGAGTAATTGAGTGCAATATATGTATATATATATATATATATATATATATATATATATATATATATATACATATATATATATATATATATATATGTCAATTTAGTCAGAAGACCTTTTTTGGGATTTATTCATCAAACCTTCATATGGTGGCCCGTGATTATTTATGTTTATCATTTTGTAGTGCCTTCAACTAGGACAATCAAGGCCGTCCTGATCTGAAATCCAGTTCAATTGGGACATCTACCTCGATCTCGATCCTGAAATGTGTTTCTTTATTGTTAAAATTATTGGCTGAGCTAAAATATATTTTTTTTATTGTGTTCACAATTTACTATTATTTCGTCAGGCAATATATATATTTCTTAAATTTTAATATAGTCAAGGAAAAGGATATTTTATAATCAGTTTAATTGATTTATTATTGAAAGTAATTGTAATACTTAAAAAGAAAAAGTGTGTCAAATATACTGAAGGGTAGCAAACAGTGGACTATGTTACTATATTAACAAAAAAAACAAAAAACATTGCACACTTATTTGTGTATTTCTTCATAGATAACATTTATATGTTTAATTAGCATACACAAGCCCAATCAACCGTTTCGGTCCCTGGACCGATCTATGCTCACGCCAGTACGCAAAATACAATAATATATTATTATTATTTACAAATTTGTGTTTTGACTTTTTTTAATATATTATTAGCACATGAAATGTTGGTACTCATATTAATTATTTTTAAAACTAAGTCGACAACAATTGGAAAGTAATACGTAGGTGATAGAAAAGGGTTCCTTACGCACGTGTCAGCCATCTGCTCCTCCGTCCTGCATATTCTCCGTTCCCATCACCTCCTCCCTCGTGACTTCGCATTTTAAGAAAATATTAATTTATAGTTTATGTCATTCAATAATGTACGAAGAAATTAAAGTAATTTCGTTTTCACGGAATCTAAACAATAAATTTGTAGGCCCCGATTATATTTAAGTTGATACACAATAGAGTTCGATAAGGAGTATAATCTTTTAGGAACTAAAATATGACTTATATGTATGGATTATCATTACAAAAACATTCACAAATAAATATCATCAAAATATATTTAAATAAATATTTATTATAAATTACCAAATCACGACATAATTTTTTCCCACACAATTTGTTTTTCAATCTTTTAACATTACAAGGTAATAATAATGATGATAATAATTTTTGGGTCCTCATCCCATTCATCTTGCACCCTCCACAGCTCTCTCTCTCCAGTCTTCAGAGTGAGTGAGTGAGTGAGTTGAGTTAGAAAGCGAGAGAGTGCGCATAGTAGAGAGGTGAGAGAAAACAAATAAAAATATAAAAAGGAGTGAAGAAAAAGGAAGGCACAACAAACAACAACAAGGAGGAAGGACGAAAGGTTGAGAGAGATAGAGAGAGGGGGGAAGGGAAACAAACAATGGAGGTGGCGACCTCCTCTTCCTCCTCGTATCCTCCTCCTCTTCTCCTCCTCCGCCGCCGCCACCGAGAATGCCATTCTCGTAATCCGCACTATTCTGCCCTTTTGCTGCTGCTTCTCCTCGTCGCGTTGCCGTCCGCGTCCCTCGCCGTCAACATTACCGCCGTACTCTCCGGCCATCCGGAGCTCTCTGAGTTCAGCCGCCTCCTCGACTCAACGACCGTGGCGGCCGACCTCTCCGGCCGCTCCTCCCTCACCCTCCTTGCAGTTCCTAACGCCTTCCTCCTCCGGTCGTCCCTCGCCCGCTCCGCCGCAGCGGCCGACCTCGCTGACGTCCTCCGCTACCACATCCTCCTCGAGTACCTCTCCTGGGCCAACCTCCGCCGCGTCTCCCCCTCCGGAAAACTCGTCACTACCCTCTTCCAGACCACCGGCCGCGCGTCCGCGGACCTCGGCGCCGTCAATCTCACCGCCTCCGCAGGCCCCGACGGCGCCATCGTCGTGACCGTCCGCTCCCCGGTGCCATTCTCCCCATCCAACGCGACCGTCCTCGGCCCCGTCGCCACCCTTCCTTACAACGTCTCCGTCCTCGCGGTGGACGGTCTGCTTCTGCCCTACGGTTTCGACCTCGCCGCCTCCGAGTCGCGCCCCCCACCTCTGGCCGTCAACATTACCCGCGTCCTCGTCGATGCGCGCGACTTCAACGTAGCAGCGTCCATGCTGGAGGCTTCGGGTGTGGTGGAGGAGTTCGAGGCGGACGAGCGAGGGGCGGGAATCACGGTGTTTGTGCCCACGGACGAGGCCTTCGCCGGGCTGCCGGCGACGGAGCGCCTGCAATCGTTACCGGCGGACCGGAAGGCCGTGGTGCTGCGGTTCCACGTGCTGCACTCCTACTACCCGCTGGGGTCGTTGGAGTCCATCGTGAACCCGGTGCAGCCGACGCTGGCCACGGAGGACACGATCGCCGGGCGCTTCACGCTCAACATCACGCGGGCCAACGGGTCGGTGGCCATCGACACCGGCCTCGTCCAGGCGTCCATCACGCGGACGGTATTCGACCAGAACCCCGTGGCGGTGTTCGCCGTCTCAAAAGTGCTGCTGCCGAGGGAGATCTTTGGGGCCATAGGCGAATCGATCGGTAGCGGGGCCAGCGGAGGGGAGCTGGTGGCGCCTCCGCCGGCGGATGTCCAAGGAATGGCGCCGGAGGGCGGAATCGACGCGCCGCCGGGTAGGTTGTCGTCCCCTCAGGGGCTGAGCGACGCGGCGTCATCCGTCGCCGCGATTTCTACAGTTGGAAGGACGGTGATGTATCTACTACTTTTAGCATTTCTAGTGCCGCCGCTGGTATGAGATCTGACGGCCATCTTTTCCTTCTTCCTCTCTCGTAATATATTTTTTCCCTTCTAATTTTTTTCGGGTTTTAATTCGTTTTAGTTTTTGGATGGAGATTTGTATACAATTATTGTTAATTTCCAGCTGCAAAGCAGCTCTTTTTCTTCTCTCGTTTTTCGCCCTGTACTTTGTTTTTTCCTTCTTTGGGCATTAATCATTATTATTTTTATTATTATTAACAGGACGCTTACTATTATCATTATACTAGATAAGCAATAATCATAAAAATGTAATTATAATAATTCATTTTTTTCTGTCGGAAGTAAACTTTTTCCCCCGTCGTTTGTTCTTGTGAAAACAGAAATAAAAATAAACGCACGAAAATGATAAAATTGGAGCAGTAAGAGGCGGAGGTGAGCCGACCGGAAGGGGGGTGACGGGCATCGGGATGAGCTGGCGGCGACGTTTGGGGTGTTAGATTCGTTTTTTGGGGGGCAAATCCAATCGATCGCTGTCCGTCCGCCCCGTTCGGTGTCATCTGACGACCATAACGTGAAGCCCCTTCGTACGCCGCGCGGGCCCCCACGTGCGTGCCTTTGTTTCAATTCGATTTCGTCTTAAAACTCGCCCCCTCGTCTCGCCCTTCGTCCCGTCCCGTGAGCTCTCCCGATCTCCTTCCTTTTCACCGGCCGGGCCGCAAATCTGTGGACGGCCCAGTTTTCTTGTCGGCCTGATTGATTGGATCGGTTGGTTGGTTCAACATGAAACTTTGTGATTAATCTAATTGTTTTTTTTTGTGTGTTAAATTGTATGATGCATATGACATTGGGACCTTTGTGAACAATATTTATTCATTCCGGATTAAAATGCAATACGTATCACTGGGCTTGCGAACAAGTGGAAATGTCTTAAATCTGCTAAAAAGGAGACTTTACATATTAATGTTACGAGAAGGCATTTGAAATTCACTTCAAAAAAAAAAAAAACGAATTTTTTGTTGTTCTTTTTTTTTTTAAAAATTCTGGATAATATTGGTTAAATTTGGGGAAGCTTTCTTTTTTGTGATTTGTAAGCTCATTGCGGGGAACATGTCGTCTTATCATCTTGTACTTTGTAGACTGGAAAGATTGAGTTGAATTTACTCTACTGATTTAGCATGAAATCAACAGCATTGCCATGCAGCATCTCGTGATATCTGCGGTGACATATGAAGTTACAATTTGGCTGTAAGTTGTAACATTCCATTCCACTTTTTCGGATGATCTGGATCATGAATTCAACCACATCATCGAATATGCATGGGGTAATCGCCAGAAGCACCAATCATTACCTCGCCAATCATAAGAGCCTGCATCTCTCTCTCTCTCTCTGCGTCAAAGTGGTGGACGACGAGGAGCTGACCCTAACCCTGACTTGCCTCTTTTTACTTGTTTGTTTATTTACAGGAAGATGTACTTGGATGTCTGTGTAATGTAGACCCTCGAGTGCTCTGAATAGATCAGACACGCCTAGATGTTTCACATGGTTGCAGCAATCCCGGCCATCCCAAAGTTCATGATCTCAGATGTATCTGGGCGTAAAATCCCAACTTCGAGAATTCTGCTAATAGAAACCGGCGATTCGCACTTAATCAGCATTTGGTTTATGAACTTGAACTCACAGCCTCAAGCATGTAAAGAAAGTGTTATTAAATTAGTCAGCCACATCGGCAGATGTTTGTTTCGATGGAAGTTTCAGATTTCAGGATTTGTTTGTCTCAACAGCTGCCCAATAGAATGCTGAAAGGGTCTTAAGCACATGACATTTCAGACCATGGGAATTAGGTAGGCAGTGTGTAAAAGTAGACTCATGCCAAGATGAGTTGCCTGTTCCATTGCACTTAAGCAACCTAAAAATGCAACTCTCACGAAAAAAAAATTTACTTGCGTGCTACTTAACCTCTCTCTCTATAAATATACAACAAGTCCTTCCAAAAATGTCACATAGAGAAGATGGCTTCCACTTGATAGTGAATATTTTAAAATCCCTTGTTTCTTACACTAGGTTCGTTTGGAATCTGAGTATTACTCAATTAACAGTGTTGCTGTCGTACGAACGAAAGGGGTTCGGGGTAGCACTTTCTTCTACATAAGCTGAATATATGGCTCTTACTCATGCTGCAAAAGAGGCCATATGCCTACGGTGGTTGTGCTTGGAGCTCGAATTTGAGCAAGGTGCCATGAATGTGAGATGTGATAATTAAGGTGCTATTCAGTTAGCTAAGAATCCTGCATTTCACTCATGCACAAAGCATATTGACATCTAATATCATTTCATCCGGGAAAATGTGAAAAAGAAAGAGGTTCAGCTTGAAAATGTGGAATATGAGTATTACTCAATTAACAGTGTTGCTGGCGTACGAACGAAAGGGGAGCCCTTGTTTCTCACACCGGGTTCGCTTGGAATATGAGTATTACTCAATTAACAGTGTTGCTGGCGTACGAACGAAAGGGGAGAGGGGTTCGGGGTAGCACTTTATTCTACAGAAGCTGAATATATGACTCTTACTCATGCTGCAAAAGAGGCCATATGGCTACGGCGGTTGTGTTTGGATCTCGGATTTGAGCAAGGTGCCATAGAGGTGAGATGTGATAATCAAGATGTTATTCAGTTAGCTAAGAATCCTGCATTTCACTCACGCACAAAGCATATTGACATCCAATATCATTTCATCCGGGAAAATGTGGAAAAGAAAGATGTTCAGCTTGAAAATGTTGATACAACAAAGAATAGTTCTGATTTTCTGATTAAAGCAGTTACATATGCAAAGTTCGAGTGGTGCTCTACTGCTGTCGGATTGAAAAAGAATGTTGCTGACAAGGCTCTCATTGGTGTGAAATATCCACGTGAATACTTCAAGGCCCCTTGTTTCTCACACCGGGTTCGTCCACGTGAGTTTAGAGGAATCTGAGTATTACCCAATTAACAGTGTTACTGACGTACGAACGAAAGAGGGGGTTCGAGGGGTCCCGCCCCTCGACGGCTCAGGGGCAGCGCCCCCGAAATCTAGACGGGTTTTGAACTTTTGTTTAACTGACCCGTGTGGTCCGGATTAGATTTTTTCTCTATTTTATTCGGATTTTGAACCCGTTTGGGAGAGACTATTTATAGCATATTTTCAGATGTAATCTGCGTGGCGGTTGTAAACCTAAACGATATAGTGAAACCTTTTTACAGGACGTAGCCCTAATCTCAAGGATGAACCTGGATAAATTCGTATGTCTCCTCTAATTTTCTTACAATATCTCTGCGATCTTCTATTCTTGTTCTCGAATTTTCTCGTCACTTTGGCACATAAGAATTAGCTTGTGAATGATCCAGATCTACAAGTTGCAGCTTGCGTCCACTTTCCGAACAAGGCTCACAAGTCACATCCATCAAAACCCTCATAGATCTCTTCCAACCTCCGCTACCAGAAAACCCCAAACACAAATGAGCTCAATTGATGCAAGCAGAACATGGAGTCTTGTTGCAGGCAAGAACAAGGAGGAGAGCCCCTTGATGCGTACTAACTCCATGGCCATCACATGTTGCACCAGATTTCTGCTGGCTCCTGGCTAATGAAGGTTGGCCTTCATTTGTTCTGATACAGACCCTCCTGTTCAGAAATTCAGTGAATACTGACTCATTCACTTTAAAAGATTCAAACTCCGTCGACTTGCACGTATTTATAACATGCTGCCATTTGCATGCATGGTCCTACTGCACCCATAAATGAATACTATTGCCTTCATGCCAAACTTAGTAGCCAAAAGGAGTTGGCCGTTGAATAGGCTGCCATGCATAAAGTGACATCAAAGCATTCAACCTTTGTTGTTCTAAGTCACTGTTCGTCTTGATCACTAGACTATATCTATGCTGTCTATGTAGTAGTGTTCTATCTGTTTCCCACTTTTTAAAAATTTTCTCACACCGCACATTGCTCAGAATTCATAATTGGGACTATGCTTGCCGGCACAGATGCAAGATGGACCCCTGGTGCATTTGCAAGATGGGCCATGCTTACACATGCTTGATGCCCTTCTACCTGGCCACACTCTACAGCTGTGTTCATTATCCAATTCACTTCTTTCAATTACTACACCTCGTCTTGTCTATATTACACTTGAATGATATATTCTTTTTTGTACATATTGCATGGTAGCGATATAGCATCATTTAGAAACGGTGAACAGATCACAATAGTCGAGATGCCAGCATTACATTACTGCAGCTGTAATAAATTCAGCAATTGATTTTATAATCATTTACCAATTCTTTGTTAATGCAAATATAAGAAAAGATAAATTTGGAAATAGAGAAAATAAAATTTGAACTAAAAATCTCTTAATCTATGAATGGAATTTGAACCTAATTGCTTACAAATTAAAGCTGTATCACCGCACGTACTTCTCATTCATTTCCAATGTCAAGGTTTCTTATAATCACAACGTAAATGACCGTTATATGGTACAAAAGCACTTATGGGTTCTGTTAGTATTCTGCACGAGAGAAATTACGCACCGCAAGAAAATTTGAAAAATTAAAAGCGACGCAAAATTTTATTTGATAGAAAATAGAAGAGGATTACAAATCATATTACATTATGTTTGGACCCCTAAGAAGTTTATTTACACAAGTTTATATAGGCACCCCTAGGGAGACTCCCCATAGTGCGAGGACGCCTTTTACTTCGGAGTGTCTTTGGGTTCAGACGAGTTTTCAGTTGGGGTAGGCTTCAAGGCATTATTAATAAATTTCCACCCTGAATTAAATTCTCAAATCAGATATCTAACACTCTTTGTCGCCCTCAGTCCCAACTTAGGACTACTGCTATATATCGATATTTAGCAAGTTCAAACAATGTTGAAACTTACTAGTAGGAATCAACTTGGTGAACATATTTGTTGGATTATCTTCTGTGACGATCTTTTTCACTTTGATCCTTTTCCCAATACGGATAAAATAATACCTGACAATGATGTGTTTGGTTCTTTCATAATGCACTTGATATTTGACTAAACATATTGCACTTAAACTAACATAATACATTATAGTATGATTTTATTGTAGTTAAAGATCTTCGACAAGACCTTTTAATCATGAGGGCCAAATCGTCATCATCAGATTCGCTACTCAGGTGTACTACTACAACAATCATGTCATTCTTCTTAGGATAATCCTTCTTCTAGTGATCTAATTTTTTACAATAATTGCAGACGTCCTTCTTCTTCGATTTACCCTTCTTTAGGTTTGGATGATGCTCCTTCTTTACGGTTATTATCAATTCTACGGCTTGAATCTTCACAGTCTTGTCAGACGTTCTATGACAAAGTTCACGAGTATGTAAACTCGATCTTACTTCTTCCAGAGTAATTGTGTCTTTTTCAATGATAACAGACTGAACAACATTTTAATATGACGAATGAAGAGACTCTAATAAAAGTAGGGTATCATCTTCATCCTCAATCTTCACATATATATTTCGTAATTCCATCAACAAAGTATTCATCTGATCAAGATGATATTTCAGAAGAGTACCTTCTTGTATGTGGAGGTCGAACATATGTTCCTTCAATAGTAACTTGTTGATCAAAGACTTGGTCATGTAGAGATTTTCAAGTTTTGACCATCATCATTTTTTGATCGATGACTTTGATAATTACTTCATCCGTCAAGCACAAAAGGATCATAGAGTGCGCCTTCTCTTCCTATGCCGTCAAATTTATGAGGTATTGCCCTTCGAGTCTTCCTCCTTTGATTTGTTATTCGACATGTTTGTGAGTGGCACTCAGACTCCTTATTATTTCAAAAATGTTCGCATCTTGATCTGTCAGAGACTAAAACTATTTCGCCAAGTGAATTTTTCGATCTTCATGTTGTGCGATGCTATCTCTATGCTTGATGGAGGATCAATGATTTTGTTAAGATTTCTACATGAGAGAAATTATGTACCGTAAAAAAAATTCGAGAAATTTAAGGCGAAGCATAATTTTATTTGATAGAAAACAGAAGAGGATTACAAATTAAATTGCTTTTTGTTTGAACCCTAGAGAGTTTATATATGCACTCCTTTTTATAGATGATAAGAATTATATAGAACTTCTAGTGAGTTTATATAGGTACTCTAGGGAAACTTCCGTAGTGCGAGAATGTTTTCTATTTCAAAGTGTCTTGAGGTCCAAACGAATTTTCAATTGGGATAGAATTCAAATCATTATTAACATGTTCCATAAGAAAGGACTCATAAAATTTTAGAATGTTCCTTTGATGTTCGTCGTCTGAGAGAGAGAGAGAGAGAGAGATCGGATAGTGGGTTGAATTTGTATAGGACAGATGGAGAAAGTTATAGTTGGAATAAAAATAAAAAACTTTTATAATTTTCTGGTTAAATGATTGAATCTTTTTAATATTATTTTCTTTTTTTTTTCAAAACCACCTGTCCTTACCAATAAAAACTGGTAATAAACTTCTACGGTAAAATGTAATCTAGAGGTCTCCTAAGCTTTAGAATTTGATTAAGTTCATTTTACCTCGGTCTTTGCTTTTCCTTATCATTGTTCACTTTCAGCACTTCAATTTCCTACAACGGAGCATATCTAAAAGAAGTAAAATTACTGTTCGGAGTTCTAATATACGGTGTCTCTAATCTAAATTCCTGGTGTATTTGCTAGCCTGATTCTTAGTATATATATACAGAGAGAGAGGTTAATGAGCGTGTAATGCCCTTTAGGTAAAATTTGGTCCAACGCATTGATCTGGACAGTTTATTTTCGATCTATGATTTAGATAATTTTAACAATTTTCTCTCTTCTCTCCCCCTCCGGCTCTCTCTTTACTCTCTCTCCCCCTCCGGCTCTCTCTTTACTCTCTCTCCCCTCCGCCGCCGCCCCTCCGCTTTCTCTCTTTTCTCTCCTCCAATCTCTGCCCTCCTTCCCCGATATGCGCTGCAGCCGCCTCCCCTCCGCTCTCTCTCGCTCTTCTCTCCTTCGATCGCCGCCACCCCGTCTCTATCCATGCAACCACCCTCGTCTCCGATCCGTGCCATCATCGAGCCTAGATCCTGACCCCTGTGATCGCCGCTCACGCACTCGTGTCCGACCCCTGCAAGCACCGACAATGCACCTAGGAGCCATCGTCGATCACACATCCTCTCTCTCTCTCTCGCCCCTTCCTCCAATTGTGCCCCATCGTCGTCGATGTGCGCTGCGGCCCCGCTGTGGATCTATCTCGATCTGCGATGCCCATCGTTCCCGCCTTACCTCCAACCACCACCGTCGATTGTCGATGCCAGAGACTAGGAATCCCTAATCTTGCAATTTAATTTGAACCATTGGTTAGATCCAATGGTCCAGGAATTTCATCTAAAGGGTGTTACACATTTATTAATTCCATATATATATATATATATATATATATATATATATATATATATATGATAATGATAATGAAACAAACATTTTATATATGGTGGATATTACTTATAGACCTTTCGAAAAGTAAATTGATCTTTCTTTGTCTCTCCCAGAAATAGCTAGCTGAACTTTAACTCTCGGTGCATGTATTGGAAACTACATTTTTCTTGATTACATTTGCGGAGCTTATCCAACAAAGGAATATCTTTATTTTCCTCATGACGGATTCGGAAAAAGAAAATTGTGGTACTACAAGTCAAATATAACACCACCAACTATGAGGTCATCCTTCTTCTCACTAGCTTCCCAAAAAACCCTAGTGGCTCCTCATGCCGCCACCGCTTGAGTTCCTCCCTCCCTCCCTCGTCTCCAGCGATCCCACTGGAGGTGCCAGCCAAAAACCCATCAATACTTCTCCTTTCTCATGGCTTCGCCCGTGGTGGATACCTCCCCTCCGGAGGTGGCCTCCGCACTCGATGATGACCCCTTTCCTCCGCTTCCCTCAAATCCCCCCTCCTTCGGCTCCTTTTCACCAAGGCATTCTTCCTCTCCCTCCTTCCATCCCCCCTCGTCTGGCTAAATCGTGGCTCAATGTTGCTCGGAGTAACCGGCCGGCTTCGTCGACCTCCTCTACTATCTTGCCTCGTTAACTCAGGGCACTCCAAACGACCCCCATCACTGAGGTTGTTATCCCGGAGTCTGACACTTTCCCCTTCTCTGATTACCGTCGCAGGTGTCTTGTTGGTCGTTTCATAGGTACCTTGGATGCGATCCGGGAGGGTTTCCGGCCGCTGTGGGGAGCTGCTTTTCCCCCGATCATCTCGCCGCTCGGTAACTCACTGTTTCTCTTCGCCTTCGAATATGAGGATGCTCGCATGCAGGTTTTGACCGGAGGACCTTGGGAGTTTGGTGGCCATCTGCTCCGCGTTGCCTCGCTCTCGCCGTTCCTCCGCCTCGACTCGGCCTCTTCCCTGGATCTTCTCATTTGGCTACAGTTCCTTGGTTTGCCTCTTGAACTTCGTAATCCCACCTCCCTTAAATGCATCGCTTCGGATTTTGGCTCTATTCTCTACATTGATGAAAATGCTCTCAACTCCATGGACGCGCCTTGTGCTCGCGCCTGTGTGGAGATTAACCTTGCTTCTCCTCTCCGACAGGCCATTTGGATCTCTCTTTCGAATGGTGACTGGTACCTACAACAGGTCATGTACGAGAACCTCCCAACCTTTTGCTACCGTTGTGGCACCATCGGCCACCATCTGGAAGCTTGCTCTAATGCCAGCACGGGGGTGGGGGGGGGGGGAGGTGGAGTCTCGGTCAGCAACTTTGCTCTTTGGTCCTGGATGCACGCTTCTCGCCCTGCAATCGGCCATCAGCTCTCGCAGCCACCTCTTCCCCGCCCCCCGGCACTGAATCTCAACTGCCCTTCGGGCCTTCTGCATTCGCCAGGCGCTCGTTGTGCGATTGGAAGCGCCGTACTCTTGGTGCTCGCCCAATGGCTAACAGCGCCCCGGTGATTGCTGACGTGGTGTCCGCTGACGTGGAAGCTCGGAATGGCCCACCTGGCGCGTACGTGGCGTATGTGAGACCAGCTGGTTCTCCCGCCCCGTCACTGAGCCATGGGCCTCCCATCCTACGCCTCCCATTGCTCTCATCTAACGGCTCTCTTACGCCTAAGTCGATGTGTGTTTCTTCTGATGTGACAGATACTAACATGGTTTCGGCGATCGTTGATCCTTCTCCGACATATCCCAACCGTCCACGCGTCCCCTCATCCCCTCGCCTCACGATCGTGATTTAATACTTTCTTTCTCCCCTAATCCCCCTCAACCTAGTCTCTCCTCTTCCCAGCTCGGCACTGCCATTCCGTCTTCCCCCCCTCTCTGCTAACTTAGTCGCCCCTCCCTCCCTTGTCGCTGTGGATGCGGGCGGGCCTCCGGGCGACTCCCCACCTCCCACGAGGCTCTTGTTTCATGTGCATCTACAGTAGCTGTCGCGTAGGTGTTTGATGGCAACTCCTAAAATGAGCCGAACCCTGACCAGCTCCCGGCTCCTCGTCTGGAACGGAAGAAGTCCCGACTCCACAAGCCTATAGCCCCTACTCCCACCCTTCGTCCGCGACCATCTCCCGCCCTGGCCCGGGGGAAAGGTAAGAAGAAACCTATTTATCTACCTGAGTGCTCACCCTCTTCTGTTGCCGTTGTGCAGGGCCTGACGGACACTCTTCCTCTGTTATCATGAAGATTCTCGTCTGGAACTATCATTTCGCGTTTCGGTCCAAAGCCCGTGATAGGATTAACAATCTCATTTTTTCTCATTCTTTGAACTTTGTAATTTTATTAGAATGCCATGTCAGTTTTGTAAAGTATAAATAGGTACTTCGTCATCTCGGGCCTTCCTGGTCCGGCACTTTTTGTGCTGGCACCGGTGCTGCAAAAGGTATTATCATCTCGTGGCGCGGGCAAGATACGTAGGTTACCCCTTTATTCACCTCTGATCATATTTTACATGCGGCAATCTCTTTTGATAATTTCCATTTCTTATTATCTTGTATTTATGCCAGTCCTCTACCTTCTGAATGCAATCTTTTGTTAAACACGTTAAACCTAATTAACTCTAACGAATTTCCCTGAGCATTAATTGGTGATTTCAATTGTATTCTATGTTCTGCGGATAAGCATGGGGGTAATCCCTTTGTCCCTAATCGATCTTCTAGACTCCTTAGCAACTTCATCCATAACCATGTTCTCTTTGACCTTAACCTTTATGGAAATCCTTTTACTTGGCCGAATAATCATGTAGGTCATGCGAGAATTCTTTGTCGCCTAGATCGTACGTTAGTCAGTCATCACTGGCTTACTGCTTTTCCTAACCTCGACCTCTTTCCTCTCCCTCGGTGTGCGTCTGATCATGCCTCTCTTTTATTCCATTCTGACATCAAAGTTCCTCGATCTCTTACCTTTAAATACGAATATTTTTTGCTTCTCCACTCGGATGCCAAAACAATTGTCTTGCGCCACTAGCCCTCCCCTTCTAATCCCCTTTCCATCTCCCTGGCCCTCAACCGTATCTGCGTTGACACCCTTCGTTGGAATCGTGATGTTCTTGGTAGATTAGAAACTCACGCCGCTGAAACTCTCGCTACCATCTCTCTCGATTCCTCCCTGGGCCTCTCCGCGGATGATCTCGGTCGTCTCCATGCCTCCTATCACCTTCACGCCACCCTTCTCCGCCAAATCAGCCTTAAGTGGTGGAGCAAGGCTCGCACCTCCTGGCTCTAGCACGGTGATAGTAACACTAAATTTTTCCATCTTCAAACTACTGTTAGACACAAACAAAATCTTATTTGCCCGGTCCTTTCGGATTCTGGTAGTTTGCTCACTCGCCCTGAGCACATCTCTCAGAGTTTTGTGGATCACTATTAGTCCCTCTAGGCCCCTCCCCGTGTAGATGACTTTCCCCTTTAGTGCCTGGCCTACGCTTCCTTCCTGCGACCCCTCCTTTATTCCTGTCCTTACCCATCCTATCACCCCGGACGAGATCACTTCGGTGATTTGGAGCATAGCTTCGGGCCATGCCCCGGGTCCTGATGGCTTCAACATCGACTTTTACCACACCCACTGGGACATTGCAGGTCCATGCATCATCTCCATTATTCAACAAGCATTCCTTACTAACCATCTCCCAGCGATTGGGGGAAAACCTCTCTTGTTTTCATTCCCAAGAAGTCCGCCCCTTCGACCATCTGCGACTATCAGCCTATATCCTTGTGTAACGTCCTGTATAGAGTCTTTGTCCAAATCGTCGCTAATAGGCTTAGGCCTACGTTGGGCACTCTCATCAGTCCTATGCAATCTGCATTTATCCTTGGCTGTAGCATCCAGGATAACATTCTCATCGCCCAAGAGCTTACTCACTCCCTTTCGACCATGTTAAGCACATGCTTATTAAAGTCGACATGGAGAAGGCGTTTGATCGTGTCTCGTGGAATGATATCATCAAGGCTCTCACTCTCATGAAATACCCCCTTCCTTTATCTCGTGGATTGAGCTTTGTATCCGCTCACCCTCCTTCTCGTGCATGATCAATGGATCTCGTTCACCTTACTTCCAGTCGTATAAAGGCATTCGACAGGGTGACCCCCTATCGTCTTATCTGTTCATTATCACTTCACAAGCTTTCACTTCTCTGCTTGAGCCCAGTATTACTGTTGGTCGTATCAAACCCTTCACCCTCAATAGCTTCTTCTTAAGCCATCTCTTATTTGCGGACGACCTTCTCATCTGCATTCGTGCTTCCCTTCTGAACTGTCGTCGCATCCTCTGCATCCTTAAAACCTATGAGGATCTCACTGGTCAAAGACTTAACCCTCTCAAGTCCCATGTGTACTTTCCTGCCAGACTACACCCTCGTCGTAGGGTATCCATTACTGTAGTCTGGGCATCTTGCTTGGTGAATTCCCTTTTACCTACCTTGGGGCCCCCATCTCTCCTAAATACATCCCGACTTTCCGACAAGCTCCTCTCCTCAACAAAATCTCCACTCGACTCTCTGGCTAGTGTCGTCATCTGCTTACTCAAGCCGAGCGCGCCACTCTCATTAAGTCCACCCTCTCATCCATGCCCACTTACCTTCTGGGCACGACCCAGTTATCCATGGGTACCCTCTGTTCTCTTGAGAAGCTTAGTCGGTCCTTCCTTTGGGACTCTAGCAATGGTCGCAGGTCGGCTCATCTCATAAATTGGCACATTGTCCAGCCTCCCCATTATGTGGGTGGTTTAGGCATCAGGAATATCCATCTCATTAGAATCTCACTCTTGGCTCATCGTGTTCTTAGCCTCCTCAACAATTCCTCGTCGACCTGAGCTACTTTTATACATGCTAAATATGATCCCTTTGGCCTCTGGGAGTCTTGTATCCGCCCCCGCATTGCTCGGTCCTGGAGGCTCATTCTTGACATAGTCCCTCACATTCGCCTCAAATTCCTTAAGGTTATCGGCTCTGGCTCTAACACCTCGGTCTTGCATGACCCCTGGATCTCCCCCATGCCTCTTAGCAGGCTGCCCACATTCATTAACATGGATATTGACATCTCCTTTCTTCATGTCTCTGACCTCATCATCAATCACACCTGGAACACCACCCTGCTTGCTCAACTATTTACTACTTCTACTTGTGTGGCTATCTGTAATATTTACATTCCTCTTTCTGTCTGTGATGACGCGTGGGTCTAGTCGACTAATGATCATGGGATTTCCAGTGCTAGTGCAGTGTATAACTTTATTTATCGGCCGACTGTGCCAACCATGGTGGCTGGATAGCAGCCTTGGTCTGAGATTTGGAAGATCCGAGTTTCCCCCAAAATTCACTTCTTTCTCTAGAAACTTTTTCATAACAGCCTCCCAACTAAATCTTATTTTCAGTACTTTTCTCATATGAATGATCCACGTTGCTCCCTTTGTGGCCTGGTCACGGAAACCGTCTTCCACTTATTTTTTCCTGCCCTTTGCACTTCAAGTCTGGACCACTTTTCAATAGAAATTACTAATCAACTTTCCATTTTTTTTCCTCCTGGGATTCTGGTTACTGGACCCAGGAGGGAGCCACTCTGGATCTGCCTTTTAGACATTTTCTCCTCTCTACCATTTCATTCTGTTTGTGGGGAATCTAGAACCTGAGGAACGACATCCATTTCAAATCAAGACATGCAACCATTAACATGGTCTGGGAAAGGGCTGTTGCCAGTTCTTACGAATTTATCAACTCCGCTGCTCACGCTCTTGAGGCTCCTCTCCCTCCCCTCCTCCCTCTACCCCCAAAATCCATTGCGGGTTCAGTGGGAGGCCCCATCTTCGAATTGGGTTATCCTCAATTCGGATGGCTCCTTCTGTGAAGTCAGCTCTTGCACTACTAGAAAAATGCTGATTACCGACGGTCCGGACCATCGGTAATCAGCTTGAAAACAGACGGTAAAGCAATTACCGATGATTTTTTAGTCGGAATTGATCCGTCGAAAAAACGCTCGTCGCAAACCGATTTGCGACGGTTGAAAAAAATTCGTCAAAAATATCGACGGTTCTGACCGTTGGAACAGTCCTCGACGGTTCGAACCATCGAAATTTTTCGACGGTTGCAATCGCCGGAACAGTCCCCGACGGTTCGAACCGTCAAAATTTCCGACGGTTGCAACCGCCGGAAAAGGTCGGCGGTCCGAACCGTCGAAATTTCTGACGGTTGCAATCGCCGGAAAAGGCCGGTGGTTTGAACCGTCGCAACTTTTCGACGGTCGGAACTGTCGAAACTTTCGACGGGCGTCGCAACCGTCGATCTTTCGACGGTCGCAACCGTCACAAATATTTTTTTAAATATAAAAAAAATTAGCGGCCAGATCGGGCCGCGACCAGCTCCGGCCGCGGCCAAATCCGACCGGCCGCGGTCGATCTCTCCGCCCGCGACCAATCCGGTCCTCTTCTCTCTCCTCCCTCCACTCCGCCCGCTGGCCCTCTTCTCTCTCTCTCTCCTCCCTCCACTCCTCTCTCTCTCTCTCCCTCCTCTCCTCTCTCTCTCCCGGCCGCGAGCACCCTCTCCCGCGCCGGATGTCGGCGACCCTCTCTCGCACCGGACGCCGGCGACCCTCTCCCGCGCCGGCGTCTCTCTCTCTCTCTCTTTCTCTCTCCGGCTTTGCGCCGACGTCTCTCTCTCTCTTTCTCTCTCCGGCCAGAGGCCGGGCCAGATCTCGCCGCTGATGGCAGGATCCGGCCGTGGCCGTTCGGATCCGGCCCCCAGCAGCCGATCGGCCGCCAGGCTGCCGGATCCGGCCGCCGGTGGCCGTTCCGATCCGGCCTGGCCTCTGGCCGGAGAGAGAAAGAGAGAGAGACGCCGGTGTGGAATCGGAGAGAGAGACGTCGGCGTCCGGCGCGGGAGAGGGTGCTCGCGGCCGGGAGAGAGAGAGGAGAGGAGGGAGAGAGAGAGGAGTGGAGGGAGGAGGGAGAGAGAGAAGAGGGAGGAGGAGGAATATAAAGGGAAAAAGTGGAAAGAAAGCGGGAAAAGGAAAAAAAAAGCGAGATAACAAAATTTTAATTATCGACGATTTCGGTCGTCGAAAACATAAATATTAACTATTTTTATAATTACCGACGATTGTGATCGTCAAAAATATATTTAGTTATATATAATATTTATTTTTTATTTTACTGACGGTTTGAACCGTCGATAATCGTTACCATTACCGACGGTTTGGGCCGTCGCTAGTTATATTAATAAAATATTCTTTATATGATATTATTATACATTTATCGACGGTTACAATCTTCGAAAATTGCGACGGATTTTGCGATGGATGGATATCCGTTGGAAATATCGACGTTCCTAATCGTTGAAAAATTTAATAATTATATAATACATTTCATAATTTATTTTTTTATTTCCGACGGTTGTGACCATCGAAAAATCCGTCGAAAAAATTTAATAATAGTATAAAAAATACATAATTTAATTTTTTCATTTTCGAAGATCATAACTGTCGGAAAAGTCGTCGAAAATTGCGACGGATGGATATTCGTCGGAAATATCGACGTTCCTAATCATCGAAAAATTAAATAATAATATAAATCATTTCCGACGGTCATAACCGTCGAAAAATTTGTCGAAAACGGAATCGTCGAAAAATCCGTCGCAAATTGCGACGGATTTAGAACCGTCGAAAATTATCCGTCGAAAAATCGTGATTTTCTTGTAGTGTTGTGAGGGCTACGGTGCTTCGGACTCATATTGGTAATATTATTTTGCAGGTGCTAGTACTGTCTCTGTTGTCTCTGCCCTCCATGCCGAGGTCTAGGCGCTTCTTCATGCTGTTTGCGCTTGTGCCTCCCGTCGGATCACCCACGTCAAAATTTAATCAAATTCGGAGAGCCTCGTTCACATCATCAGGAACACTCGCACTTGCCCTTGGTAGGTTCGTAGCATCATCTTTGACATTTGGAGCACCATTGACAGCCTCTCGCCATCTGTTCTTGCTTTTTGCCCTAGAAATTATAACTCGGCTGCTGACTTTTTAGCTCTTTTTTACCGTCGAAATGGCGAGCATTTTTGGGTCGATGGAGCTCCTTTTGGCCTCGACAGAATTTTGTATCACGACTCCTTGAGCCTTTTCACTACATAATGCAATATTTTTTTTTTAAAAAAAAACTATGAGGTCATACTTTACTAGACCTATAATTCTGATTTGTCGTTTAGGTTTCAGATTGTTGAAGTGTATATTTGTGACTCGTATTTCATGCTAGATTAGTTGGTCAAAGTTTTTTTTAGTCAGTATCCTAAAAACGGTGCTAGTAATTTAACTCGAGCGACATTAAAAAAAATACATTGTTCACATGTTAAAAGCGGATCCACGGTAAGCTTTCAATAAAAATTTTATATATTCACAGGAAGGATTAGTTGATTTCCAAAGTTGTATCGAAATCACAAGCGTCTTCTTTGGAAAATGATACGTAGAAGAGACGACTTTATGTACTTATACCTAGCAGTTCTATTTGTCCTCAGTGAGTGTCGTACTTTGTGAATTCAATATCCATCTGGTCATGGAGTTCACTGTCACACTGAAGAAGATCGGCAAAAGACTTGGCATTTTAGGTCTAATGTGGTCCTGGTGTTTGTGCCACTCAGAAGAAAGTTTGGTGAACCTAAATGTGGTCTTTCTATCTTCTTTTGAGAAGCGAACATTCAGACCATGAATGAGATGTTAGCAGTGTGTGCAGGCAAGAAGAGGATTATGACAGGAAACCACTTTTATTCACATATACACACAAAGTCAAGAAATTAGTTCCTGCGTTTGTTGTTGCTGGAGCTTCTTGATGCAAAATATTATACTTCTCCAGTGATGCTGAAAGGGCAACCATGAAAGCTGACTTTTTTTTGCTGCATAGATTATTTCAGTGCTTAAAAAGTAGTTGGACTAGATCAATATGCAGTACTTTTCTTCTTGTAAATAAATTGCATTTAACGTTTTGCAATTTGTTTCTGTGCTGACACGAGACCGACGGTTCCATTCTTCATTCTATCGTTGTTGGTAAAGATATGTAGACACCTATCTTGATTCTAAAATCTTATGGTGAATGATTTAACATGTTAACCCTGCATTCCCTACAGAACATAGTAAAACATGAAATCATAAATTCAACTCCCTACGCTAGAAAAAAGGGATCAGCTCACAGCAAGTGTACTAAGGAAACATAACACCTAAGATCATCGCATGAAACAATCGATGCAGCAACTTCTTGAACGGCATTTGATCCATCAGAAAAGCATTGGAGCATCAGCTCTGACTTAGGAGCAGCAGGGAGTCCTTGCTGTCGAGCTCGAACTTGCAGAAAGGATGATCTTCTTCAGGGAAATTAGCCTGCTTCTTCTCTTCTTCCTGAAGCAAAAATGGCTTCGATTCATCCAGTTGATGAGTCCTTGGACTAATATTGCCTTCTTTCAGAATTCTGTCCTCCTCCGATTCAGCTGTCACCGGATCAAGCTTGACATCTGAATTTGAATTCTCATCCTTGCTATCTGAGACTGTACTGTCCCGCGTGCCATAGTTTTCGTAATTCGAGTGGCTTCTTCCATAGGTCTGTGAGGACTCTGCCGTGAGGTTGTCAGATGATGACCAACTTATATTGAAGCTGCCAAAGCCTTGTATCGCCCCAGAAATCTTTCGAGCTCTGTCGCGCTCTTCTCTCAGCAGGGGCCCATTCTCAAGTAGCTTTAGAACCCTCTGTGATTTGTTGCTCACAGACACTCCTCAGTTAAACCTGCAACGAGTTGAACACATCTGAAGCCATTACTCTTTATGTAAGAAATGCAGTGAACTTTAAGCAACCAAGAAATCAATCAAAAAACGGACGAAACGAAAGCTCACCCCTTTTCATCAACGTACTGGACCTCGCCCAGTTCCAGTATGACATCTCTATCTTCCTGGAACTCTTCTGAGACGCTTTCAGGCCCATGAATAAGAAGGTGCTCCAGCAGTATCAGAGCTTTGTACGCCAACCTCCAGTGCTTCCGTTCGAACTTCTCAAACCTGCGCACATCATACGTCGCAGAAACTTCCGTTAGCATCCCATTCTTCGCCAGACAAATCGGCAATCTTTCGTACCCCGTGCAATACCTCTTATGCAAGATTTCGACGATCCTCCAGAAATCGTCGATCTCAAACGCGGCCCGCGATATCCGGTGCATCGTCATGGCGTCCGGCGCCCAAGGGTTCCCGTTGGTCACCTCCTCGGTCAACCTGCTCATCCAAATCAATCAGCAAAACTCAGATAGAGAATCTTCTGAACGTCTCCGCTGATCCTTGAAGTCGCAAACTCACAGTTCAGCCGGCGTGACATCCGTGAGAGCCAACCGGGCCGTCCGAATCTTATCCTTGAAGTAGTTGGAAGCCTGCTTGAGCACATGGAGCGAGAAAGGAGCGCCCGTGCGGGTGCTGCGGTCCATGGACATGGCTGCTCTCAAGTAGCTGCAAAAGTGAAAGCCTTAAAGAACCTTTTTTTTTTCTTTTGTTGTTCCTTATAAACTTTCTAGTTCTACTGCTCGAATCAAATCCTTGTGGTCGGCATGCGTGCAGGCGCAAGCAATGGAGCAAGAAGAAGCGTAGCAGCTCCAAGCCTCAACTGCTCTCCTCTCCGCTGATGCAGAGAGATGAGACCTGGTCACAACGTGGAGCTGGTGGACATGATGACGAGAGCAAAAGGGGGGAGGTAATCAGGTAAGAATTAAGGGGCGTTTAGTGCTAGTAGATAATCAAATAATACTGTATTAAATTATTAGATTCGTCCTATTACTTTGTTCACTTATAATATATAAGATCTAATCTACATTGTATAGGCAATTCATTTATTTGGCTTAGTAATATAAAATAATTGATAAGTTGAAATGCTAATAAATATTTTATTAGTTAAAACTTATACTAATAATAATTAATTATGATATAACTAATTAACTTATTTCTTAAAAAGAAAATAAACATTTATTTTTTGTCTTTATCAATCATGTTATAATTGATTTTTTTTCAAATCAACTTATAAATTACTTATAAATTTAGCCACACGAATTAAGTGACAATACATATTACCTATAAGAAGAGTGATAATTCAAATTGTCATTTGAGTTATAATTTTTTTAATTTCACTTTTCACATTTATAGTTTGAAATTTTATTTTAAAAAAAACTATAAAACTAACTAAATAAATTATAAAACTAATTAAATAAACTATAAAATCAAATAAATAAATATTAATCAATTATTATGAATATATATTACTATATTTTAAATATATATTAATTATTTTATAATTTTTATTTTATGGGTGAAAATATGTGTTTGTGATTTAAGTTTAAGAAATTTAAAATAATATATAATTATTTTGATTAGAGTATATTGGTAAAAATTATATATTAACTCATAATATTTATTTTCTTATAAATAACTAATATGGGTTGCGAGATAGTTTGCTTATACATTATTGATAATTTAATAAGTGACATTTTTTTTAAAAGGCAATCCACATTGTTAGTTGATCTTGGATGGTAATACAATGAACACACCCTAAGAAGGTAGTGAAACGAGACTTCCACTACTGTTGGGATTTGGTTTTTTGAACCACGGTAGATGCAACAAATGACTGCCAAGGTCATGGGCACCATGCAGTTCGTCGGACGCTATGCAATGCATTCGTCATGTTATCTTACTTTTATTTTAGTCCACTTTTGTAAGTTAGATTGAGCTTGACATCTGATGACAATTTTATAATTCTGCACTTAAAAAAATACACCCCTGAACTTGCTCTCTATATCATACATCGTAAACTACTTATCAAAATGGTGGTATATTATGAGAGACTTGCTAGTCCTTCCTCAAAGTCTTTGTAATCAAACATTCTATTTACTCAACAAATATTTCAAAACTTCTATAATTTTAGTATCGAGCCTCAAGTGTTGTGTGACAACCCACACAAAAGAGCGCCCAATTTGAGCATTCGCCTAAGCGTCTGTTTGCTCACAAACGACTTTGTCGAAGCGTTAGCTCAGGACTAGCATCTAAAAAATCATAGCATTTGATAAACCACAAAGCAAAAGCTTTCGCAAAGCACAACAAAGGAGCTTGTATAAATGATTGGCTCGTCTAGATGCCACATGGGTCGATCGCGGGAAAAATGACCACGTGACAAGTTGGTATCAGACAACTTTTTTTAGACCGAATTCATTTGAAGGTTTGGCAATCAAGAGGAAATGGTATCGAATTCAGAGATGACCCAAGATCCGTACCAGAGAAGGACTGCTCGGAGGGGGCGTGCCAGATTGAAGGACAACATGACAACTTTCGAGCAACACTTCGTTGGTGATATGCAAGACCAGCTCGTGACGCATGAGCGAGAGTCGGAGAAATCAATGGACATCGTAATGGTATAGGATGATGTGACTGCTTTATGCATGACTTGAGTCAATGGAGGCGATGATCATGGACATGAGGGAGTCCATGGACAACGGACTAATGAACATGAGGCATGTTCTAGACTAAGATCTCAAGACTCACCTAGCTAGAAGAGTTCAAACGATGCTACAGAGTTGAGTAGCATCAAGAAACATTTACCTCGCATGAACCGAGAATCGACATGTCAAAGTTGAGACCGTATAAGGGCGAGAGATCCGCAAAGGAGATCAATGACAATTTGTGGAAATATTCGACAATACATGAAGGCCTTGGACGTGACCTCAGAAGTAAAGATGGTAAAGGCCACATCTTTCTTCTTGCAAGATGCGACAAGCATATGATGACGATACCACAGCGACAATGTGGAACATAGCAACATTGATCCCATTGAGACATGTGACAAATTCAGACGATAGCTCATCAACTATTTCAGCCTTACCAAGTGAAAATTGGAGGTCACGATTGCATTGTTCAGCAATAATCAAAAGACATGTTAAAGGAATATTTGAAAGAGTTCATCGAGTTTCGCTTATGAAGTTTTCAAGTGGATGAAACCACATTATTGGCAATCTTCATCAAGGATTTGAAGCCTTGGGCTAGGACGGAGTTGGAGCGACAAGATTATCCTAATTTTTGCTCGCTACTCGCCGTTATTGAGTCACTCGTGGAGTATGCCAAGACGAGTGCCACACCACCAAAGCTCTCGGGCAAGAGCAATGGCGAGAGAGAAAGAGGCAAGCCAAACTATCAAGACAAAGGCAAGAGTCATCAAAACAAGATGTCAAAAAGTGGTAAGTTTAAGAGGGACAAAAAGTCACCAAAGCTTTACTACATTTATAAGGGGCCTCATTGAACAAGTGATTGTGCACGTTCTCAGCGCCACCAATGCCTTAAAGTTTTCTTCATCAGCCTCTTGACTTTACGTGAACATCAAGATGAACGGAAGTCTTCAACGTCCTTATCGACACAAGAGTACTAGAGTTATTCGTGTCAAAAGTGACTACTAAGAAGTTGAAGTTGCCACTACAAAAAAACTTTCACCACATTCAAAACGGTGGACGCGAAGTCTATCTCGACCATAGAAATTTCTCTTGTAGTGAAAGTCTACATCGGCAAGTGTCGGGAAGCTTCGACGTGATGGTAGCACTCGTGGACGACTACAAAGTGGTGACGAGTATCTCTACATTATAGCATGTGCCATCCTGCTCACCAATTCGATGGTAATCTTCGACTCTTACAATGTTCCTATGATGACAGATAGAGATATAAAGTAGAAGATCCTCTCTGCCATGCAAGTGGTAAAGGGATTGCGAAGACAGTAGCACACCTTTCGACAACCATCGTCTTGGAAGATGCGGTCCTTCCACTCCAAAACCTCCCAAAATTTTCGACACCCTTTGAGAACTTTATGGATGTCATGTCCCAGATATGCCAAAGTGGTTGCCTTCGAAGCGTGAAGGAGATTATATCATCATCTTGGTTCTAGGATTAAAGGCACCGCATGGAACTTCTTATCGATTTGCCTTTCTAGAACTCGAAGAACTCCATAAACAATTAATCTAACTATTGGATACATGATACGTTCGGCCGTCAAAATCTCTATATGATGCCCTAGATTTTGTTCAGAGGAAGCATGATGGATCCCTTCAAATGTATATCGACTACCGGGCGCTAAACAAGTTTACAACGAAGAGAAAATACTCTATTCCTCTTGTGATGGACTTGTTCGACCAACTTGGCGATGCAAGATGGTTTACCAAATTTGATTTTCGTTTGAGCTATTGGCAGGTCCGAATTACTGACAAAAATGTGCAGATCACAAGATATGACTCGTTCGAATTTCTAGTGATGCCTTTCAGTCTTACCAAACATCCCAATAACCTTTTGCATCTTAACTAATAAGGTATTACAATCCTTCCTTGATAAGGTCATGATTGTCTATCTCGACGACATCATAATTTACAATAACACTTCGAAGGAGCATATCGAACACATCCAACAAGTGTTTGACGTGATAGATTAATTTTAATGAATATTTGAATAAAAATAAGAAGTGTAGATATAAAATATAATTTTAGTAGTTAATAAATATTGAGTATCAATTAAAATTTTATGTAAATATTATTAAAATAATATATTATTAAAAATATAATAAAGAATATTTATTATAAATTATTTTAAAAAAAATATAAAAAATGTTCTAAATGGAAAAAATAAATAATATTAAATTATTTTTTTGTAATAATCATAAGAGAGTAAAATTTCAGAAAAAAATTGAAAAAAAAGAAAAGTCACGTCCAAAAAGGTTGAAAACAAAAAAGCCGGCACCATACGCTATGCTATGCATGAGAAGGTGGGAACTAGGGTGACGGATTCTCGATTTTCATCTTCAATTTCATCTCGAATTTCATTTTTATTTCCGCCAAACGTTACCGAAATCAGACCCTTCCTTCGTGCTTGGGTTGCCGAACGCTAAGTCATGTGTTTTTCTCCTGAAAAGTTGCACTTGGAAATCTGTATAAACACCAAAGAAATATTAATAACTCTTTTTAATAAAAGTAATTGTATTTCATCACTTTTTATATAAAATTATTGACAACTTTTGCTAGTCCATTTCTCTCTTTAGGTACTATTAATCTATTACCGCAAGTTTGAATCCTTTATCTTAAATGATAAAACATGTCACTTTATTAAATAATAATGTGAATACGATAAACTATTTTTCAATTGATAAAATGATTGATTCAAGGGAGGCCCGAGGATTGTTTGGTGATATACATGATTGAGTTATCTTATCCAATTGATAAAATGGCTCTCGCCGCCCTCAACCTCAATCGCCATCGCTGTCCTCAATCTCATTGTCATAATTTTCCTCGTTTGTTATCGTCATTTCTCTTGCTTGCCATCCTCAATCTCGATTGTTGACCTCAACTTCGCCCTTCGTCACCGCCCTCAACCTCGCCCACCGTTGCTGCCCTCGACGGAGCTCTCGGTCAACGTCCTCAACCTCGCCGCCCTCGACAGAGGTCACACTCGATGCCCTTAACCTCGCACCATTGCTGCCATCGGAAACCATCAACACTGCTCTTGAACCAAGCAAGTCACATCCGTCGTCCAAAATGTCATCACACGGGAGCGTGACCAAAGAGGAGCATCCATCCCATTTTGATGAGGATGGACGCCTATTAAATCCTTATCTAATTTGACAAATATATTGTGCTCGAACAAAGTTGTAAAGATATTTGAGTTTCGAATTTGACAAATATATTGTGCTTGAACAAAGTTGTAAAGATATTTGAGTTTTGAATTTTCCATCAAATTTCACATAACAACTGTAGATATAAAGGTGTGTTTCCAAGTTGAATATTTTGGAATAATGATCAGCCCATCTAATTTATTATTATCTTTAATTTAATCATTATCATAGTTTGGTTAAAAAATATTGATTTTTAAGAAAAGACTTAAAATATGTATGGTCGGATAAAAGATAAACATACTTGGGATTTCCAAATATACGTCAAGTCATTCAATACAAAGTTTCATATCTCTTTGTATTATGGATATTCGAAACGTCCATCAATAAGTATCAAATTCAGACGATATGATCGTGCCATGTTCTTGCCACTGCATAAAAAACATACGTTATACATATTAAACTTAACATGTTGCTTTCACCAAAAATAAAGTTGCATACTTGACTAATTTATGTGTTTATAAGAATTAAATTATCATGATGCCAGTGATTGAAATATTATGTCTCTTTATTACAACCCGGATAATAAAATGGGAGTAAAAGTATTTAATCTTTGGGAACGAAACATAATCTAACATACGCAAAAAAAAATTGAAGTGATTTATATGATAATTTTGTAAATGACGAATGACTTTAGATGACTTTAAATCCGAGTTGAGTCCAAAACAAAAAGTTGGATTCGTTTGGATGAAAATGTTTTATTTTTATTTTTCTTTTTCTAAAGCTTGTGTGTGCATCGTCGATGAAACGTGTTCAATAAATCATTACATTTTTACGTGTAATGATTGAAAAGTACATATTTTTAAAATAAATTTACCATGTAATACTCGGAAATGTACAAATATGGATTATTTTAATATCACAAGACAATTTTGAAATATTTTGTTTGAGAGTTTCACTATTAAGTGTGGGACTTGCACGATCTTATTAGTTGATTTTAATGATGAATCAATTTTTAACTTATAAATAATACACTTCACCATTGTTCGGTGAACACTACTCACTACTAAGTTGGCTAAAAAAAGAAATACTTGATAAATAAACAATAACTTGATCTAAGAGGATGATGGCCATAAGAAAATCATTAATGCCATCAATTATTGTTGAACTGCATAGTTATGACATAAAAAATTAATTGATACACCTCGTTGACAAAATTGTATCTTAAGAAAAGGTATTAGCCACAAGTTTAATTTTTAGAAATATTAATTTAGTTAGGATATGATGTTTATACTACCACCTCAATGTGTAGCACCCTGTGACGCCTCTCCAGGAGCCGTCAGATCCTTCATCAACAGTTCACGATGATGCATGCTCGAACTGCATCCGCGAGTCTCCAGAACGATCGATCCGACGAGTCAATGTCGATGACCTACTGCTCATCTTCTTCTCCTCCGACGACGCATGCTACCTGCTACTTGTCGCACAAGGAAGCGAGGAGGTCGGCTCGATCAATGTCAAACTCACCGGTGACTCCAGACGAACTAACGGACACATCTTTTGGAGACCGGAAGTCTGAGTGCTTGTGTCTTCAACGCATGCTATCTGCTGCTCGCCGGCCGACCACGACGAAGTGAGGAGGTCAACTCGATCGACTTTGAACACGTCAGCGACTTCAAACGAACCGATGGATCTTCTGATGAAATTTGTAGATTTCAAATTTCAAATGAACTGTGTTCATACTCAAAAGGGTGCTTAATGAAAGAGTGTATTATTTGAATGAAAAGACTTAAGCTTGTAAAAGTGCATTTTTGAATGAAAGATTGCAACCTATGGCAAGTGACATGTTTATACACAAAGAGTTGTGTTCTTACATGAAGAGATGTGTCCTTACATGTAGGATTGTGTCTTTTCATTACCTATAAATACTAGTCCCCTCTTGAGTTGAGATCATTTATTTTTCTTCCCTTGCTTTGCACATTCATTGAGTAAGAGATTGTGAGTTCTTCGATATTGCTAGTCGACGGGCTCTAAGGCTTTGTTGTATCCTGGGAGTGTTGTTGTCGTAACCCGATAGCAAACTTTGTGTGGGGGCAAATAACTCTCTAAAGATAGCGATACGTCGTGTTTCGAAGTTTGATTTTTGTTCCATCTTTCCCATTTGTTTTCAACAATTTTAGAGAGTTATTGCGAAGATGGCAACACAGGCCAATGTTGTGTTCAAAGTGATGAATCAAGAGTTTATGAAATTAGATCATTTCGATGGAACCAATTTCAACCGTTGGAAGGATAAAATGATGTTCCTACTTACAGTGCTCAATGTCGCACATCTTGGATCCAAAATTGAAGCTGATAGAAGAACCGACTGATGATGCAAGCGAAGAACAACAAGCAAAAGTTGCAAAGCAAAAGAAGAAAAGAGAAGATGATGAGTTCGCGTGCAAAGGACACATCCTAAACACCTTGTCCGATCGCCTCTATGATCTTTACATGCCAATCAAGTCTCCCCTTGAAATTTGGAAAGCGTTGGAGGACAAGTACAACACCGAGCGACAAGGTACTGATAAATTTCTTATGATGAAGTATTTCGAATTCAAAATGTCCGATAACATTCCCATCTTGGATCAAGTCCATGAATTACAAGTCCTAGTAAACATGCTTCGTGACTTGAAAATTACGATTCCCGAGTCACTTCAATTTGGTGCAATAATTTCAAAATTGCCCACAACTTGGAATGATTATAGGAAGAAACTCTTGCATATGGCAGATGACTTCATAATAGAAAAGATACTCAGGCATTTGCGCATCGAGGAAGAAAATAGAAAGCATGATGCAGTGTATCTTCCACATAATTTTAAAATGAATTATGTTGGTGAAGTTGAGAAGAATAATGCTCAGAAAAGCAAGAGAAAATTTTCTTCGAATACTGGTGACAAACAAGATTTGAAGAAAAAGCGGTCTTGTTACAATTGTAACAAAAGGGGGCATTATGCCAACCAATGTAGACTACCAAAGAAGGACAATCATTCTAAAGAGGTTCCTACTTCCAATGCCAATGTTACTGAAGAAAAGGATTTAGTTATAATGATCACTTAAGGGATTGAAGAAATTCAAATTGGTGTGATCAGTGAAGTAAATATGGCATCATCTGTCAAACATTGTGATTGATGGTTTGATTCAGGTGCTACCGTACATGTTTGTAACAATAGAGAGCAATTCAAAAGTTATGAAGAT
Organism: Pontederia crassipes; assembly: GCA_030549335.1. Taxonomy (NCBI): domain Eukaryota; kingdom Viridiplantae; phylum Streptophyta; class Magnoliopsida; order Commelinales; family Pontederiaceae; genus Pontederia; species Pontederia crassipes. Next base: position 49,635,563 of record CM060190.1, on the reverse strand, counting down.
GTTGCCAATAAAGAAGTCCTTATAGGAAATAACAATTCGGCTAAAGTGTTCGGACAAGGAATAGTGGAACTAAATTTCACTTCTGGAAAGAAGTTGATATTAGTAAATGTTCTTTATGTTCCAGAGTTGAGGAAAAGTTTGGTGTCTGCTAGTTTGCTTTGTAAGAAAGGATTCAAAGTTATTCTTGAATCTGAAAAATTTATCTTGCTTAAGAATGATGTATTTGTGGGAAAATGATATTGCAATGAGGGTATGTTCAAACTCAGTATCAATAATATGAATGATTCTTCTGTTTATATTGTTGATTCTTGTTCCTTATGGCATGCTAGATTAGCACATTTAAATTATTAATCTCTTCAAAATATGCATGCAAATAATTACATATCTCTTAGTGATAAATATTTTAAGGATAAATGCGAAATTTGTATGCAATCAAAGACTACGAAGAAACCTTTTCATGCAATTGAAAGAAAAACACAAGTATTAGAACTAATACATTATGATATTTGTGAATTAAATGGCATCCTTACTAGGAGGGGGAAAAGATATTTTATAACATTTATTGATGATTGTTCAAGATATACTTATCTATATTTGTTGAGAAATAAATGCGAAGCATTTGAAATGTTTAAACGTTATAAATCTGAAGTTGAGAATCTGCATGGAAAAAAAATTAAATCTCTTCGTAGTGATAGAGGTGGAGAATATTCTTCTGCTGAATTTAATATGTTCTGTAAAATCAATGGTATTGTACATCAATGTACAACACCATATTCTCCACAACATAATGGATTAGCCGAAAGGAAAAATCGTACTTTAGTAGATATGGTTAACTCCATGATTTTAAATGCAAAATCACCTTATAATTTATGGGGTGAAGCATTATTAACTACATGTCATATTCATAATAGGATTCCCTTTAGAAAAATAAATATATCCCCATATGAAGTATGGAAATGAAGAAAATCAAATATAGGTTATTTCAAAGTGTGGGGGTGTTTAGCATTCTATAGAATCCATGATCATAAAAGGACTAAGTTAGGACCAAGGGCTTTGAAATGAACTTTTGTGGGCTATGTTCAAAATTCCAAAGCATATAGAATATTAGATTTGACATCTAATACAATAGTTGAAACTAGAGATGTAGAATTTATTGAAGATAAATTCTCTAATGTTTCAAATTCTAGTTTTGAGAACTCACAAATAGATCCACACATCTTTGATGATAAGAGTCATAAGCGTCTTAGTGACAATGATTCTATAGAACCAAGAAAAAGTCAATGATTAAGAAAAGAAAAAAAATTTAAATCCTGATTTTATTTCATCACAATCAATAGTATTTCTTGTCGAAGGAGATAGAAGTAGTGTGACTAATAAAATTCCTATAATGTTGAATGTGGAAGAAGATACACAAACCTATAAAGAAGCAATGACTTCAAGGGACTCAACATTTTGAAAAGAAGCTGTAGATGATGAAATGCATTCAATATTATCAAATAATACTTGGATACTTATAGATTTACCACCAGGTTCAAAACCAATTGGGTGCAAGTGGATATTTAAAAGAAAATATAATACTGATGGCATCATACAAACTTTTAAGGCCAGATTAGTTGCTAAAAGATAGACAACAAGAAGATTTAGATTATTTTGATACCTATGCATCAGTTGCTAGGATGACTTCTATTCGAATTCTTTTAACGTTAGCATCCATCTACAAGTTGCATGTACATCAGATGGATGTTAAAACTGCATTTTTAAATGGTGAGCTTAATGAAGAAGTTTATATGGAACGACCAGAGGGCTATTGCTTTCTGAAAATGAAAGGAAAGTTTGTAAATTGGTTAAGTCATTGTATGGCTTAAAGCAAGCGCCTAAATAGTGGCATGAAAAATTTGATTCGATAATATTATCGGATGGCTTTAGCCATAATGATGCAGATAAGTATATTTGCTCCAAATTTACGAAAAATTATGGAGTGATTATCTGCTTGTATGTGAATCACATATTAATATTTGGTACGAACTTAGATGGTGTTCGTGAAACCAAGAAGTACTTCAAAATTTAAAATGAAAGATTTAAATGAAGTAGATACAATTTTGGGCATTAAAGTGCAAAAACATGATAAAGGATTTGCACTAAGCCAATCTCATTATATTGAGAAAGTATTGAAGAAATTCAATCATCTTAATATCAAGGAAGCTAATACTCCTTATGATCCCAATTCCAAATTAGATATGAATTCTGGAAGGGGAATAGCACAATTAGAATATATGAGTGCTATAGGGAGTTTAATGTATGCAATGAATTGCACTAGACCCGATATCGCATTTGTTGTGTGCAAATTATCAAGATTCACAAATAATCTTAGTGTGGATCATTGGAAAGGTATTTATAGAATCTTAGGTTATTTTAAAAAAATCATTAATCTGGGTCTATGTTATAATGATTATCCAATTGCACTGGAAGGATATACAGATGTAAGTTGGATGTCAAGTCTTAGTGACACCAATTCTACTACTGGTTGGATTTTTAGTATTGGAGGAGGAGCTATTTGTTGGGCTTTTAAGAAACAAACCTGTATTACTCATTCAACGATGGAGGCTGAATTTGTCGCTTTGGCAGCTGCAAGTAAAGAAGCGGAATGATTAAGAAACATGTTCTATGATATTAAGTTGTGGCCACAACTTGTGTCAGCCATTTCCGTATTTTGTGACAGTCAGTCTACCATGTCTCAAGCTTATAGTAAAATTTATAATGGAAAGTCTAGACATATTAGCTTGAGACATAAATATATAAGAACGTTAATAGAGGGTGGTGTAATTACTATCACCTATGTTAAATCAATTGATAATTTGGCAGACTCATTGACAAAATGTATGTCAAGAGAAAAAATCAAGGACTTCTCTGTCAGAATGGGTTTAAAACCTATAGTTATTAGTAATGAAAACCCTTCCTTATTCTTGTAAAAATCTGGTCTCAAGATTCAAAGGGTAACAACAAGTTACTTAATAACTGGTGCACTAAGAATGTTGATTTAGTGCAAGTATTATTGAGGATGAGTTAAGAACTCTTAATGGATGGATATATGTTATCTGAAATCGATATGTGTTATCGAAGGATTCCACCTATATGAATATAGAAGTGGTGCCGCTTCAATTTAGAGTTTTAGAGGTTTTTCTCGAGTAAATATTCATGAAACCATGATAAACACATGGCCATAATAGTGCTACAATGTTAATCTCTTATTCGAAATATTAAACACAATTGTCTGTGTGAACTTTCCCGTTCAGACTTAAGGATGATGGTTCAAATCTAATAGATACCAATTACCTGTTTGAACTTTGAAAGGTCTATACTAAGGGAATGTTCAAATCTAACGATATCTTTCACTATGCATGATTGTATAATTTAATATTTTAAAATTTGCAATCTAATGGGGGATTGATGAAATTTGTAGATTTCAAATTTCAAATGAACTATGTGTTCATACTCAAAAGGGTGCTTAATGAAATAGTGTATTATTTGAATCAAATAATACATATTTGAATGAAAAGACTTAAGATTGTAAAGGTGCATTTTTGAATAAAAGATTGCAACCTATGGCAAGGTACATGTTCATACACAAAGAGTTGTGTCTTTACATGAAGAATTGTGTCCTTACATGTAGGGTTGTGTCTTTTCATTACCTATAAATACTAGTCCCCTCTTGAGTTGAGATCATTTAGTTTTCTTCCCTTGCTTTGCACATTCATTGAGTAAGAAATTGTGAGTTCTTCGATATTGCTAGTCGACGGACTCTAAGATTTCGTTGTATCCTGGGAGTGTTGTTGCCGTAACCCGATAGCAAACTTTGTGTGAGGGCAAATAACTCTCTAAAGATAGCGATACGTCGTGCCTCGAAGTCTGATTTGTGTTCCATCTTCCCCACTTGTTTCCAACATCTTATGAAGACTCCGAAAGCTCGTGTCTTCTTCTCCTTCAATGACGCATGCTACTTGCTGCTCGCCGGCCGGCCACGACGAAGTGAGGAGGTCGACTCGATCGACTTTGAACACGTCGGCGACTTCAAACGAACCGATGGATCTTCTGAAGACTCTGAAAGCTCGTGTCTTCTTCTCCTTCGATGACGCATGCTACTTGCTGCTCACTGGTTGGGCACGACGGAGGAGGGTGGCTCGATCGACGTCGAACGCGTCGGCGACTCCAGACAAACAGGCATATCTTTTGGAAACTCGAATGTTCGTGTCTTCTTCTCCCCCGATGACGCGTTCTGCCTGTTGCTCGCCGGCCGGTCATGACGAGGGGAGGACATGGCTCCATCAGGACCAAACACACTCCCCCTTTTTGTTAGTCGATTTTCGTTCATCTCATCCGGGGGATGCACACGTCGATTAGAGGCGTAGATGAAGAATCGGACGACTCTTTCGCAGAATGCTATGCCTTACAGTTGGTAGTATAAACATTATATCCTATTAGTATAAACTAAATGTTATGATTTATCATTTTATTTCCATCCAAACACGGAATACGGTGGGCCTAAATTATTATTTTTTAGAGAGAATGTCACTCCTATTATACATTGTCACTTCTAGAAAATTTTGTGGGTAAGAAAATTAAAATTCATTGCCTCCAATTGTTCAAGGTCAAATCTGAAAAGCCAGAAAAATCATCCTCTGTTATATACTCAACCTATTGCTCATTTTAAAAACAAATGGAACATAAACTTCCATTAATAATAGTATCGAATAGAAAAATGAAATAAAAATCTTCTTTTATATTATTTGTATATAACGTGGTTAAGAATAATTAATCTAATACATAAATTTTAACTCACTAAAATAGTTCAAAATGTCATGATTACTTCTATTCTTTAAATTAAAAATATAATTTGGCTATTTTATCTTTGTTAGTAATATGTATCATTTTAAAAATGAAAAAGTTTTACCCAAAATAATAATAGACCCTTTTTAGTAATATTTATCAACGAGAAAGGTTAATGGCTCCTAAGTTTTTTTATACTATCTCATTAGAAGCAAATTCACATCTTACTTATTAAATGATTATATATAATTTGACAACATTTTGTTCTTGAATTATCCAAATAAACTCTGTATCGCTTTACTCGGGAATTGTATATTTTAATAAACCAAAGGAATTATAAATCAGTAACTGACTTTTAAATATACGAGCATGCAATAAAATAAGAAGAAATGTGCCAGATGAAGGAAAAAAAAAGTATATAGTTAATAAGAAATTGCATTCAATAGAAAAAAAATTTTCATAATTAAGTTACAAAGTTTTTATGTATGGGTTGTCATAATAACACCAATAAAAGGATTGTCCTATTTCACCTTTTTTTATATATGTGATAGTTCACTTGTCGTCATAAAAGAAAAACTATTAATGATAATGTAAATTTGAATTATGAGTGAAATGGAGAAAGAGAAAAAAATAGCAACTGTAACTGTTGATACATCAATCACAGAAAATGAAAACAACATTCTAAATTATATAAAAGGATTCTTTATTCTTTTACATTAATTAGCATAAATGTTACTTGAATAAACATTTTGGTTAATATGAAGAAAACAATTGGTAAAAATGAGTACTAATAAATTAGTTACGATATTTTGACAAAAGAATAATTAACTGGTAATTTTAATACTTGTCTGGATGAATGCACATGTAATAAAGGGTTCTTTTGACATAACAACTGACCTTTCCTTTTCACTAATCACTATACAAAGAAATATTCAAGCAATTTGGTCTACGTAATATTTATTGGAGTGGCAATGCATGCATCACTTACATCATATTATATATATTACGTCTCAGTTTTAAAATATTTAAAATATGGGAAGAGGATTGTGGTCGGCGTTGTTGATATGTGAAGTGACCAATTAGGTCTAACTTTTTGTTTTGTTTTGTTTTGGATAATTAGGTTTGATATTATTTTTGCAGAACTTGTCCGAAAGTAAAGTACACCTTATCACAATCTAAATTTAATAGGAACGCATTGCTAGCTTCAAGCGTCACTTGGATTATTTTCTTCTAAGAAAAACTGCAATAAGTTATTATTATTATTATTATTATTATTATTATTATTATTATTATTATTATTAACATTTTAAATATTAATTTTATTATAAATTCTTTTCACTCCTATTTTTTTGTATTGAAAATCTAGATAGTATTTTTTTTTTCCTATTTTTGTATCGAAACTTCTTAATTTATAAGTTCTATGAGATATGAATTATTGAACGTAATCATCTTTATTCTTCCATAATAATATAACTCAATTAGAATTCTAATTAAATTAATCTCTTGTTTTACAAGTGTATGTGAATTCTAATTAAATTTTATAACATGAGTTGTGATCCTCATCTCTTGTTGCGTGCAACTGGGGAAGTAAATCTGCACTGAAAAACCTAAAGAAAAGAATTTTTTACAAAGGCATCACAATATAATATATACAAAATTTGCAAATCTGTAGCAGTTCAACTTCCTACGCAAGTGATTGTGTGTTTATGGTCAACCCACCGGGCAGGAAACGTTCAACTCATGATATACATACTATTTGGACTTTGTCAGGATTATTCTACTCGGTTCTATGACGTTTGTTAGTCCTAATTAAGGACTGCAGCATGCGGCAGGTGGATCAAAACCTTGAGCGGAATTCTCTTTCTGAACGTTTCTCGTCTGATGGGATGTATACGGTGCAGTGCAACATCGTGGAGGTAGGATGGTCTTTGCTAGGTCCGAGTCCGAAGTTGGTGATTCCATGTTCATTTGTGGGCCTGTCTCATTTTAGGGTTCAGATAAGTGCTCCCTAACCAGTCGTCATTAGAGATGACGAATGGTTGGCATATATGATTGGATATGATGTTATGTCTGATATCGTTTTAGGTGCTTGTATTTTTAGATTTGATTTTTAGATTTATCACTTTTGTTATGATTTATTCATAAAGAAATTAGTCAGATATTAATAGATTCGAACATAAATTTCGATTAAAAAAAATATGATGGATAAAGATATCTGACCATGTTAAACTTGGGTCAGTCAAATCGGATTTGGCAAAGGGAGGTGCCTACTGAAATTACTTAATATATAGTGATAACCTTTAGGCTCAAACAGTAATTGTAATAAGGCCAACTCGGGTTTAAAACTCCTTGCGGCGCTTATTTTCCTTCTTGTGCAATTTATTTTTTGTTTCAATAAAATTCTTATATACTATTTTTATGGCTAATTTATTCCTGTTGGACAGATTGCAATAGCCCGTAAGCCATCACTATATTATTATTATAATACTAGTACTAATATTAATACTAATTATTATTATTATTATTATTATTATTATTATTATTATTATTATTATTATTATTATGTCATTTTATCCTTGGTGCTTCTTTCATTGTTAAGTTTTAGGTTCTCTTTAAATATATTTTGTCAAATTTAAATTTAATATAATAATTTCATTAACGTCATTCTATACAACTTATATACCATTAATTTAACTTCATATCTTTCATTCAGGTAAAATATTTGATTATTTATGTATAATTATTTTAGATATATAATTCTGTCATTTGTTAAAGTTGTATTCTATTATTAAAAAGTTGTTTGAAATGAAAACCTCACTAGACCAATTTGTTAAAGGAATCATCACATTTTTATTAAACATTATTAGTTTTAGTTATAGTTATTTGAAATGAGATTTCTTGCTTATCATTATAATTTCTAATGACATATGACTTATTGAATATTTATTTTTTTATAAAAAAATTGGTATTTATAACTTTTTTAGTTTGCTAATTTAGTTATAAAATATTTTATATATGGATAATTTGGACTAGAGTTTTTAGCTAATTTTTACATTTTATTAAAATAAAATGAATTAAAAAACTTGTAATTATAATTTTAAAGATATAAAAATACAATATTTTATTAGATGTTATTGAACCCACTGTGGATTGTGATGTCTGGAGTGGCCCGACCTACTTTTCTTTTCAGCCTTTTCATCTTGGCACCGAGGTTGCAAATGAACTCCTAACTTTGTTTGTCGAGCCCCACCTCCAGCTTCTCCGTCGAGTCCCCAATTCTCCATGAGGTGCTCCACAATGCAGGCGTAGTCCATCACCCACTAACCCGGCATAGTCCGCTACCCACGATCTCAGCGTGGTCCGCCGTTGTGTGCACCTCCGGCCGTTGCACCACCGAAGAGAAGTGCTCGTACAGCTTCGGGTTCCGCCCATCACTAATTAGGCAGTGCGCCAGCATTATGATCTACGTGCGCATCATGTCGACGATACGAGCATCGTGTCATCGGGGTTGAGCGCGAAGCAGCTTCTTGATGAAGCAAGCATACGTGTTCTCATGATACTTCTTGTCGGTCACGATGGTGCCAGAGCTGCACATGCGGGTGAGCGGTCCATCGCTCGTCGACGCAGTGCTGCCATCGATCGGAAGTGACGGGGAAGTGTGTAGACTTGCATTGTGCTTCTGCTCGAAATCGGACTTCTGGGCTTCCAAACAAAATCAAAAGCTTTTCACTAATTAAATATCTAAATAATAAACATAAAAAAAATCATGTTATGCTGGGCCGTGCCCAGCACCCTATTAGAGAGCTTGTCATGGTTTGGCCTCTGTCCGATCGCGCTCAAGCCGACCTCGTCAAAATTTTGTACGGTCCGCAGGTCGGACCAGATGGCCCACACAAAATGTTATCTCTAGTCGTCATACCGACCTTGCATGGTAGTCATGAATATGACTGTTATAAGAGTGTTTAAAGATCAAATTTGACTTAACCCGATCTTAAACTCGATTTAACTTTATTAAAATTGATAGAATTAGTTTATCTCCCTTTGAAAAGTTCGATCCGATCCACTTCCATTGGGATATGGTCGAGTTATCAAGTTACCTCATTACTTTTTTTTCTTTATTTTTCTACAAAAATGATATTGAATATTTATTTTAAAATATAAAATAAACTTTTCACATGGGTCGGGTCAGGCCCTTGACCCCGTGGTTACATGTGGGTTTTTTTTTTCTTTCTTTCTTTTCAGTGATATCCAAAAGTTCAAAATACGTAATAACCCGGAGTGATTGTCCAAAGTCCAAATTCTCGACCTTTAGTTATATGTAGCTAGTATGCAGGGACTTTTTGATATGAGATATATGGAGGTGGAAACTCAAACAGAATTTATACGTGTAGATGCATGATTGGATCATTTAATGGTAGATGATATCTTGTCATTGTGACATCAAATGGTTAAAGTTATCTTAATATCTATCATCAAATTTTAATCCAATGGTTGAGTTACACATGTAAATCCTATGCAATTTTCTCTTTTGTTATATGCAATATGTGTACCTATGATCCAGGGTTTGGAATAAATCCGGATGATTATATGATTCGAACAAGTTTGTGTTTGTTACATAAGTCATTTAAATGACTGAATACATTTTTTAAAAGGATTTAATATTTATCATACGCATTTGATAAACATATGCATACTTTTTATCCGTCCGATTAGACGGATGACGTTCTCTACCCCCTCTCTCTTCTCTCTCCCCCCTCCGCTCTCTCTTCTCTCTCTTCTGATCACCGCCCGTCTCCAATCTTGCAGCGAGGCGATGGGCGGCGGCAAGGAGCGAGCGGCGAGGCGCGGGCGGCGACGAGGCAAGGGCGACGACGAGGCGCAAACTCTCTCTCTCTCTTTCTATCGGCGATGGCGATGGCGATGGCGACGGCGATGAGGCGAGGGCGGTCGATTGCAGGGGATCAGAGGCGAGGTGGCGAAGAGGCGCGAGCGTGAGGCAGCGAAGATGCACGGGCGGCAAGGCGGCGAAGAGGCACGGGCAGCGGTGAGGCATGAGACGATCCGATCTCTCCCTCTTTCTCCCAATCCGACGACGTCGACGTCGATGGTGATGAGGCGAGGGCGGCTGCCACTCGATCGCGCACAAGAGAGAGAGATCGGCGACAACGGCCGCTGCTCCTAGCGGTCGTCCCCCTCGCGGCCAGTGTTCCCGCCATCCTCCTCCCTCGCGGCGAGCGTCCCCGTCGTTAGCCTCCTCTTCCTCCTCCTTTTCTTCCTCCCCGCCGTCCTCTCCCTCGCGGCCAGCGTCTCCACCGGCGAGGACTCCTCTAGCTTCTTCTTCTGCCCCTTCCTTCGGCTGCCGCCGGATGACATGAAAGCACCCACCGTCAGATCTAGATCTGACGGTGGGGCTGAGGCGTATGTTTATCATATGCATGAAATGCATATGATAAACATTAAATCCTTTTTAAAATAATAATAGTAGTATCTAAAATAAATAAGTTTGAGCTTAATATTAAGTGTTAAAATAATCTAATAATATAATATAATATAAAATAGGGATTGAGAATTGTGTGGACCAAGATGAATTCACATATGTGAACTATGATTGATCTACAAATCAATGGTGATATTAAATTTATTTTAAATTCATGTTAAAAAATATTTATCAAGGATCAATTTATTAATCAAGGATGAGTTCGTATATGTGGACTCATTTTGGATCTATATATTCTTTTTTTATAAAATAATTGTTAATATTGATTTTTTTGCGTTAAATGGTTTAGATATCGGATTATAATTCATCTTCGATACCCGACCCAAAATTTTTTAGAACAGCTCAAGTAAAGTTTAATAGATCGGAGGGATCCCAATAAACAATCAAACAAGTTCTTATCGGACACAGGATGAACTTGGGAGGATTCTTAATTTAATGGACTATTATTGCACAATCTATTAAGCTTTTAATTTTTTTTCTTGTTACATTAATAAAATAACTAATGCAACATACTCATTTAATTGTTTGTTCACTTTAATTTTTTAATTAATAATAAAAAAAATAAAAAAACAGCAAAAAACTATTTTATATTTTATTATTTACTATATATTATTTTACAATATTACTAACTTTCATTATTAATCATATATATGAAAAAATATAGATATTCTTTACTCCACCTTGTTTCCTATAGTCTTGATCCAATAGTAATAAACTATTTGAAAGATTCAATAATGAACTATTAGATGAAAATCGTGTAAAAAATAAAGAACAAGGTGGGGTAAAGAACACTAATATTAAACCATATATATATATATATAACAATTACTAATGATGGAAGTATTTTTAAAATGATTACCACATTGTAAAAGAACTTAAAAATCATGTCAAAACCCATTATCCCTTGAGCTCAATGATAGGTTGGAGTCCAAATCGGATGATCTTGTCCATTATCTAAGAACCACCGCTAACTCATCCCTAAAGGAGACCGGCCAGTTGACATGTTTTTATTTATTGCAAAATTTTAACAATTGTGAAGAAAAAATTAGCCCAATTATCATCTTTTATGTGTGGCCCCAAAGTTGTGATGCCTTTCGACAAGAAGTCCACTAAGAGCACGACCCATAATTGAGTTTTAAAACAATTTAGCAAACCAAAGCCCAGCAGGCACATAAGAACACCTTTTTTTTCTTTCCAGAGAGAGAGAGAGAGAGAGAGATGACGATGTTTTAATATGGGAGCACCATCATGATGAAAACCTGGAATGCACGAGGTGCAATGATGGATGTCATAAGCTATCATGCGACAGGGAACTTGTTATTCACCCTGTGCTTTGCCTTAAAAAGTTGCAACAGATCCATAAACAGAAACAAGAGCATGTGCATGCAGTTCCTCAAAGTTCCTCTGCCTCTCCTTATAAGGAGAAAGGAGAAAAAAATTGAATTTCTGATGACCGTATCCGTCGTAAATCTCAAAAAATCCATCGGAGTTGGAGTCGCTGCAACAATGGGAGGTCGCCAGAGTCAAGAGAGGGAGAGGACGGCCGTCGTCAGAGCAATGTGAGTGAGAGAGAGGGGAGATAGAGAGAGAGGAGAGAGAGATGGAAAGAGAGAGAGAGGGGAGAGTGAGATATATAGGGAGAGAGGAAAAATGCGACCGAAAAGTTAGGCGGAAACAAAATTAGAGTTTCCGACAAGCCCATCCTCGAAATTATCGTCGGAATTTTCATTCGTCGGAGATTCCGACAGACGGGACATCGAAAATATTAATAATAAAATATTAAATATTTTCTTATATTATATTATATATAATTTTATTATTAATTTAATTATCGATGGCTTCGTCTGTTGAAACTACTGATGGATGAAAAATTCGTCAATAATAATTGTCATATATTAATTTAATTTTATATGAAATGATAGTTGAGCAATTTTTTTTCATTGTGTTCGAAAGTGAGTATTTCTCCGATTACGTATCAAACATTTTTAGTAATCGGAAATTGCTTATCGTTAATCACTTTTGCACTTTTTAACAATTAGAAACTACAAACAACAAAATAATCCAAAAAAGTTGTTCCTAGAGAATGAGAGTAAGCTTGATTGAGAATGAAAAAAAAGAAATAAAATATATAAAGAAAGATTTATTTAATACAATTTTTTATCTTTAATTTTATATATTAAATATATAAATATACAAATCATCTAAATAAAATTATGGCCTAACTTTTATTTTCTTCTCTTCCATTTAATCTATATTATCTAAGAAGAATTAATCATTTTTTTATTCTCACCCATTTTCTTTCCACATTGTCCTTTCTTTTATGTTCCCTCCTTATAACTCTCCAACCAAATAAAACTTAAAACAAATTAAAAGCACTCAATAAGAAACGCGCAGCTTTATATTTAATTGCTTCGGACTTGTAGTGGCGGAATTAATACTTAACGTTTTAACTTCTCAGTAATTTTAAATGTATTATTAATTAAGAAAGGATCAAAATTTAACGTCTTACAATTTATAGCAGCGTTAGGAACTTCTGATTTCTGTGCCTTCTTTTAACGGGAAGAAAATCACTAAAATATAATATTAGTCATAACTATAAATAAGCTTAAATATATATATATATTTCCGAAACATTGAGGTAATAGTAGTGGTGATATATTCGTATAGTAATAGTAGTAGTAATATAATAATAGCAGTAGTACGTATAATAATAATAATAATAATAATAATAATAATAATAATAATAATAATAATAATATGAAAAAAATATAATATTATAATATAATAGTCCTAGTAAGAATGGGAGACGACCTCATAACGCCCCATTACTACGACTCCGTGTTGGATTCGATTTCCCGTCGGATTCTTTGAATCCAAGCGGCCTTTCTTGTTCCCCCCGTCCCTCTCTGAACTGAAGTCCGAACCCTTTCAGCTCCTTATATATTGTCATCCCTTTCTTTGCCTCTGTGTTCTCTTCTTTTCTCGTCTCGTCTCCTCCGGATCCAACGCATTGCATGCACGCAACGCACGCCGACCGTCGTCAACCTCCTGCTGCAACAAATCTACTCTTCAGATTCGTATATACGCACGTGTCTTGGTACGTTAACTACTACTGCTGTTAACCATGGACGCCAGGAAAGACGACGACGAAGCATCTCTCGCGGTGCCTCTGGCTTCTTCTTCTACCTCCTCTTGTTCCTGCGGCCACTGCGACGGCGGGGAAGATGAGGCCGAGGTGTTTGTGGAGCAGAGTCGGCCGACGGAAGAGAAGGAAGAGGAAGATAAGGACGAACGGGGTCGTGATGGAGGCGGTGGTGACCGTGAAGTCGGAAGTGGATGCCACGACAATGGTTATCTCACACCGACTTCGCCGGAGCATATCATTTCGCCGATCAAGGAGTGCCCGCCGGCGCCCAAGAAGACCTCGCGGCTTCTGAACTTGAGCGTGAAGGGAAGGGTTGGCGGCGGGCGGAGCAGCCGTTCTACTCTGAGGCCTGTGAGAGTTTTGGACTTGAGCTTGGAGCTGGGCGAGTTCGTGCAGCAGAACAAGAGGGCCAGAATGGATGCTTCCATTGCCGAGTAGCACTTTGATACGCGCCTGCAGCATGAAGATTATAACATATGTATGGTACATCTGCTGCGACCAAGGCGTTCCGGTCTAATTTTTCCTGTTTTCCGGTCTAATTATAACATATGTATGGTACATCTGATTGAACATTTTTGGTTTTGTTTATCTAATAGATTCTGATAAATGAAGTGGCAAAAATGAGATGAATGTTCTGCTTATTTCCCTTTGTTCAAATTTATCTGCAACATAATTAAGAGATGTCTCCTCTATATATAGATGATGCAACTGTTGTATACATCAACATATACAGCATTTATTTTTCATGCGTAGTTTTTCTTAATAAATTCAGTTGGCTACAGAAGAAAGCTTTTACCGTTTCTGGAGTTTATCTTAATTTTCTCAAGTAATAAATAAACTAAAGTAATGAGACTCCAACTTTTGCTTCAGTCTGGCCAAAGGGAAGCAGGGCATGCTTCACCTTTTGAGCAGGTTAGTTATATACTTTTGAAGCTTTAAGGGTGCAACAAAGGTGTACCTTGGTATTCGAAATATCGAATGAGTAAAAGGAAGAGAAGAGAAAAGTACTAATAGCAACTTTTTGCTTGATTTCCTCAAGCATTAGTTTCGAACGCATTTCCTCTTCCAGATTCTTCTTTTGGTAGAACTGAAATCATGTTCTGAAATGACTTCTGACTGGAGTTATTTCTACTACTACAATTGCATTGGAAACCATAGAAGAGTTACTTTTTTTCTGATCAGAGCATAAATATTGAGTGATTATGCATTTGATGTAAAAACTGATCAGAAATATTATTGAAAGAACATGTAATCATAAAAGGGATTGAGTTACTTGCACAACAACAATCTTTTACAATTTTTATACGAGGTTAATTACTAATCGCTCCGTTAGTTCTTTTTACAACCTAATTCTGGTTATCTTCAGGCAATAATTAGGGAACAAAAGTAAATTTGGGATTCAGTGTGTGGCCTTCTGACTCATTAGATGAGCACAAATCTGTGTCAAACAGGCGATCGCCAGTTAAATTTTTTTATGGACCCTTTACTTGCAGTGTTTAATGGTGTCAATATTGCTTCATCATTGAATTGGATTGGGGATCAATTTCTTTTGTTGTGCATCCGAATCCAGACTTTATTACTTTTGTCGTAATTAAGGGAAGAAAAGATTAACTTACAGAGTATAAACTATTTGCTCTGAAAAAAGGAAAAAAAAAAACAGAAGGGAACCACTGCATTTCTGAAGAGAATAATATACTTCTAGGAAGCTTCCAAGTAAGAAACTAACCATTAGGATTTTGTTCCATCTGTTCTGAATAACCTGAATGAAATGGATGAGTTTGTTGTTTTTTTAGGTTGGAAGCATCTTCTTGAATGGTTCATCAAGTAAATCGTTTTGAATAATCAGATTATCCCTGAAAATTTTGGAATGAAAGAGAAAAAAAAGGAAACGAAGGAAAAAAAAAATAAAATGACAAGAAAAATACTTTTGTTTTATATTCATGAGATTTACTAGGTAATATCATGCTCATGCACTTAGATCCATGTCAGTAATCACTGCACTTTTAATCATGGAATTTTAGCCAAAGCTTTGCAGTAAGGATGCAAACAGGGGCAGAGAGTAAAACAGTCTCGAGGATGAAGTCGCCACACTGATCTGAAAAAGCTGCATTGGTGTTGGGTGGTCCGACCCATCTCCAGTTTTACTGCCTCCTTGCAGCGCAGGGGGGTTGCAATTTCATTGGCTAATCTATGATTTGATTACACCATAAAAGTTGTTTCTGATTACCGGACAATGCATAAGAAATACTTGAGAGAATTAAAGATAAAAAGGACACGGAAAAAACAAACTAGATAGCAACACGAAGCCATCTTGATGCTAACATACACCAGGTACTGCATCATAATCAGAGTGAAGCCAGGGATTCTTCATCGGCAGATCATGTGCGAATGGAGAGGAAAATGAGAAGTTAAAGCTGACATAAACGTGAAGATCTTTAACGGGATGCATACGACTTAAAGTGAATGTATCATCTGAGCATTTGTTTTCCTATTCAGAGTTCAGTCTGTCATTTTTTTTTCAGAAAGTACCTTGCAGAAGTTGAAACGGAACAGGAAAGAAAATATCACAACATAGGGTCTCATGTTCTTTTGACCTGTAAAGGAATGAGTAGAAGCAATCATATGAACTTAGACGTAGAAAAGAAAAGAGAGCCCATCATGTCTCATTAATGCTCCTTCGTTCTTATAATTTTTAGGTAAAGAAAACAATCAAATTTCTTGGAAGAAAAATGCTAACGAAATAACCTACAGATTACGTTATACAAAGCCATTTTGTGAATTCAGCTGCAAAGTACACCCCAGAAGAAACTTTGATGGTGCGCAATATCACTTCGCTGTTTACAGCTTCATGACATCGAAGAGAATATTCTAACTCTAACAAGGAGACCGCACTTCAATAGTTGAGACTAAGCCCATCAACATAGGATGGTGCAAACTAGAAAAATGGAGGAAGTACCACCCACCGTCGTGGATATCTGGGCCGTCCATCTTTTCCATCAAACAGCTGCCAGGAAGTAGCACAAATGAGAGCTAAAGGTAAAGAGATAAAAAGAGGCAAGCTAAAGAGCAATATATTATCTTCAAATGCAACACAAAGAATAATGAGCTATGGCGGCATATGGCAAAATTCATGGAGAAAATATATAACTGATGGCCAGAGAAAATTTACAACTCCAAATTTCTATGTTGCAAGCAATACCTTCTTCAGCCGGCGATGTTTGGCAATGGCCCAGTTAGTCATGATGGAAGTAGCTACCACAAGGAATACATAACCTGCAACCGATTGTGTAGCAACATTAAATCCGAGCCACTGATAGATCTCAGTTGTGTAGTTCGCACATGTCACCATGTTGAACAGAAAGCCATGAGGAATCTGATAGCCACCACCACTATCAGGGCTTCTAAGGTTTCTCAGTAAGAGATGACAACAAAAGTTTGCAATTTGACAAATCAGCCCGAAACCAAAGCCAATCTTCATTTGCAAATCAGTCACAGGTGTATACAAAGGGTGATTCGCATAGTATGCAATATAGGAAGCAAAAGTCCAGTAATAGGCACAATTCCTGAAAACATTTGAGAGGGGTGAAGTTGCATGGCTGAATCTGTGGACGAAGAAAGTTTCCATGATGCGCTTGAAGTAATGAAAGCACCAGTAATACATTGCGTACGTCTGAGTGGGATGCATAATGCGTTCACCCTCATAACCAAAATACTTGTACACAGGGAAGTAATAAAAGATAGGAAAAATGAATAAAGGGCCCAAATACTCCCAGAAAAAGAGGGTGCTGTACAGTACTTGTGTTCCTAAATCCTTGAAAACAATGGTCAAATTGTTGGCATTTCCATCACAATACTCTGAAAGTCTTTTCTTGGGATTCAGAACCACTGGCTTCCCCTGGACCCCAGGCTGCAGAGGCAGGGTAAGACGTTGTCTAGAAGGATAGTATTTCTTGGCTGTCAATTGTGAGATATAAATTAGGAGTTAATATAAATTAAGCGTCAATGAACTCTACCAGGCAAAGAAACACAAAATGATGAGTAACACCTTTAGTTAAATCTAAGTAATTAACAAGTGAAGTCTGGCATTGACACATACACAAAAAAGAAAAAAAAAACTCAAGGTATTCTTCATGAAAAATGGTACAATATTTGGCATGCTAAACTTAGCACCTATGATTAAAACAATAGTTGGATACATCTGGGATTTATATGAATGCATGCTCCAAATTATAGCTTGATTACAAGGATGCATTAAAATAAAGTTCATAAATGACATCAAATAGTTTGAGTCAATATAGCTTTCTTTTCTCTGAGAAGGATCAACAGCACAAAGATAAAAATTCTATAACCACTTTTATAGCAAAAAGGAAATCATATGATACCTAAATCATGTAACGGATAATAGTACTCAGAACATGGAACCTTCTTAGGGAAGGAATATTAAACCTACGGCTACATTGTGGATGTACCACCATGTACTGGACTTCTTGAAAACATCAACTAACCATACGAAGTGCCTTGTCATGCATGAAAGACTGCTAGAGTCAGAAGCTTAGTACTAGTTACCAATATTTATTTTTGTGTGACTATCCAAAAGGGGGGAAATCTAAACCTAGGATGACAACTACATATTATCAATGTACACAGTTTTAGAGTTTATTGGTTAATTTTCTTATTTTTTAATCATGTGCATGCTGAGTAGGTTAATCATGTTATCTTTCATTTGAATTGTAAAGCTGCACAAGTTTTCAATGTTAATTTTCTACTTAATCAAAGTTCAAACTTGAATAGAGAACAAAGAAGCAGAATCTTGAAGGCGATGAAAAAGGTGTAATAATGGTCATCCAATATTTGCATTTTTCACTCAAACTAAATTGCAAACCATGTATATTACAGACTGTGGCATGTACAATTACAGATGTGAAAACTGAAATGACGAGTTGAGGCTTCGGAATATTATGAGTCTTGAAGAGATCTCTGTGATATTGACATCTTAATATATTTAATATCCATGAAGAGAGTAATGAAACCACCAGATCGTGCAAAACTTTGTGAAATATACTTTGGGTGTCATATTGCAAGATGTAATGGACAGTAAAAAATTTAGGATTCACAAATCATGATGCGACTTCAAAATCAATTACATATATCCCCTTTAACGTGTTGATTGCTCGATTCATGGACAATCACCTTTTAGGATGGTTTCTAATTCAGATTTGAAGTTTCGACTTTCGTTCATTGAATATCTAGTAGTTTTTTTGTGTTAGGGGAAAATGAGTCAAACTCGATGTGTTTTGAATCCCTTTCTCTTATATCTTTTCTACTATATTAATGATATCTGCTCAGAATTTAATGATCTTGTATGATAATTAGGTTTGAGAAATGACTATGATTTGTTAACCAAAATGCTTGCAACATAAAGTTGGATGATTCAAGGGAACTTCATAACTTGTACAATCCAATGAGAAGATCAAGAGAACTCTCAATAAGGAGAAAATTCTTGTGTAATGCAACTTTGATCTAGATTAAATTGAAGTAGAAACTGATGGTATTATAGTCAACAAAATCTTGTTTTGATGATAAAACTTTTTCGGGAAATTCAGTGTTTGACATGATTCAATTTATATGCATATTCTTATGTTGGAATTCAAGATTTATAGGTGGCATAGACAAGGTTGTATCCTAGCTTTTTCATTATTGAATCTTAAATCAGTCTTTAGAGTAATAATTTTCTTACCTCAATTAATTTTTAGTAATAGTTTTTTCAAGTTTTCTCTCATAGAGGGTTGAAATTAGATTCATCTTACTCAGACTTTGTTACTTGAACTACTAGCGTATACACTTGCTAGTGTTTTTTCCAAGGCCAAACCTTACTTTCAATAAAGTTAGACAACCAGATCATAAAAGAAGGAAAAAGAAAGCTCAGTAACAACTGAGCAGGTTTCAGCATGTACTTACTTCGTGCATGAATAACTTCCCGAAGGTCACTCACATTGGCCTGAAAAGAACAAGATGAAAGAAAATACAAAACCTTACATTGGGCATTCTGGCATAGTAATTAGAAAAAAACAAATTGCTATTCTTTTTCCAAGGAAGAGGTTCTTAAACATTCTTTTATTAGAACAGATGCAAATGTCTCTAGAGGAGGACTGATAGGATCCTATACCTAGTAATAGTAGAATTAGTTTATTTTCTTTAATTAGAATTAGGTATTTACTTCCTAGTTTGATGGCCTAGTTTGATTAGCACTTTAGTTATTTACTTCCTAGTTTGAGTATCACTCTTTTTATTTTATTTCTAGTTCTACTAGGACTTGTTTGTGTTACCCTATAAATAGGGCCCCCTTGGAACTCTTTTTAATCATATATGAAAATACAATCTTCTTTTGATATTTGCTTGGAGCAACTATCTTGGAAGCTTGACCCCCTCGAAGTGGTCTATTGGAGGCTTGATCCCTTCGAAGTGATCTAATTAGGATCCTACTTGGACTAAGAACCTATCAATTGGTATCAGAGTTGTTCGATCTTCATCGGACAATTGTGATATCTCGGATTTTTGGTTGGACCAATAACCTAGTTATTTCGCCTTCCGCTGCCATCTATCCGCTGCTGCCACTATATCGCCATCACCGCTGCCATCTATCACGTCAAGAAGATTTATGCCCTTGACTCGACATCAGAAATTCAAGCTCGGCATAGCAAACTTACAGGAATATTCCATGGCCTCTCAAGGATCATCCAACTCAGAGAATGCGTCACTGCTCGAACGTATGACTCAACTTGAGGAACACATCAGACGATTAGAACTACAACAAAGCAATGGGAATAACAACTATACTCCAGGTTCTTCACGAGGCAAAGAACATGAAGACGATGAACAAATTGACCAATCTGCGCAAACCCTTCGTATGAGAGTAGAATTTCCACGGTGGGATGAAAATGATCCTGTTGGATGAATTTCTCTGGCAGAGAAATATTTCAGATATCAACGAACCCCGAAAACATCCAAGGTGGAGCTTGCTTCCATTAGTCTTGATGGTGATGTTATTCAATGGTTCGATTGGCTAGAAATGAGACGTGAAAAATTATCATGGGAAACCTTTTCCACAGAGTTGTTAGCACGATTTGGACCTCCAGAATTCGAAAATGTACATGGGGAGCTTGCAAAAATTCAGCAAACGACTTCCATATTAGAGTATCAAACTCGATTTGAGCTATTGTCAAATCGCGCGAGAGAATGGAGTGAACGTCAATTAGTTGAAACCTTTGTTGAAGGTCTCTTTCCAGACATTCGGCGTGAAGTAAAAGCTCGACGACCTGCCACCATGGTTGCTGCTATCTCTTTTGCTCGAGTGGAAGAAGAACGTCTGAATGACGAGAAGCGCCGATCAAATCAAAATTTTAGCAAGCCATTGGGAAATAGTAGTGCGGCAATATATCCGTCCAAAGCTGGAGGTACTAATCCTTCATTTTCTTCTGCTAAAACTTCTACAAAAAAATTATCTCAACAGGATATGAAGGAGCGTGCAATTAAAGGTCTATGCTTTCATTGTGATGAAAAATGGCAAAGAGGACACGTATGAAAAAAAGGTCAATTGATAGCCATTGAATCTATTACGGAACCAGAAGATTGCAAAGACTCTTGTGACGTTGCCGAGGAAGAAGAATCGGACGAGGAAAATACACTCATTGAATCTTCAGTACATGCCTTGACGGGATATGCTAACCCTCAAACAATGAAAGTCGATGGACTTTTAAAAAAGCAACATGTTACTATTTTAATTGACACTGGGAGCACGAATAACTTCCTTGAAGCTAAGTTGGCTAAGAGATTGGGACTATCAACTCAGCCTTGTACAAGATTTGATGTCAAACTTGCCGACGGATGGATATTATCATGTGACAACAAATGCTCTCATGTTAAGCTCACTTTACAAGGGCAGGTAATATTCGTGGATCTATATCTTTTACCTATTGATGCTTACGAAGTTGTGCTCGGTATTGAGTGGTTACGTACGTTGGGAGAAATCACTTGGGACTTCTCAAAATTAATAATGAAATTTGAATTGGAAGGCCAAAATGTGATATTAAAAGGAAAACGTTGCAAGGTCAATTCTATATCAAATCATCGCATGGAAAAAATACTTCGGAAGGAAAAAAGGGGTTATATTGTTCAACTCCAACTTATGGGTGTAACACATTTACCGTCAACTGTTGAGAATGGACTTGAGCCCTTGCTTTCAGAATTTTCAGATATATTTGCAGAACCAGAAGGACTGCCACCTCAACGATCACATGATCATCGAATACCTCTCTTATCAGGCTCTTCTCCGACTAATGTTCTGCCATATCGTTATCCTCATTTTCAAAAGGATGAAATTGAAAAAATAGTTCAAGAAATGCTTGAAGCAGGAATAATTTGTCCTAGTGTTAGTCCTTATTCTTCTCCGGTGTTATTGGTAAAAAAGAAAGATGGTTCCTGGCGTATGTATGTGGATTATAGAGCTCTCAATAAAATCACTATCAAGGACAAATACCTTATTCCAGTGGTCGATGAGTTGCTTGATGAACTTGGAGGTGCAAAGTTATACACTAAGCTCGACCTGCGTTCTGGGTATCATCAAATTCGGGTACATGAAGCCGATGTACAAAAGACTGCTTTTCGAACTCACAATGGACATTATGAGTTTTTTGTTATGCCCTTCGGGTTAACTAATGCTCCATCCACTTTTCAGAGCTTGATGAACGACATCTTTCGACCATACTTATGAAAATTTGTGCTAATATTCTTTGATGATATCCTCATTTACAGTTCATCCTTGCAGGAGCACCTATCTCATTTGAAGATAATTTTTACTATACTTCGTGAGCATAAATTATTTGTTAAGAGATCTAAATGCCGTTTTGGTCAACCGCAAGTAGAGTACCTTAGCCATATTGTCTCTTATGAGGGCGTTTCAGTGGATCAATCTAAAATTCAAGTAATGCTTGAATGGCCCGTCCCTCATACAGTTAAAGCACTTAGAGGGTTCTTGGGTTTAACATGATACTATCGCAAGTTTGTGAAGGATTATGGTAAGATAAGTGCACCACTGACATCTTTGCTGAAGAAGGATTCCTTCAAGTGGAATGATGATGCAAAAAGGGCTTTTGATCAACTTAAGCTTGCTATGTCCACAACCCCAATCTTAGCTTTGCCAAATTTTGATAAATTATTCGTCATTGAATTTGATGCTTCAGGAGTCGGGATTGGTGCTGTGTTGATGCAAGAAGGACGACCAATTGCATATACTAGCAAGGCTCTGACAAAAACACATCTCAGTTGGTCTGTGTATGATAAAAAGATGCTTGCCATTATTCATGCTGTCACTAAATGGAGACCTTACTTAATTGGTCATCGATTTCAGATTCGTACAGATCATAATAGTTTAAAACATATATTAGAGCAAAGAATTACTTCTATGCTACAACAAAAGTGGGTCTCTAAATTATTGGGATATGATTATGAGATTACTTATAAAAGATGAACTGAAAATCTTGTGGCTGATGCTCTCTCTCGTCTTCCTGAGCATGGAACCTTATCTGCTATATCTATTTTGTCCACTGCCCTTTTGGATTCTATTCGTCAAGAATGACAAGAGGATGCTGCTATCAAGACCTTAATTCAAAGGTTACAAGATGAACCTCTTTCAATTTCACCATATTCTTGGCACTCTAGAAATCTTCTATATAAAGGTATAATGGTTTTAGTGCCAAACTCAGCTCATAAGTTAACATTACTAAAGGAATTTCATGGTTCCCCAATGGCTGGGCATTCTGGTGTACTTCGCACATATAAGCGTATTTCTCGAGAATTCTATTGGACAGGCATGAAAAATGACGTCAAGAAATTTGTTGCTGAATGTGATGTTTGCCAGCGTCATAAAGGGGAAACAATTGCAAGTCCAGGTTTATTGCAGCCACTTCCAATTCCTATTGAAGCATGGGTAGATATATCTATGAATTTCATTGAGAGTTTACCCTCTTCGCATGAAAAAACTACAATATTTGTGGTAGTGGATCGCCTTACTAAGTATGCCCACTTTTGTGCCATGTCTCATCCATATACGGCAGTTACTGTTGCTAATGTTTTTGTTGAAAATGTTGTCAAGTTGCATGGAGTGCCACGATCAATCGTAAGTGATAGAGACAAAGTATTCACTAGCCAATTTTGGAAGGAACTTTGTCGTTTACAACAAACTAAATTGACAATGAGCACCGCTTATCATTCTCAAACGGACGGACAAACTGAAGTTGTCAATAATGTTTGGAATCTTATCTTCGTTGTTTTTCAAGTGATAAGCCAAAAAATTGGATGAAGTGGCTTCCTTGGGCAGAGTGGTGGTACAACACAACTTTTCACTCTTCAACAAAACTTACTCCTTTTGAAGCTATGTATGGATATCCTCCTCCTGCTATTGCCCAATATTCAATAGTCGCTACTACTGTTAATGCTGTGGATATTGAATTACGTGATCGAGACCAAGTACTAAGGCTATTAAAGGATAATCTTACTAGTGCTCAATCTCGAATGAAACAACAAGCTGACAAAAAGCGAACTGAGAGGGAATTTCAAGTTGGAGACTTAGTTTATTTACGTCTGCAGCCATATAAACAACTTTCTGTTACTGTTCAGAGTTCAATGAAATTAGCACCTCGATTTTATGGACCTTATAAAGTTTTGGAGCGAATTGGGCCAGTAGCTTATCATCTTGATCTACCTTCAACATCTCGTATTCATCCAGTGTTCCATGTTTCTTGTCTTAAGAAGAAGCTTGGGAATAATGTTTTTGCGCTACATCATCTTCCTGAATTGGATTCAGAAGGCAATGTTCGTGCAATACCTGAAATGATTTTGAAGCGTCGTTTTATTCAACAAAAGAATCATGCAGTTACTGAGTGGTTGATTAAATGGGAGAATTCGTCAGTTGAAGATGCTACTTGGGAACGTTATCAATCTCTACAAAGAAGGTTTCTTGAGTTTGTTGCTGCTCAGCCTTGAGGACAAGGCTAATTTAAAGGAGGCGGGAATGATAGGATCCTATACCTAGTAATAGTAGAATTAGTTTATTTTCTTTAATTAGAATTAGATATTTACTTCCTAGTTTGATGGCCTAGTTTGATTAGCACTTTAGTTATTTACTTCCTAGTTTGAGTAGCACTCTTTTTATTTTATTTCTAGTTCTACTAGGACTTGTTTGGGTTACCCTATAAATAGGGCCCCCTTGGAACTCTTTTTAATCAACAACAACAACAACAACAAAGCCTTATCCCACTAGGTGGGGTCGGCTACATGGATCATACGACGCCATTCCGCTCTATTAGTAACCAAACCTTTCGGTATATTATTCACCAATAGATCTTGCTCTATTAGTTCGCCAAGTGTCCGCCTTGGCCTCCCTCTCTCTCTTTTAATCGGACTCCAGATTATTTGATCTACTCTTCTTACTGGCGCATCTAATGGTCTTCTCTGAACATGACCAAACCATCTCAAACGATTCTCTACCATTTTCTCACTAATAGGAGCCACTCCGACTCGTTCACGTATATGGTCATTCCTAATCTTATCTAATCTTGTATGACCACACATCCATCTCAACATCCTCATTTCGGCTACCCCCACTTTATGTTCATGTTGTCCCTTCATAGCCCAACATTCACTACCATATAACACTGCTGGCCTTATAGCAGTACGATAGAATTTTTCTTTAACTTTATTGGGTACTTTTCTATCACAAAGAACTCCAGTGGCTTTCCTCCACTTACACCAACCAGCTTGAATTTTATGATTAACATCGTCATCAATCTCACCATCTTGTCTTACAATTGATCCTAAATATTTAAACTTTGTCACTTGAGGAATTATATCCTCCCCTAACCTAACTTTCAAATCGTCTCTAAGTTATTTATTTGTGAAATTGCTATGCATATATTCTGTTTTATTTCTACTTAAACGAAAACCCTTTGACTCCAACGTATTTCTCCATATTTCCAATTTTGTATTAATCTCTTCTCTTGAATCCGCTAAAAGTACTATATCATCCGCAAATAGCATGCACTTAGGTACCTCCTCTGTGATACTCTCGGTTATAGCATCGATAACTAAGTTAAATAGATACGGGCTTAAAGCTGATCCTTGATGTAGGTCAATTCCTATAGGAAATTCATTTGTCTCACCTCCGGGTGTCCTAACCCTAGTCAATGCCCCATCGTACATATCTTGTATTACCTTAATGTAGGCAACATTCACCCTCTTCTTTTGCAAGGCTTTCCAAAGTACATCCCTTGGTACCCGATCATACGCCTTCTCTAAGTCAATGAAAGCCATATGTAAGTCTCTTCTCCTACTTCGATACTTCTCCATCATCCCCCTTAGTAAATAAATCGCCTCTGTAGTGGATCTTCCTGGCATGAACCCAAATTGTCTCTCAGAAATATTAGTCTCCATTCTCAATCTATGCTCAATCACCTTTTTAATCATATATGAGAATACAATCTTCTTTTAATATTTACTTGAAGCAACTATTTTGGAGGCTTGACCTCTCGAAGTGGTCTATTGGAGACTTATCCCCTCGAAGTGATCTAATTAGGATCCTAGTTGGACTAAGAACCTATCAAGGACATCATAAGAGACTGAAAGCAACGTACTAAAGGCGGGATTTTAAAGGTTTCTGAGCATGCAAAACCCTAAACCAAGCGCATAAAATCTAATTTTTTTTCCATGGAAACGGGCAACGGGTACACCCAAAAATCCGTGTTTGATCCAAAAAGCAAATCCTATTCCGCGATCCCCACAAGCCCATGAGTTAAGCTAAAAATAAATTCTTGCACCGGAACAGCGAATAGGAGAAGGGAACACATACGGAATCGGGGAGATCAATCCCGCCCTTGATGATCTCTCTTCCACTGCGAGAAACCACCGTCACCTTCATCCTCTGCTACTTCGAAAGGCGCCCAATTCTCCAAGTCTGAGGACTCAAACAGAGCAGGAGGAGTTGGATCGCAGCTTTCAGTGAGCAATGCTTATGCCCTCTTCCTATGGGGGGAGTTAATGTGTTCTGGTAAGAAGTAGGAGAGCCAACTCTCTCTCAGAACCCAACCATATGGACGGCAGAATAAATGTACTCTCTCTCTCTCTCATATTTAACATTGTTACACTGTTTTAGCTAAAGGCTGTTTGGCTTGAAAGTTGAAACTTTTAATTTCGTTTATTAATTTGATAAAAAAATAGGTTTGAACCAAAAATATAACGACGAGAATTTTAAAAATAATTTAATAGATAAATTGTAGGTGTTTAAATAAATAGTAAAAATTAAGAATATAATTTAATATTTTATCAAGTATAAAATTTTAGTAAATTAAAATATTATGTATTTATTTAGTTAGAATAATAATTTATGAAAATATTTATATTAATAATATAATTATATTTTACAAAAAATATTTATATTAATATTATAATTTACAAAAATAATAATATTATAATTTATTATTTTCATATGTTATTAATATGATAATTGATTATTATTTAAGATAATATAAAAATACTTTAATGAATAATATTAACATTAAATAAAAATTAAGAATATTTTACTAATTAAAATATAATAAAGAATTGAAAGACACAAAAAGAAAAAAATGAAGTTCTCGTTTCCGATGAGAATTTGAAAAGGTTCTCATTGAAAGTGAGAACTAAAAATTCTCGTCCAATAAGAACTTTCTTACTCAAGTTCTGAACCCAAACACAACCCATTAGAATAAAGAACTATCCAATTTTGATTCGCAGAAGTTTTATTCATTTTGCTTGCGGATAAATTACGACAAATACCCTCCCCAACTTCGGTCATCGTTCCAACGATATTCTCTAACTTCATTTTATAATAAGATTGTCCTTCATCTTTTAACTTATTTCACAAACTGTCCTTTTCATCTGCGATCGGCCGTTCTCGGTTTCCCCATCGATATGGAGCCTATACATGATTTTCTCTATTCTCCACGCAAACAAATCATTGAGGTGGCATCATTATAAAAAGATAGAATAATATTAAAAACATAGCAGCTACCATCTAAGCACGTCTACAAGCCTCCTCCATGGCTTTGTCCAGCGGCCCACTCATCAGCGTAGTTGTCGTCGTTATAGAACTTGTAGACTCCGAACCCATGCTGCAGGCCGTGGTAGTACTAGCCACGGTACCGACTATCGCACACCTAACTCTCGACACCATACTCGTCATACTTACCATTGACCCAGTCGCCCTCGTACCAACCCTTGGCAAAAAGATTGTAGACGTCGCTGCCGCTGCAACGGCCACGATGGATCTCACCCTTATAGAAGTCACCGTTGTTGTAGAACTCGACATCCTCGTAGATGAAGGGTGACAGGGGCAAAACCCCATCTTACTATCCTTCTTATTCTCCTCCGGATCCTGGCGGTGTATGAACCAATCGACAGAGGATTCGTGTTTGGGGGCTGAAAAGGAGCGACAGAAGGAGGAGCGGCAAGCGACGATGGAGGCGAGGGAGAGGAGGGCGGAGAAGAGGACGATGTTGGTGAAAAGGAGCGATTCATTGTGGAGGTAGAGGAATAGAAGGCCGAGTACAAGCAACAACGAGAGGGTAAGAGGAAAAGAAGAAGGTGGTCGTGGCGCCATTGCCGATGATGGTTGACTCGCATAAAATGTGTATAGAGAATATCACGTTAAATGAAACTGGTGCACCTAATGTAATAGGGACACGTATGAGAAGCGAGAAGCTTTGAGACGTATGTCTATTCCTTAGAAAATGTCGAATAAAATCTTAAAATTTATAAATATCTCTACACTATTGAAATGTGATCCGTAAAGCATCATTTTAGGTACTTGAGGTTCGATCCACAAGGAATGACTTTGCAAGATCTTCAAAAAGAGCTTCAGAACTAACTCGATAGCAAACAAAATGCTGAAAATAGGGGTAAAAAAATATTACGGTAAAATAATAGTGAAAAAAGGTAACACAAGAAACCTAATATTTTTTATATTTTCGAAGTATAAGAGTAACATGAAAATGATGACGAAATCTGGAGAGTGCAAGACAATCAGTAGAAACATATGTTGAAGGCTTATAACTTTAAGACTCAAATTCTTCTGTTGTATCGATATGGATGAAAATGACCGAATGTTCCGTAGCGCATGTATTTGGTTAACTTAATGGTGAAATATACTCAACTTACCCGCGACACTCTCATGCTCGTGAAAAATCTAGTTTACACACGAGAAATGATTCATACGTCTGGCGCAACCATCACTTTCGTGCATGATATGCTTGGACGTATAAATAGAGCTTTCCTATTTGGATTGAGTTAAGCCTTCGCGATGCTTCAGTACTTGGATGTTCTTAAAGACATAAATTGAGAACAAGACAGCTACGGTTAGTTTGCATCTGTAGTATTAAGGATAACCCTCCTGAGTGGAACGTAGGGAATCGGGGTATCGCGAAGAATGTTTAGACAATTTAGGGGCGAAATCGATTTAAAAATAAGCTTAGGATAGCTAAGAGTCCTTTAGGCATAACTCGATCATCGTATGCCCTCTCGAGTTGCCATCGACGAAGGAAGAATTCCCTCTTAGACAAAGACTCTTAGAATAAAAAAGGGAATTGTAGATGGCAATGGTGAAGCAAAATAGAGAATGAAAGAAATTTTGTGCGCACTTCAAACCCATCTAAAATGATCTGAGTTCCAATTCAATAACAACCATATATTACCGAAGCTTCAGAATATGCACGTCCCTCTCGGGCTTCGGGATTTAGAAATGTGTGATGTCTAAATCGAATAAAGACCACAACCATTGCCGATACAACACGAAAGCTGGATAGGGAATCGTCTCGCCGGTGCTCGATGTCTCTGCGTTTAGTCACACAGAGCATAAAACATCCCTTTGATGAGGGAGGCATGGCGAGAGAGATTCATAATCTAAATAAAATTGAGATTTCTTATGGGCACAGGCATCTCAGGTAATTCATTGAGGCAACTATTCCATCCGAATCCGTTAGTATGGAACATTTTCTTTTCCAAGTGAAATCCCCTAATGAATGGAAAAACTGCGAGGAAACAAAAGAAACCAAGTAGGAAATCACTTCACTGGTGCTTGATGTTTCTCCTTCGGTTGCTCAGAGCGTAAAACATCCCTCTGGCGAGGGAGCGTGACAAGGAGTGATTCAAAATCTCAATCCAAACATGTCTTTAGAAACTTTAAGATTTACAACATAGACAATATCAAAGACATATCATTAAACAAAGGCAAAGCTGGACATTCAATTCAATCAATGAAAACGATGATGTAAAGTGAGAACAAGGAACATGAGTCCAGAATGCATCAGACACCTCCCGGCCTCAGCTAGCCGGCTAGTTATAGTTCATAGAGGGTGAACAGACATTCCCTGGTACAACCCTCCAACAGGACATTATTTCTAAAATCCCTCCCAAACCCTCATCTCTCTCCTGGAAAATATCTTTCCCGACCGGTGGTGGAATCTCCCTAAAATAGACAATGCAATCTCCCTTTCTTTCGTTGCTCCAGACATCCTTTTATTTGCTCTCCTCCTTCTGTCCTCCCATGCAGTTATCGCTTTTGTAGCTTTTGTCCCTGCCATATAGTGGTCCCCTCCTCATGCAGAGGAAGCTTCCTCATGCGATGTGGGTGGAGGAGTTGGCTGGTCCCAAGGTTTGGTCGATGTTTTTGTTGGTTCGATAGTCTCTCCTTTGCAATGTTGTAAAACCTAACCCGGCCATCGATTCGGATCGTCTAATGGGTCAGGTCTGACCGGTTGGACCGGGTCGAACCGAATGGTCGGACCCGATAATATAAATTAATAAAAAATAAAATAAGTTCAAGTGACTATTAGAATATTATTAATATGTAAGATATTATTTAGCAAAAATATAATGTAATATAATAAAATAATTCAGATCAATAATATAATAAAGTAAGCATAAATTAAATCATCAATTGAATATTTTCTAAATAAAAAATCTTGTGAGTAATTATAAAAAATAAAGATCTTAATGAAATTTTATATATGTGATAAAGAAGAATATTGAAATATAAATTTCAAGTATATATATATATGATATTCTAAAATTTTTGTTTATATTTTTCAATTTGACCCGACCGGGTCGGCCAATCCCATCAGGTCGGCCGGTTGAACGAGTTTGACTGGGTCAAAGTGGGTCAACTCTTGGCCGGGTTTTGGCGACCCGCAGATCATTTTAGTGCCCGGACACCGGTCCAACCGGCCGGGCCGGTCCGGGTCTTACAACCATGCTCCTTTGTCCCGAAGCAAATCATCATTCATGATGCAGACACTGGTGCATGGTATCCAGCCTGCTTTACTCCATCCATCGAGCGTTTGTCGACTTCCTGCATGGATATTCATTTCAGGAGACATTTTGGCAACGAATGAATAACAATAGTGTAAAAACGAATTTGATGGGGAGAAAGTGTCAAAACATGTTTGAATGGTGTGCATGCATTTGTAAAGGAAATAGACATTGTATAAGAGAAAAATACATGCGAAATAGTAGTATAAATATATACATAAATTCTTCACATCAGTGGTAGTAGCAATGGTGATGCCCTCGGTGACGATGGTAGCAGCGATGGTGGCGGAGCTTCTTGTCGTTGACGGAGATGACCATGTCATTGGTGATGACGCAAAGTTGGAGATCGGAGGATATAATGATATGATAATAGGAGAGGGGCGGCGGCCCCTCCTCTACGCATGCGGAGATTGAGCCCCGCCCCCTTCTCCCTTCTCTTCTACGTTCGTCCGAAAGGAGATGGGGAGGGGGTGGCCGCCCCCTCCTCTGCGCGTGCACAGGGAGGGGGCCGTCCCTCCTCCCACTCTCTTCTCCGTAGCCGAAGAGGAGAAGGGGAAGGGGGCACCACATCCTCTGCCGCGTGTGGGGAGGGGCCCCGCCCGTTTCCCCCTCTTCTCCGTCGTCGGAGAGGAGAAAGGTGGGGGCAAACGCCCCCTCGTCTTCTCCCTTCAGTCGTCGACGCTCAGGCGATCCGGTCGGTGATCAGAGAGATGAAGAGTCACGCCCCTCCTTTTTTTATAAAAAATATTATTATATTATTACTTTAATATTATTTTAATATTTTGATATTTATTTTTTAATAATTTGCTGACGTGAGGGTAATTTGTGTGGCGATGTCATGTCGGACGGTTGCATGCGTGACGGAGAGAGAACATTGACAATCGGGGAATGGACAATTAGTAGTGAAAAGGGCATCTCGTAAAATGAGTTAAAAAATGAAAAGTAATTTTATTACAAAGTAAAGTTGAAGGATAACACTAGAAAATGTCAAAGCTATAGGGTATTGGATATAATTTACTCTTTTGCTTGCTTTCAGGAAAAAAACAGCAAGGTTCTGGCTGCATAATTTCTACACTATTAATTTTTTTCCATTGAAAAATAGAAAATCTTATGACTGCATTTGGAAATCTCACAAATTTTAAGAAGAGCATAGTTTTTTTCCTCTGAACTTTGATTCATATAATCACTTGCTTGCTTTCAAATAAAACAAAGAAAATAAAACTTAGAGGTAGGGAATTAAAATTGTTTCGACTTGATCTCTGGGCATGGGAAGTAGCTGAACAGATGCAGCTAACATTTTCTTGGTTGCATATTTTTCAGAGTACAAAAACTAAAAGAATAAATAAATGAGATGTTATTAGTGAGGATCTTTTCATTTTCATTATTATGTATGTCCCAATCAAATCAGTTGTCCGTGATAGATGAGGCGAGACGAGCCATTCCAACTTCAAATGCGATTCTTCATCTGGTTTATCTCGATAATTCGATTCGATTCATATTAAACGGATCAAATCCGACTCGAGTTCAACTCAATTATCGATGGGGTTGGGTACATGTTAAAATTTTTCGACTCGAATCAATTCAAAGATATAAATTTTTTATGTTTTTAATTTTATTTAATTTTCAATTTATATTTTATATAAAAAATAAAAAAAAACCTTAAAATAAAGTATTTTAATTATGTAAAATAATACTAAATATTTAACCAATTATTTTATGCTTTTTAAGTAAGTATTATATAATATTTTTTATACTAAATAATAGAAAAAAGTAAGAAAAAAATTAAAATAAAAAGCTCAGATAACTCGAGCATCCGATTCGATTCGATTCAATTTGACCTGAATGGGTCCAACCTTTCAAAGAAGGGTGATCCGACCTGAGTTGATCAAAATCAAAAGGGAAAGTCAGATTTGAGATCGGGTCGGATTATTTGTCTATAATAAAAATATAGTGAAGTTAGGGGTTAGATTTAAGGTGTTTCTTTAATGCGTATATATATATATATATATATATATATATATATATATATTCTTGAAGTTGTAAGTTTTCTTTATAACCATGTTATATAATTGGAGTATCCATAATTTGCAGAACAAAGCACTGGCACTGATTTAGAGTGGGGCTCGGTTTTTACAGGCCCCAAAACTGGAGGCATAACCATGCCAAGGAGAGGCACAAGTTCCATTTTTTTTCTTGCCACATTAGACCTTCTGCAATGCCCCCCCAAACCAAAGAAAAATTTTGAACGCCAATATCTTTTGATTGTGCATGTTGCACTGGAAAGTGGAAATCAAGGGGCGATCTGATCACCTCTCAAGCGAAACTTGATCATTTAAGTTTTGAACAGATACTAGAAACATGTATCCGCATCCGACTAATTTTGAGGGCAAAATTTATAACAGTTAATGAGTATGATAATATTGAACAAATTATGAAGTCAGATACTCGGGAAGAGATCTTTCAGACAAAAGAACCAGTGATTAGTCTAAAATCATATATTAGCTTCAGATGAGACCTTCCAGGCCAATATTACTTGAAGCTTTCCACAATTTCCTTCATCAGGACTTTTTCATGAAGTATAAATGGTAAACTAAGAGCAAAATATAATCAAGGATGGTTAGTGCGGCTGACCCAAACAATTGTAATGCACTGAGCCTGACACTACTATTTTATCAGGCCCAGCACTCAACGGAACACAAGCACTGATTGGACGTATCAATCTTCGCTGCAATGAGAGATTAAACAAGCATACTTTCATTCTACTTATTTCAGACTAATATTTCAGAAAATGGAGACATGGCCAGAGAGAGAGAGAGAGAGATCCTTCCTCTTGCTCCACTCCTTGCCCGCCTTGCCTTTCTAGGAAAATTACAGTAGCTAGGGAACTTTCCATCTCATTCTCATTCCTGATATATATGATCAGGCAGGCCAACATAGCAAAAGAAGTTTACTTTCATGCCCCTAAACAATTGTACTACACTGAGCCAGCACTGTTCTTCCTTTATCAGGCCCAGCAAGCACAGAAGCCGTTCACTGATTGCATTATGCTTATTTCAATCGTTTTTCTTCTCTGTGCCAGACTTTTTGCTTCTCTCTTGATGAAGATGAGAACTCTGAAGTCGTCGAACAAAACTAATATAGAAAATTGACAAAACTATCAAAAGAACGAAATTCCTCACTATATACTCTCGCTTTTTTTTCTTCCCTGATTTCTGTGTAAATTAGACTGCACGTCTGAAATATCTGTCTTGTGGCATCTGAAACAGTTCAAGCCCACTTTTATCAACTACTTGTTTAGGAATACATTTCACATCTATCTACATGGGAAGATAAGACCTATGTTGCAAGGGTACGGGTACGGTATCGGTACCGAGTACGAGTACGGGTACGAGATACGTCAAATTCTAAAAAATTAGGGTACGGGTACGGCAATATATTAAATATATAATATATATATAAAATAAATTTTCATAAGATTTTCAGTATTTTCATATTATTTAAGTTTTCAAAACAAGTAATTAATTATTCTTTTTACTATTATGTCTAAACGAGGAGTTATTAATAGTTTTCTTTCTCCTCATGACTTCTCATCTTCAACATCTATAAGTTTTATTGTTCACATTTGATAAAAATGTAGCAAAATATATATGTATTGTGTTCTCTAGTATTAGGACTTTCATGATCATCAATCATTAATTATTTTTTTTAGAATTTTATCTGACAAAATTTTGATATGGAGTACCCAGAAGCATAGGTACGAGTACCCACTGAAGTACCCATTTTTTTAAAAATATTTTATTATTGAGTACGTATGGGTACGAGTACCTACAAGTACCCATGAAGTACCGGTACCGGGTACGTATCCGGTACGAGTAGGTTGAGAAAATTGGAGTACCCGTGCATCATAGGATAAGACTAAACCAATGGCATGGGCCTTATTGCATGACATGGCAATCATTAATCAGCATCGTCAGAATATTATAACCGAGTCCACAGAGGTGATCGATGCTGCTTCATGATGAATTTGACGACAAAAATATTGGAAGCAAGATAGAGAAAAGCAAGAGGAGGACAGATTAGGTTTGAATGCTTTCAATTCATACTTCTTATTTCATATTTGTGAATATTATTTAGGAAAAGAAAAAAAAAGAAATACGTGTATTACAGAAGGAGTATCAAAATGCGATGTGTACGTGTGTTTGAATAGCAGAACAAGAACCGTGTCCTGCATTATATGCTCTTTGACCTCATTATATACGTTTAAAAGCTGTCTGAATTCTAAAATACTCTTTTAGATTGGGTGGAGGCCACCTAGTAATGTTGGATAATTATAGCTTTGCTGCTTGGTTAAAGATTCAAAGGTGACAAATGTTAACCTGTGTTCATCTTTAATTCTCTATCATAAACAGAGTCGCCTTATACGGCGGCGCCAAGTATATTTTGACCGAATAAAATGCCTTCCTTTCGATCACAGGATATAGTTAAATCTTATCACCGATATTATATATATATATATATATATATATATCAGGTCATGCACTCATCTCAACTTGACCCATCTTTTGTTCATGAGGAATCCTCCAGGAACATAAGGCTGATGCCCTGTACGACTTGGCTTCCTCTTCCTCTCTCTCTCTCTCCCCCCTCTAGTTCTTTCTTGGAGCTGATGCTTGGACTATGCATTGCAAAATTAATGAACGGCTGGTCAATTCAATGAACAAGCGTCTAAACTTCGAAAAGTTCATCCCCTGAAAAAGAGGTTTATCTAGTCATTCAATCTCCTAAACTGGATTAGGGGAAGCTTCTGAATACTAAATTTACACCGGAAAAAGAAAGTTAAAAGAGTAAAACCATCGGTAGTGACAAAGTAAAGCATTATTATTAACTGCTATCCACCTATCCGAATCACGGGGTGTTACCTGTGAACTGTCCCCTGCATCGTATCCAAGGATGGATCACAAGGAGGTCGCACTCATCTGAAGCTTTCTTTGTCCCACTCAAAATAATCCAAATCGAGATCAGTGGTTGTTGATGGGGGATCAAAAGATATCTTTTTTTTTTCTTTTTCTGAAAGACGTCCAGAACAGCAGCACAGGAACTGGGTGTTTACTGTTGGTGTATAATGACGATGTACCAACCAAGGGAATAGGGGGGACTACGGAGGATTATTACAGTTCGGCGTCTTCTTTAATTCACCGAGTGTGTGCACAGCTTTTGATCCCTCGAGTGGTCGCCTTGCGTACCAACAGCATCATGCAAAGAAACAGCTCCTGGGGATGAGGTCACACAAATCAGACAAACGCCATTCAGAAATTAAAGTGATCGCTGCAGAAATGGAGCCCATGGCCATGCTCAATAATATAGGAAGTCACATGACCCCTGACAGAATAATCATTCTAGGCAACCGGCACCCCCCAACCCCACCCCAACCCCCAATCCCAGAATGAAATGAATTGCTCATGCACACAGAGTAGGGAGTCCGGAACCTTAATAAAGGAATTTATATATAATTTCTTACTTCATGTAATCTGCAAATTTCTCTTGCGAGAATAAGTACAACTCTCTCTCTCTCTCACTATTTCTGCTCAAAATTCCTATATGGGGCTCTCATGCTTTGAGATATGATGCTATGATAAACAATCAGAAGCAGAGCTGCTTATTTATTTCTGCTCTTCTGTTCACCATGCAGAATCTACACATTGAGTTCTTTTGAGGCATCAATGTGCATCATGAAGTGTGCTGATAACTCACAAATGGCTGATTGCATCAGAGCTTGGTAACAAGGTCCGAAGCATCAGCAGCACTTTCTAAGTCATCACTGGTCATCTTTCCGAAGGCAACTCTATCTGAAGAAAAACCCTTAAAACTGCTGCTCTCTTCACTGCAGTTATGAGTTCTTGATTTTCTGTGCCCGAGGAAACTGTCCATGTCGCTCTCCTCCTCGGACTTGGTTTTGACCACCACCAATTTAGCAATATCACTCCGACAAAAGGGGCATACCGGAGCTAATGAGACTGCTGTTGCAAGGCTGGGCTTGGTGTGACAGCACAGGGCCAATGTACAGTGAGCACACATCTGGTGCCCACAATCTTGAACCTCAAGAGTGCAGGCTTGTTCAAAGCAGATGCAGCACAGTTCAGCATCACTCACCTATTAATTTAAGGAATTAATCAAAATGAAAAAAGATGCAGATTAATTTATACCACATAGACATCTTTGAATCCACTTTTAAATAGAAATACTGTCAGAGCTTAGTGTACAATGTGTTTTCATTATGGAACAAAGATATTTGTTCAAGACTAGTAACACCAACTTAAAGCATAAAACAGTCAAATGTCCTACATAGTTGTAGCAAGAATCTAACAAGTGCTCAAAGGCAAGTTGCAAAGAAGTGGCTAAGCACATTTGCCCAATCGAATTATCCTTGGAATCAAAACATCAGTACATCTAACCAAACTCATACTTATGTGGGAATTTATTCTGAACGCAAACTCGTCTCCTTGTTTCAAGGACTAAATTTATTATTTCAACTACAATAAATTAAGCTCAGGACCAGAAGGCATCAAGCATAATGGTGGTTAGAGTTCCACAACAAAAATCTACAACTAAGAATCTTAATCCAGTCAATAATAGAACTGAGAATACTCATAGTTTAATCAACTACAACACCAAAAGAGAATAAGATATTAATAGGATAGATTATTCCCTCTCAAAAATAGGATAGATCACATCATTGCCTAATCTGAAGTTTGAAGTTCAAGCAATAATTGGAGTACCTCAGAAGTATCATCATGCATTCCACAATCAGACTGGACAAGAGGTGGCAACAAATGTGTTTTCCCTTTTAATAATTTCCTCTCCCTTTCCCTATTAGCTTCCACGAGGGCTGCTTCTAGGAGGGCCTTTGCATCTGGATTGAGTTCACTAATAAATTTCAATGGAGAAGGCCAAACCAGGGGTTCTGCTGATGTTGGGTTGAGTAGAGCTGCACACTCCCTGTGTCTTCTCTTAAGTGCAACAGAATAGGGGATCCTCCTGTCATTGCAGGCAGAGTACATTTACAACTTAATTTACACAGTATACATCGTTGCATATCTTGCATAGTTATGGAAAATCTTAGAATTTTTCCGAAAGTATAATAACAAACATTTATCCAAAACACGGACTTCCTACAACTACCAAACATACCATATACTGCCTTTGTAACAATTTTAAAGCATAAATAGTCGAGCCAGAGAGTTAGGACCACTCGAACATGTCAGTAAGTTATATAGAGTAATTTGAATGCATTCAATAAAACTCCCCAATAGGAACAAGACATGTAAATGTGGTAGAAATTGCGGGGATCAAGCAATTTCTTGTGAGTCATATGGCTTACCCAGATGCATCTATATGCTTACGATCTGCCCCCCAAGAAAGCAATTCGCGAACACAATCCAGGCTTCCGGCACGCGCAGCCAAGTGAAGGGGAGTGCTTCCCGGATAACTGTCAGTCAAGCTCTCTTAATTAGTGTAAAGGCAACAACTGCCTCCTCTAAACTTCTACATACAGATTGCTTGTGACAAGGTTTTAGACTAACCTGTATCCGCATGTCAAAGAATTGACAAGAGCCCCGCTGTCCAACAGAACATGGACGCACTCAGCTTGCCCTTGCCTTGCCGCAAGGTGCAGTGGCATTGAGCCATTGTCATCTCTAACATTCACAAATCGTGCAAATCCCCTGCAGCGCATTCCCAGTTTTAGATCAGGACGGGGAGACCACACGACAAACAGCTGATGTATCGGTCAACTATAAGAGGCGCATTTTACCATGAATCTGCGACAGTATTGGAACGGGCAGCCGATAGAATCGCCAGCAAGCAGTCCTTGTGGCCGTAATAAGCAGCGTAGTGCAGGCAAGTCCTCCCATTAACCGAATCGAACACCAAAATCTGGCACAAACGACGCCTGAAAGAGTTATCGCAAAGAAAAAAAAAGATTAAAAACGACGCAAGAACACCAACATGGCATACATTTGCGCCTGCTTGGAGGAGCTTTTCCACGCACGAAGTATTCCCATGCATTGCAGCCAGCATCAACGGAGTCTTTAACCAGTAAAGAACCAATATAAATGTCGCCTTTGCTTAATTAGGCACATAAAAAAATTGCTAGGACAAACAAACCGGCGCGCAAATGAGCTAACTTTGTATGAGTTCCTTACTTGTTTGTGTCTGTTGAACAGATCGCAATGTTCAGATCGATCAAGAAGCATGGACAGAACCTGTGAACAAATCCAACGCCGGGGAATCCCATCATAAATCAACAATAACGGAGCGAAAATGGAGGCAAATGCGAACTGAAAAACCAAGTTGGCGGAGGAGAGGCGAATACAGACCTCGAGCCTCCCGTTGGCGGCGGCGATATGGAGGAGCGAGAGGCGATGGTACAAAGTTGTTCGATGGAGAAGTCCGACGTCAGCGCGCAACAGAGACTCTACCACACGCACGTTCCCGGCGGCCGCAGCCTGGAAGAGATCGTGCGCGGATCCCGCGAGTCCACAGCTCGGAGCTTGACCCATCTCCCTCGCGCGCCTCTCCGCCGGAACACCGACGGCCGCTGGAGGTCTGGGAGCAGGCGAGAGCTCTAAAAAGGGAGGGAGGGAGAACTGTGCGCGACAGGGACCTTTATGACATTTCCTTCAAATTTGAGGGATTTTTATGCAAAAATTAAAAAACATTTCTTGGGATTAGACATTTTTTCGCTTATTTATCATCCGATAATTATAATTTAAAAGTTCTTTAGTGTTATATTATTATAGGATAAAAACAATAACTTTATTATTTATTACAAAATTTTCTAATATTTATAAATCTATAAATTTATGTATTTTTATAAATTTAGAAACTTAGAAGTATAATAAGGAAGGATGCTAAATAAGAAAAATATTATCAGGTATGAAAAGAGTTCCACACTAAAAATATGCCCCTTTTATTAATACTATATATATAATCTACTATACAAAGGCTTATTTAGATAGTGCTCGATAAAATATTATTATGTTTCATTGCAAAATAATATTAAGAAGTGAACGACTTAGATTAGTAGTATTAATATCTAAATTAGTATTATTTTAATTAATCTATATCATCTCATATCACGTGATTGTGACAAATTAGATTTAAGAAATTATTTTATGTATGCATAATTTTCGAAATATTTAAACGAGGATAAAATATTACTTGCAACCTCACGTGCCTCCCCATGCTGCCTCACAATTGTGGAGGAAGCCATCGGGTTGGCTTCTTGGTAAAGTTTGATGGCTTTTCTTTCCTTTTTTTTATTACCATTGCTGTTGTTTTCTTATAACAATTCCAACTTTGGATTTATGTAAGATATCATCATCTAAGTTAGATGGTGGCTCGTGCGCTCAATACATGTGCAATTTGCAAATGGAATTCCAAGCCTTCTAGATATCTTTTTTTCACGCAATGTTAGCATTCTTTTATTATTTTAAGTAAAGTATATATAAATGTAATTTAGAAGATAACAAAGGGAATAAATCCACTTTTTAAAATCTTAAAATTATTGAGGGAATTTGATGCTCTTAATAGATCTTAAATTATCACATGTGATGATTTTCAAGTGAACCAAAAGATGTTCTCTACAAAAAAATAAATAAGTTGTGTAGCGAGCAAAACTAAAGCATATTATCCATACATAAATAAAGATCTAATATTTGTAATATAAATGACAAAAAAATTAATATAATTATACTTACGACGTTGGATATGTGATTCCTGTTAATTTGACGAGTTTACAAATTACAAATTAAGATGAAGATTCACTGCCAAGTTTTACATATTATACAACCAATAGCATGTTCAGATGAAGCTAACTTATACCCTTTTTTTTGTGAAAAGTTATAGAGACTTGACAAAACATCGCCATGGTTGACTGGTTAGCTAAGCGAAGATCTCGATCTGCATAGTGATAGCTGAATGCCTGAAATCAGAAACAGAAACACAGGAAATCCTATCTCACACACTATAATACTTTCGAGATCCAAACCTCAACATGTGCCTGGTTTTGGATTGGCTGCAAAAAAGGAAAAAAACAATTCATGAACAGCTACTGGGGAATCATGCATCCATGAAAGTGGATTTAATTGCTAGATTTATAATTATGTGGATATGGCATGCAAAGTTACAGAAATCATAAACAATATGATAACACTTTCAGAGTGGACAGCAGACAAGGAAATGGTCTATTTTTTCAGGCACTGCAGTCAATTTGCAGAGATCTCGACATGATCGAAGTCCCACTTCTAAAGCCACAAACAATGCACACACACTTCCCTTCCCTCCCCTTTTGAGGTTTCCATCTCCCATTCCATGTGTCATCTGACAGTTACTACAGGAAATTGGCGTGAAGTTTCATATGAATATATGATAGATTCCATCTTTTTACAATTATGAATTCTGTATTTTTTTTTATTTTATGTTGTCTTTCGTGGATCCTACCTAATATTCAGTAAAATTTTGAATCAGCCTCATTTTGATGGGGAATTGACATTTTTATAATTGATGAGTTCATCCAGATTTTAACTAAAAACATAACATTATTTATCATAAATTTAAAAGTATAGTGCAATTAATATTATAATATGTGAAATATGTAATGATAACTACTAATAATTGAATATTAATGCAAGTATTGTTTACTAATACGATTAACAGTTAATTTTTCACTTAAAATATGATGATTGATAGTTCATTAATACTGATGATACAATAATAAATTTATGAGTTTAATGACACATGATTCTGCTCATCAAATTTTAAATTCATTATTAAATGTTTCCATATTTAAATAAATCATGTATACATACCATCACTTATATGATAATATATCTGCACATTTAATGACTATATGTAACGACAAAAGGCCCACAGGCAATGTACATCACACATCACTTATATGATAATATGTTTGCAAATTTATGAGTCGACTCCTACTGTAAAAGATAAAAGACCATTTGAATCATTGGTCCGATCATTTCTAGTGCAATCACGCCATGAGGTTATTATCGCCGAGCTTAGTCTTCTTCACCTAAACATATTCATAAGATATATGGGATGTCTTCTGCTAAAATATGTCGAGTCCCATGTATACAAGGGTGGACTCACGTGTATGGTGCCCCCCACCCCCCACCCATTTGAAAATTCAATTAGATATATACAAGTTTTAGGATTAAAAATTAGAACTAATATTTTCTAAGGCAATATGACATCGAATTTGCTTTGTCATAATGGTTCCATACTGTTGCAACACTCAAGAGATTTCAAGAATAATTAAATATTATGCATACTATGATTGTTACCTCATGCACTCTATATTATATATCATACAATCATGGCAATATTAGATTTAGCATTCCTTATTAACTTTAAAAGCACATTATGAACTTAGTGTTTATATGAGACACTTGAAACATCACACATGTCGTGACAATAGACATACATTCATTTGCATACTTAACGATATATAAATATTGACATCTTTATCTTTATATTCAAGCTATTACATTTTTGTCACATCATATACCT
The DNA here is from genome assembly GCA_030549335.1 of Pontederia crassipes. Taxonomy (NCBI): domain Eukaryota; kingdom Viridiplantae; phylum Streptophyta; class Magnoliopsida; order Commelinales; family Pontederiaceae; genus Pontederia; species Pontederia crassipes. The sequence goes on along the minus strand of CM060190.1, from coordinate 49,593,117 downwards.
TGTTTTCATCTTTCAACTTATAAGATAATTTATTAACTTGTTTGATTAATAAATCATGGAAATACATCAAATGACAAATTAGGTCATCCTTTTACCTAACATTGAACTCAACACAGTAAGTGAAAGTATCACTCCTTCAGACAAGCACTAAATAGTGACAAACATTATCTCATATAACTTGACACTATGTAGTGGTATGTATCATCTCATTCGGTACTATGTAATGCATCTCCATCAATCGATCTTTCGTTACATACGTCAACATTCAAACATGTGGCAAATCTTATATTACTAATCACAACTCTCCATACTATTTGTACTTATGTGAGAACATTACATTAGTTAATTATCCAAAATAATCCTAATCATTTCATAATTGAATAAAAATTAAAAATTAAGTTGGGACATAAGCAAAATACTTAAAAAGTCCTTTACTATTTATAATGAGCACAAAATGTCTGCTACGATCTACTAATTTGTGTTATGGTTCAATTGGAAGTGCCATGGTCCAACTATAGGAAACTAACAAAGAGTTACTTTGGAGAACTCCTCGCTACAGTCCATCATGGTACACTATAACTTGTTTAATTGCACTACAGTTTGCTCGTAGAGAACTTCCTAAGAGATAAAATTTGAAATTGGTATTTTCATGGCCTGCGATCATGTTTCCACGATCATGATATGATTTTCACGGATTGTGACTTTCTTATCATGGCCCTAACAGTGAATAATTCTCTACAGTATGAAAATCACCGCTTCTGACCTCTTAGTCATGACCCATGAAATGACCCTCCAAATTTATAACTTTGAAATTATGGGCATTGGCTTAATTGACACAACTCGTAGTTGGTGACCGATTGTCATGACGTATGAAAGGACTTTTCAAGCTCATAACTTTTGGGGTTGCGTCATGTTTGAAGCCCCATTTTCACCATCATGCTCCAAGACATGTGAATTTGAGTCATGCCCGGGGAAACACACCCATAACCACTTGGTTATGATGGGTTCACTTTGGCAACGCATTTCACGACTGTGACCCAGCATCACAAGTCGTAAAATTGGCCGCTTGTTCCCAAATTATTCTATTACGTCTTATTTTTCTTTTCATCTTTATCAATTCTTATAACATTCTAACTAGTTCTAGATATCACAAAACATAATTTTCCAAGTATTTGAAAAAAATTCTAAATCTAAATCATTCAATAACATTCAATCAAAAGTTAGGTCATCAAATATCATCAAGTAAATCAAGGAGTTACTGCATTCTATAATTCCTAATACAACAGTCCATAATCTCAAACAAAAGAACAATGATTGTCCTTAACACAAACCTAATCACAATACAAACATTGATGAAGAATTATTGCTTAGATTCACTCAAACATACATTTTAAGATTTATAGATAAACTCACTTTCTTAACTTTTTCCTCTCTTCTCTTTATTCTCCTTTAGTTCTCCTTGATGCTTCAACCCCTTCATCTTATTGTTATTTTTCCTTTCTCTAGGTGACTTGAGTGGCGGTAGAAAATTTAGAAAAGAAGGAATGGGGTTTAGGGCACTTTTGGGTATTTATAATTTATGATCTTTAATTGATTAGGTTGGGTTTCAAGTTGATGGACTCAAATGGATCAAATGGGCCTTATAAGAAAATTAGATGTTACACTATAATTATATCCACTCAATTATTGTGATTTAAAATAATTGTTAATTATTTTCCTTTTATTTTTATTTTAGTTCCTTTTCATTCTCACACCCTTCTATTTTCTTGTTTCTATTTCTTCTTCACCTTAATTTTTTATTTCCATTTTCTCTCATTATTTTATAGGTTTAATTTTCTTGTTTCTTTAACCCGGAGTGAAATTAGTTTTTAAATTCTTCAGATAACATATTATTTTGTTTGTAAGAATTTTGATTCGGTTCCAATAAAATTTGCATAATTGATTATATGTTTGACGAAAATACACATGTTTTAAAATTTACTCCCTAGCTTTCTTGTCTATCTTCATGTGATAGAAAAAAATGTTAATGTACTTTCAAATTTGTTAGTAAATTCCTTTATCAAACAAATTTATATGACAAATAATTAAATTTTATCATTTAAGTGTGTCGTTTAACTTGAATTGTTGATCAATGAATTTGTGACACATTAATTTTTTATGTATACCTTTCATTTCATAAAACAAAAAGGAAACATCATAGAAATGATTACTATTGATTTCTAATATAAATATGTGCATAAATAAATCTAACTACATCCATTAGCACACTAAAAAAATATAACTAAAAGTTGTTGAACAATAGTTTTTATCATTCTACATGAACCTTTTGGTGCTTTGAGATCATATAATTAAGCTCTTGAATTTTGACTTGGTACACATGTGTTTATGCATTCTAAAAGCGTAAACTTCTAAAATAGATAATTAGTTTATTTATAACTAACATATTAGATGAACATATCTCGTATTTAAATTTTGATGGAACTTTTATTAAAATAGTATTTTCATTTCTATTGGTCCAACTACACAATAGTTTTATCCTTATTTTCAATGTGTTAACAAAGTGTACAATCATACATTTTAAAACATAAACTCTTAAAATTAAATTAATTTAAACTCTTTTTAACAATCACAAGAGTAGTGTTAGTGAATGATCAATTTGACGTTAGATAAATATTTTTAAGTTTGAGCTTCTATTAAGAATTAAGATTTAATGGCACCTAGTTGATTAATTGTTGGTCTAATTGAACTCTCCATGGCAAACCACTATATGATTTTGCGATTCAAAATGATGACTGCATAAACTTTCCATAATGTTATTAACACAAAATAACGTCCCATGAACAAAGGAACTAATATTACTCTTTAAATAATTTTTGTATAAAATATGAATCTTCATGCTATGATAGTTTTGACCTTAAAAAGTTGAATGATCTAATGGAATGTTAACTCTTCATGTTGCTTGTCCCAATTGAACCGATAGATATTTTAGTTGATTTTATTACATGAGAATATAATTGTCTTTCATGAGAACTAGTGAATATGAAATTTTGTGGCTTAAATAAAAAATCATCAATTCCAGCAACTATATGTCAACTAAATCAAAAAGTCGATTAAGGTTTTATTATCAACTATTGGATTTTGATGTGTTGTTTCGATCAAAAGCAAAAAAAAAAAGAGATGAATCTATTTGCACAAATCTAAGTGTCATGTTGATTATCTATGGGAACATACATTTTGATAAAATTATATGTGACAAGATTTGATGAATAATATCACGTCTAGTCATGGATATTACATATTAGGTGTAAAAGAGATTATCTTACATAACTCAATATGTCGATTTGTGAGTTAATATAGAACACAACTTGATGTTTACATATTTGTGTAAATGAGATCTAATGATCTATTTTTTCACATTAAAATAATTAATCGACTTTATACAAGAAGTAAGAAATTATTAATTTGGACCATCTACAATAAATTATAAATTTTTATTTACACATGATTAAGTTTGTCAAAATGTAGAACCAACATATAACTTAAGTTAAAATCTTTATTTATTTTAGATTATCAATAAAAAGATAAATTATAAATTTTGTATAGATGGACCTTGAAGTGAGGCACTAGAGAAACTTGGATTCACCAATTTTTTACAGTGGTAGTTATTATAAATATTTGTTCTATCACTATATAACATGTCATTTTGAAGATTTCTTACATATAGGTTATGAAATTAAATTATTTGTTTATATATAGGCAAAGTTCATATTAAATATTTTTGCATCACTTGCAACATATTTTGATCATTTTCCAGGCATAGTAAAAAGAGTGATTTATAGATTTGAAGATTGATCCATGTAATTTTATGGTATTCAAATACAAATTGTAACACTCAACATTTTGGTAGATTGTCATGCATAATTAAACTCGGACATGACAAATTTTAAAAAAAAAACAGTAATATTCTAATACTTAGTAAAAATGTTAAGCAAGTCACCATTGAGCATACCAATTTTAAAATCAAATTCAAATATCAACACAACCAAAATTTTCAGAAACTTATCATTAATAATTAAATTTATGCATATATTTTTTATATTTTAATTCAAATTTTTAGCCAAGATATCATGCCCAATAAATTTTCTTATTAACATGCATTTAAATTCCTTAAATGTTGTAATAAACCAACAAGTGGTCATTCAATACAATTAAATTACATGAAATTGTTTAAAATTTTAAGATAAAATTATAAATTAAATAAATATTTTTCGTAAAAGTTTTTGAAATATTAAAAAATGTTTTCCCTAATTTGTAATCATTTTAATACTAGAAAAAAGGAAGAAAAAACAATAAATTGTTACTGGTCCGTAAAGAGAGGCCCATATTTAGTTCCTTTATCTGATCCATGAGTGCAGGCCTTATGCCTGTAGATTGCTGGAACAGGCTAACTTAGCGAGTTGCCTATGTGCGCAGTTGTTTTTTGCTTCTCGCAACATATGCATGAAATTTTTCTCGAAAATATTTAATATATATGTATATATACAAACTTTTTAATATTTAATCAAATTTTGGGAGACCCATGTTTGAATATTTTGACCAACCAATTGTTTTCTGGTAAAGTAAACAAAACTACTAGATGTTCGAAAGAAAATAAGATTTATAAATTCTGATGAAATTAGTGGCTTCGGACCAACTATTTTGTATCTTAACTAGTTAAATTAATTAACTATACGTTTTAAGTTTTGCATCTATTATAGTATATAATTAAATTGTGTTGTACTTACACGTAAGCCATTAAATTTGTCTGGTGAAAGATAAACCACTCTGTTTTGGGGTGCACATGTTCCCCAACTTTTCACATCTTAAAAAATGCAGAAAAACACAAGTCAAATCTCTTATATTTTTTTATGTGTAATGACATCAATACTGTATTCTTTAATCCATTAAAATTAGAACCAAAACATTTTGAGAAATAAAAAAAACTACCATAATATCCCAAAGACAGTATTACCAAAATAAATATTAAAAAATGATACATCCTCCTAAAACTTTGGCCTAATAATCCTCTTAACACTCACATTTTTAAAATATCCCTAAAAATTGATTAATTTATCATGTATGTCATTGTGAGAGGATTAGAAGGATATATTTAGGAGGTCCAAAAGATATTACATGCAACGTAGCAGTTTCCAGTCCACTAATCACTTTTTGCACGCTACCAAACGTGAAGCATCTCACAACGTCAAATACGATCGACTAAGAAAATACTAAAAGTAGTAGTAATAATACAATAAAAAATAGCACACAGGATGCGTGGCCGATCTTTGTGATCCGATCTCAACATCTGATGATGGTCGTGATAAAAGTCACGATCAAGGTGGTCGGATCTCCGATCAGCGCGGATATGAGGGCCGTGACGGCGATCTTGACCATGTTCATGAACTTAGCGAACTTTCCAACCTTTCTCCCGGGCCTCCAGCGGACGACCAGATCACCAGCCGGCGCCGCATAACTCAAGTCCAGACGTCGCTCTCGTTCCCTGCTGCTCCCTTCGCCTTCTCCGGCGGCTGCAAGCATCTCCTTGGCGCAGTAGACGTGGTACTCATCTCTCCCCCACTCGTAGCACCAGCAGTTCGATCCTCTTTTCGGCTTCTTACTCTCGCACCAGCCGCACTTCGATGGCATGCTTCTGCGTAGAACCAGTGTAGCCTCCATCCCTGGCGCGCGAATGGTGCGTTCGAGGACCGCGCATGCCGGGTGCAGGTCGTACTCCGTGTCCGGACAGTGGTAGCAAGGACCGCGGACGTCCCTTCCGCAGGCGTTGCAGTATCGGCCAGACCCGGTCGACCGTTGAAACGTGAAGACGCTTCCAGGGAAGAAGGCATGGGTGATGGACTCCTCCTCCAACGGCGACGGCGCACGGTCGACTCCCGGTTCCTGGCCTCGCCGGTTTCCAAGTTGGACCTCCATCAAGATGTCATTGGCGCAAGAAACGTGCAGGCAGTACTCCTTGCGGCTCGACTCGTAGCCCCAGCTACGGAAGGGCCTGCTCCCGCCGCCGAGCTCCTTCTTGCCGCACTTGCAGCACGCCGACGACATGGTCTTGCGCAGGAACAGCGTTGCGATCTCCATGTCCGGCACTTGTATGACGTCCCTGAGGGACGCACAAGTCGGGTGCAGGTCGTACCCCTTGACGGGGCACTGATAGACGTAGCCGTCGATGTCTCTGCCGCATGCGTCGCAGCGGCGGCTGGGGTCGACGGAGGGGCGGAACCGCAGGACGGAGCCGGGGAAGAAAGGGTGGGTGATGGCGTCCTCGTGGAACGCGCAGTCGACGTGCAAGCGAGAGCCGCACAAGCCGCACTTGCAGCAGGGGCCGTATCCGAACTGCGCACACCCTGCGCAGGTGTAGTGCTCCGGGAGCTCGCGCTCCACCTCGAACGCGCCTTAGTGGTTGCAACGCGGAGGATCCATCTCGCTCACGCACGGTATCAACCTTTCAAAGAAAGCTGCATGCATGTAGTATTAATATATAGTTAATTAATTAAAATTAAAAAATGACCGATATGATTTTAAAAATATAAAAAATGAATCGTTTTTGTTGTATCATCAATATTCAATAACCTCATATTACACACATGTCAAGTGAAGTGACTGAAGCCGCTTCATAAGAAAAAATATATGACACGATCACTATCCTTAATTAAATAGGTAATTGCACCAAATTAACCCGAAATTAAAATAGAAAACATTAATATTTGCGTACCTCGAGATATATGGAAGAATAATTATTAAGCTTTAGGCAAAATACATAAATCGGCAAGCAGCCAAATTAGTTGCCAACATGTAGCTTGGGATCGAAGGAAGAAGAAAAGATTGGGTTTATCTGTTGCAAGGTTAGTCTGTACTGGACTGTATAATTATATGATATATTTCTGTCGATAAGTCTCCGGTCACAATACAGAGCACATAATATATCATATCTGTCGCATATATGATATGCATGTGGAAATTTCCACGCGAACTTGGAGGACTTTCCTTATATATCGTGACCAACAAATGGAACCATGGGCGGACCTACGTACGTGTGGATTAATACGTCAATTGTGTCATTAAAATTTAAGAGCTTATCAAATAAGTATTATCCCGAGCAATAATTATTAAGAGCTACATATTATACACTAATGACCTATTTTTAATTCATCCACTGTGGAATAAAATATGATAAATTATTTTATGTTCTCATTACACTACAAGAAAATTCTGTTTTTTCAATGGGGATTTACGACGGTTGCAAATCTGCTGTAATTTTCGACGACTTTTTCGACGATTAAAGCTATCCTTCGAAAGTTCAGGTGCATTTATTTTTCATGGTTGTAGCCGTGAAAAGTTTCCGTGATTTTAATCAGGGACGGAGCTAGGATGAGAACTTAGGGGGGGCCAAAGGTAAAGAATAAAAATCGATAAAATATATATCTAAATACACGTACGCGCACACACACACATATATATATATATATATATATATATATATATATATATAGGGGTGAAAGTAGTTCCGGTCAAGTTTTTTATCGAAAAAAATTACTTCTAGAGTCAATTAAAAAACCACCCTAATTTATTAAAAATTATCCTAAATTATATTTGGGTCCCTAGTTTTCTATTTTTTCGGTTCAGTATTTTCGGGTTAGATAGGTTTTTCGGATTGGTTGTATTTTTCTTATAACGAATAACATTTTTTAACCAAATTAAAAATCTAAAAATATTATTTTAGAAGATAACTTAAAACTATAAATCTTATTTTATTTTTATTTAAATCTTTTTTTGTTATTCATCACATATATCTTTTTTTGTGTTTATCATGTTAAAGAATTATATATGTATCTCACGTTTTATTACTTAACTAACTAATTTAATTTGTTATAGAAAGAAATCAAAATTATTGGTACATATGTTATATATTCATAAATACACATAATAGTATAAATATATTATAAACATACACATATATTCTCTCATAAATATAATATCATATTATAATTATGTTATGTTCACAAAATCAGGAAGAATCTTATTATATACTATATATATAATATTTCAAAAAGTTAAGGAGACTTAATATGTTAATTTCACAAAATTTGGGGGGAGGGGGGCAAGCCCCCCCCCCCCCCCCCCCCCCCCCCCCCCCATTAAAGGGGGCGGTATGTAGATGGAATTCAGGTTCATGGGAATAGGAAAATATATTTTAATGTTACCATAACGGACAAAAAAATTAAAATATTCCGATGGATGTAGCCGTCGGAATGTCCGTCGCACCTCCACCCTCATATATAAGCCGGCCCTTCTTCCCCGATCATGTCTTCGCCACTTCCTACCTCCGGCAGAACGTCTTCCCCTCTGATGCTCACCTTTTCCTCTCCGACGCACGTTCCGGCCATCTTTCCGGACTCTTCGGCCGTCTCCCCGCACGGCGGCGCTCATGTTGCAACGAAGGAAACCTTGCCGTCGCCGCCGCCACTCCACAGTCCGGCGAAGATTCCTACAGTACGACCGCCCCTTCCAACGTATTTCGATCGACTTCTCTTCTCCCCTGTCGCCGGCCGATTATTGTGTCGGGCCAGTCGTGGCGGCCGGAATGTTGGAAGTGCGAGGCTCGTGCTTGCTGCGGTCGCTGCCATTCTCCGCAAACCCAATCGGGCGTGCTTTCGCCGTCACTGGCTGCTAAGAGCTCGATCGGCCGATCTGGGCCCTACAGCGGCCCGACAGAGCCGTCGGAGGCCGCGATGGCTGTGGACGTTGAGATCAGCTGCTCACGATCGTTTGTCGGCGTGATGAAGGCCGCGTGTGAACAGCCGCACGTGGATGGCCGAATCTTGGCCTGATCCGATCGTGTACGGCCTGATCCGGCCGTGCACGCACCGGATCCGGCCATGCACGTCCAGCCGTGCACACACCGGATTCGGCAATGCACACACCGGATCCGGCCATGCACGCACCGGATCCGACCATGCACGGCCGAGTTCGAATTCGGGCCATCCGTGGTCGGATTAGGTCGTGCACGTATCGGATCAGGCCATGCACGGCCGGGTCCAGATTCAGGCCATTCACGGTCGGAACTGGCCATGCACGATCGGATTCGGACCATTATCGTCCAAATCTAGGTCATTCCCGCTCGGATCTGAACGTGAACGGTCGGATTCTGGCCATTGATGCCCTTGCTACCAATCGGATCCGAGATGTCAACGGTCGGATATGGACAGGAGAACCAGTGGACCATCTTAGGATTGCCCGAGCTCATTGTTGTTCATATATTGTTGTTCATAATGATGTTTTCATCTTATTTTAATGCATCATTTGTTATCATCATAATTTAACATTTTTTATTTCGCATACAACTGATACAAAATGCCTCCTCTACAACATCGTCGATGGATGTACAATAAAATAAATCTTGGTCGTATAGGGTTGACACAAGAATTCATAGATGATGTAGAATACTACACGACAATAGCTTGTCAAACTATACAGTTTCAACGAGAAGGAACTATAAAATGTCATTGTTTAAAATGTCAAAGTACAAAACTTCAAACTTTGGAGACTGTCAAAGTTCATTTATGTAGAAAATGTTTCAGACTCAATTATTGGTTTTGGACTGATCTTGGTGAGATAGATCCGTCATCGAACTCAGATGTTGCACACGAGGTTTCTAGTAATATTAAAGATGATTATATTTTTAGATAACAAAACCTGATTTATGATGTTGCCACAACCAATTATCGCGACATCAGATTTCAACAAGATTGGAAGGGCGAGTCACTACATTCCGAAGCCACTGACTTCTTCAACTTACTAGCATCCTCGAGTGAACTCTTGTGGTCTGGTTGTGAAAATCATTCTGACTTATCACTAGCAGTTAGAATGCTAAATTTGAAAGTGGATCATAATATTTCACATGCTTGCTTTGATGCATTTATGGAGATATTAAAAGAGGTCACACCGTCCGAAGCTCGAATACCTGACAATTATTACAGAACTAAAAGATTAGTTTCAAAACTTGGTATTGGTTCCACCAAGACAGTTTGTTGTAGAAATGGATGTATGCTGTTTTATAGTGATGACATAATTATGAGATAGTACAAATTTTGTGGTGCTGAGTGATATAAATCAAACATGAAGAACGAGGTTCCAGTTAAGACAATGCACTACTTGCCTCTTATTCCAATACTTAAAAGATTATACTCATATGTAGGATCCGCGTCATAAATGAAATGACATGCACAACATAATACACCTGAAGGTGTCATGCTCCACCCATCTGATGGTGAGGCATGGAAACACTTTGATCGTATGCATCTAGAATTTGCTTATGATGAAAGAAATATAAGATTGGGTTTATGCGCAGATGGATTCACACCATATGGTCTGACCGCAACTTCTTACTCTTGTTGGCTGGTCATAGTTACACCATACAACTTGCCTCCTGGAGTGTGTATGTCTGTTCAGTACATGTCTTTGACCTACATTATTCCTGATCCACAAAATCATAAGCATAAGATAGATGTGTACTTACAACCTCTGATCGACGAAATGAAAGAGTTATGGAATGGTGTTATAGCTCTTGACGACAAAGCAGAATTTCACTTTGAAAGCTGCCTTACTTTGGGCAATCAATGATTTCCCGGCATATGAGATGTTAAGTGGTTGGATGACTGTGGGTAAGTTAGGATGTCCGTATTGCATGGATAATTCAAGAGCCTTTACTTTAAAAAATGGTGGTAAAAATTGCTGATTTGATTGTCATTGATAATTTCTACGTGATAATCATCCATTTCAACGTAATAAAATGCCTTTCGGAGGGGAAAATTAGTGCATGAAATGCCTCCCGTTCAGGAGAAGAATTATCTGATATCATCCGAAGTCTACATAAGATTATTGACAATCCAACGGTCAAATACAGTGGTTATGGTGTTTCACACAATTGGACGAAGCGTAGTATATTCTGGGATCTATCGTATTGGAAGGATAATTTGGTCCGTCACAATTCGGATGTCATGCACATTGAGAAAAATGTGTTTGATAATGTCTTTCACACTGTTATAGACATCAAACGAAGGACGAAAGGTAACATTAAAACAAGATTGGATTTGAAGGAATATTGTCGACGTCCTGAGTTACACCTTGTTACCTCAGTCAATGGTAGACTATCCAAACCCAAAGCTTGCTACACTTTGGCGAAAGAAGAAAAGATGCAGGTGCTTCGATGAGTTTGTGAGCTAAGAATGCTAGATGGCAAATCTGACACGATGCGTAGATATGAACAATTTACAAATGTTTGGCATGAAGAGTCACGACTGTCATATCTTCATACAGTCTTTGCTTCCTGTTGTATTTGCGCAACTGCCAAAAAAGATCTGGAAGCCTCTTACAGAGTTGAGTCAATTTTTTAGAGATCTCTGTTCGACAACATTCACGTGGAAAATATGATGCAAATAGAATTTAATATTCTAATCATTTTATGCAAGCTAGAAAGAATATTTTGGCATGCTTCTTTTGATTCCATGGAACATATCCATTTGCCATATGAAGCCAAAGTTGGTGGACCAGTTCAATATAGGTGGATGTACTCATTTGAAAGATATCTCAATAGAATTAAAAGAATTATGAAGAACAAAGCTCGTGTGGAAGGCTCCATGGCAATGCGTGGCCGGTGTCAAGACGATGATGACGAAGATGAAGATGAAGAAGAAAATTAGTCGTTTACTTTAAGTTTCATTTCTATGGCTTTCGAATTTTAAGTTTCTTTTAGTGGGATTGAAAACTAATGCACGCTGCGATGAATTCTATTTTTCATTTGAAAACGTAACGAAAATTGTGATCGGTTTCTATTTTTATTTTTAGATTCTTTAATGAAAAATAGCATTTCCCATGGCTCGGGCCATAGGAAAGTTTCCCATGGCGCGAGCCGTGGAAAGTTCCCGCAGCTGAAGCCGCAAGAAGCATTCCGACGGTTAGAGCCGAAGGAACATTTTTATTTCCCACCTAGGTTTCCCGCCGGGCGGATGGATGCACAGCGTTACATTATAAATTCGGCTGTTCCTCTTTGATTTCATTTTGCAACCGCCTGACTCTGATGCTTCTAACTTCGGCGAAGAGGTCCGTCGGCGGCGCCTTCTCCGGTGCATCCTTCTCCCACTCGCCCTCTCCCTCTCCCTCTCCCTCTCCTCGTCGGTAGTGCATCGATCGGCATGACCAACGCATGTACCAGCGTGTCCAGTTCGGCGGTGAGATCTTGCCTTCCACGGTCCTATGGTCAATCCACCTACGGCCAGCCGGATGTGGCCGCCCGTGCTACGGGCGGCGTATCTTCGGGCAGCTAGATCTGGCCGCCCAGTAACCGATCATGCTACGGGCAGCCCGATCTGGCCGCCCGACGGGCGATTGGGCTGCGGGCATCCAGATATGGCCGCTCACCGACCGATCCCACTGCGAACGACAAGATCTGGCCGTTCGGCATCTGATCGAGCTGCGGGCAGCGAGATCTAGCCGCCCGACGGCCGATCGGGCTACAGGAGGCCAAATATGGCTGCTCGGCGGTCGATCCGGCATCAGCGTAAATAATCTGGCCGACCAGCCCATTGCGAGCGACGATGACGGTCGGGCGGAAGGCCGTTCCGACAGCGGGCGTATTTTTTTTTGAAAAAAAAACTTTGCGATGGTTAAAGCCATGGGAAGGAAAGCGCTTCCCGCGGTCTAAGCCGTCAGAACCTTTCCACGGCTGAAACTGTAGAAAACTTTCCTACGGCTACGACTGTGGGAACAATTACCCACGGCTCCAGCCGTGGGAACGTTTCAACGGCTGCCGCCATGAGAAACTTTCCCTGCGGCTGTGAACGTGGGACTTTCCAATGGCTATGACCGTGGGAAGGTTCCCCCGGCTATAGCCGTGGGAAAGTTCCCACGGCTGCAGCTGTGGGAACTTTCCACGGCTCGCATCGTGCGAAGTACTTTCCTATTGACAAAGTCATGGAAACTTTTCCACTTGTTTCAACCGTAAGAACATTTTCCCACAGTTCTGGCCGCGGAAACTTCCAACGGCCATTGGGAACCGTCGGAAAAGTTTTGTTATGAGTAAATTTCTGACGGTTGCCTTTCATCGAAAAAACCGTCGAAAACTAACATTTCGACGATATTCCTCTAATTTTCCACTATTACAACCGTGAAACCAGACATTTTTCTTGTAGTGTTATTACATAAATTCTTTTAACAATTAACTCTACTGTATAAATCAACAACCTCTAATCCTATTCGTTTACCAATTTCAATAGTCTATCGTAACTACTTAATTTATCTATTTAGTGATACAACTATAACTATTACTATAAATTTAAATGAGTGACTTTAACAAACAAAATCAACATTGACTCTGGATCATTCTCTCTTTTTTTTTTCAATCGACAGCTAGTATACATTTTATGCGTTGCTAACTTATTTATGAATGATTATATCTTATATTGATTCGGATCCATTTAACTATACGGGACTAATATAAATATTATCACTTATTAAATTATTAGTAATGTGCATTGCATTGAAGTATAAATATAGTTTTGGCAACTGATAGGAAATAAATAGACGCATGCTGTAGAGGCCGATTGATAGAGGAAAAGGAAAACAAATAACGAGATATTTAAATATTGCACATATATATATATAATTTGTATATACAGTGTGTTTCTATCACTTAAAGACTTCGGGGCCAAGGCATGCATGCCTAACGAGGAAGTTTCCATCTTATTAAGACTCTGTGCAAATAGTCAGTCAACTATATAATATAATAAAAAAAAAGAAATGTCTCATCTCTTTAGGTGAAAAAGAAATGAAAGAATCTTATTGAAAAAAGTAAAAGGAAGAAGTCCAAAATTTAGTTCTCCTACGTAATGCATGCACAGTTAGTTAGAAGACGAAGCAAAAGACTTACTATTTAATTGTAAGTCTTGCTATTATGGGGTCCAGCAGCCTCGCCATCATCAAGACCAGTAGCCTTCAAGCCGACGAACAAATGCGCCTTCAAATGTTACAGATAATTTCACTGAAAGATGTTGCAGAGACGAGTGCATGGGACCTTTTGATTTCTCTGCAGTGTCGACTTCAAGAAATTAACGTCCAGCTGTGATATATGAAACTCTCTTTTATGTTCATTGTGAAAATTCAAGATAGGAACCTTCACAGGTTGAGTTTGACCCAACTCGACCTCGAATCTAATCCGATCTATTCATTTTAATCCGGTCGGATTTGATGAGCTTGAGTGGTTGGATAACTCGATCGTCGCTTTTTTAAATTTTTTTCTTATTTTTATATTATTTAATATGAAAATATTATATTTATTTAAAAATAAATTTTAAGTATTTAAATATTTTTTTTATATATTTAAAACATTTTATTTTTATATAATATATAAGTTGAAAACTAATTAAAAATTTTAAAGATTCGGATGGTTCGAGTTAGGTCGAGTTTAAGAGCTCTCTTCACAATTAGGTCATTTGCGAAAAATTATGCGGTTGTTAAAAATTATCATCTGACCGTTAATACCCATCAATGACAAGGAAAAATTGGTCATGGCTTTTTGCTATAGATCCCGTCACTAAAAGATTTTAACGTCCAATGTTAATAACAATTAGAGATCATCTTTTCTTCTTTAAAGGTTCACGACTAGTATGAGGACCACCTACATGACTTATAAGGATCACTCAATTGGTCGATATAAGATCTTTAATGGTGTAAATACTATAGTCACTATAACATTATTTATATGTTAGAAAAAAAATTAAAGACCAATTTTCTTGTCGCTATATACATTATTATTATTTTATTTGGATACAAATATATGGTCATCAATACATTTTCTAATTTTTAAAATTATATATTTGATAAAAATTCAAACTCATTTATGTTGAAAACATCAAATATCAAATTTCACTATCATGTAATATTCAACTCAAATATTCATATACAACATCCAACACTTTCATTCAAATGTTTACAAAATTAAAATAACTCTTTTTGAAGAACATGTTCAAAAAAATATAATAAGACTTTTTCTATTCATATTCTTTTCTAATCCAACAAACATTTAAAAAAAAATCTGTAAAATCAAAATGACAATTACTATTGACAATAACTAAAAATAACTTTACTTAAAAGCAATTGTGATTATATGTATACTTACCAACAAAAGTTCTAATTCACCAAATGTTCTAAAGGTCCACTAGCTGCTTGTGACATCCTTTGACTTTCATTAATATGAAAACTTGCTCTTTGATTAATCACAAGTGAAATGTATTAAAAAACTCCCAAAGAGAATAAAGATCCCCCCCCCCCTCTTCCAAAAGCACCTGGTGCAATGAAATTTTGCTTCATCGGACATTCCTTTTCAAAACTTTGCAATAGAAGTCATTTTCACCTATAGCAATAAAAAATATAAAAATCAAATTTAATATTTATGCATTAACATAATTATCACATAATAAAATAAATAAATAATTCATGAATAATAGTATACCTTAAAGGGAAGTACTTAGAGCTTGCCTAATTGTACCTGGGAATCCATCAAGAATGAACCATGCATGATTCCCATTTGCATGGCGTGCCCATTCTCAAGGAGTTTGGACAACAAATTCACAATAATCTCATCGAAGACCAATTCGGCTTGATTAATTATTTTGGAAAGCTGCAGACAAAAAAATAAAAGCTCTCAATTAGTCATGGTGTATTGCAAGATAAAATCATATAAAGAAGAGAGAGATCAAACTTTTGATTACTGTCAAAATGTGCATGTACATTCAATTTGCCACAAGTGACATAAACTTTTATAAAACCATTATCCTAAATAAAAAATGAATGATTAATTAAATGCATATAAGGTACTATATATTTCTGAGATAAGATTTCATGACAAGTGCTCAAAAGTGAAAAAGAAATTAAATAGTTTTAAAGTGAATAGCCACAAGTTTAGGGCATGTTTGGCTAAAATGGATTTTAACACTTCAATTGTAAAATTCTATAGTATGTTGATTTTCAGAAAGTGCCATATTATAGTGTACAAATACTTAAGAAAATGTTCCGATGAATGCACTCGGATACATGAAGTTACTATAGAAAAAATAATAAAAATATTAATGAAGTGATAGTCGCACCTTGCTTTATGTCTAATCCCACACATGTGATTGCCCAAAGAAAAAAAAAACATAGCTCCAACCTCATAATTGTTTACTCCATTTTCAGCCCTAAACCATAGTTTTCTTCATAGGAAATTTAACATCCAAACACCATTATGTACTTTTTTCTGAGATTGGGAAAAAAAACCATGGTATTAGAATCCCAACACTTCTTTAGTATATTTTATTATGAGACAAATCCACAATCAATGCTTCACAAACATGATCCCAAACTCAATGTGAAGAAGGACAGTGCCATCACAAGTGTGCTTGCATATAGAACTACACAAAGTTGCTATCTAAATGCTAGTTTTTTTTTTTTGAGAAGAAAACTCTGGTTTTTTACTCTTTTTTATGACTAAACACAGAACTTGTAACCAACTTACTAGAATGACTCTTAAGATTCCATAAAACAAACCTAATGATCATTCAAAAGGTTCAACAAATCAAAAGATCGAGGTCTGGTCGTCCATTGTCTGTTGACGACATGAGGAAGAAGACGACGAAGAGGAGGGATTGACACCTTGAAGAGGATTAGGTTTGATTGAGGGATCGTGTGATGCAAAATAAAAGATATTATGTTAAATGAGGATTAGTGATATTCTAATTATTATTAACAATATTTTTATGATGGTAAAAGAAATTTTTTTATGCTTTCATCTTAAAGTAATAAACATTCTTTATTTTCATCATTTTTAGGAAATAAAAAATAATTTAATATATATTAAATCCTAATCAAAGTTAAATAAATGAAAAAAAGTTAAACACATGTAAAAATAAAAAAAATGAATAATTAAATTTTATTAAGTACTATAGGTAAAGAGATGTCTACATTCTTAATTAGGATGCATCATCCACAAAATTTATCATCCAAGCATTAACGTTAATATTGAAACTCAAAAGCTAAGATATGTGTTTACCTTTTATTAATGATACTAAAACTTGAAAGATAATATTAAAACATAATTAAAAATTTTCAATCTTATTTTGAATCTTAAAATAATAAATAATATTATTATTAGAGAAGAAAGAATATCGAGCGAGAGAAGAAACTAAAATAAGAAAATAAAATAAAAAGAAGCATTTCTTCTAAATATCATTAATACTATTTTAAGGGATGTTTTTTAATTTGATCCATCAATATCTTTAATGGCGAGATAATAGTCGTTCATTCAAATATTATAACATCAAGTCCAATCTTGTTCTTATTGTTAACTTTTAATGATCATTCATAAAATTTTAAAGACTAGTATTCTTATGGTCCTTATTGTCAATGATAAATTTTTTTTCTAGTCAGTAGTAACAATGTTTAACGATCATATTCGAACCTCTTTGTTAAGTGTGATCACTAAAAGTCATTTTTCTTGTAATGTGAGTTTGCAAATGATGTCATAATTTCTTAGTTTTCACGAGGCAAAAAATCAAAGAGGAAATGCGGACCCTGAACCAATCATCTTTTGAATTGTCTACACATCCCTAAACTGCATTTTTTCCATCCAGCGTCAAATTTGGATTCGAAGAACGAGGAGGCTGGACAGTCCTAGTCCTACTACCACGACTTGGTAGGACAAACATTGTTTCCTAAAAAATGTGTAGTTGATCAAATAGTTTTTTCTTTATTTTGAACAATGGACTAAATCTTATAATATAAACTTATCATTTTATATTATATGTATATAAGATATAATTTTTTTGAAATTCATACCATGTGGCAAAATATCATTTTGGAGTCGTTTCTATACTTATTTTGACTATAATAACATTGACTAATTGCGTCAAGTGAAATGGCACATCAACAAAAATACAATGATAGCGTAAAAGGACAATATTAATGTAGAAGCAATAAATTAATAGAACATTCTCAAAATACAACCCCAAATAATATCTAAAGTTGATATTTCATTACAATTAAAAGTTTAACATGAAATATAGAAGTGAGGTCCTAATTATAATTCATATGCCATTATCATGAAAGCATCATCATCACACACACCTCAAATTAGTCTAATAGGAATCATATGCCTATAGACATCAATGTAGAGGAATTCATTCCTGAAACTTTTGAGAAAGTTTGTGTGAAAAATATAACAATGAGTATATAAATCATATGAAAAAGGACAAATTGTAATTTTCTTCGCTGGATTAAATCAGTATGACTACGGATTGATATAACATTAGAAGTGGACAAGAAATTATTGTCAATTAGATCAATTAGATCAACAAAATTCAATATTCAATTTCATTACAAATGGGCATTCGAAAGTTTAGTATTATGTCTTTAATATGCATGATTGATAATCCATACAAAAATAGTAGTTTGATATTTCTTCTTTAACATCAATGATCATTTGAGTACAATGAAATAAGTAATCTTCAATATTCAATGTTAGTAGAAATTGTCTTATTATATGCATGATCTCTCATTTTTATAAGGTATGATATGCATGACAATACAATCATATGTCAGTAGATTAGTGGTGGATCAAACTACAGTGAGTGTCCTTTTATTAGGCTTTGTTTGATTTTTAAATGCTGGCGAGATCAATTAGGGTACTGGAGTAAGGGTTGGTGAGATCGAGTGTTTATAAAACTCATGTCTAAATATGTATTCATGAGAAGAGTTAGGTTAATCTAATTCATTCTTTATTTAGACATAAATTATAATGTACAAATTAAGAAAGGGTAAGTTAGATAAAGTCTTTATTATCCTCAAGTACATTATCTATTTTTTTTAAATTTGATTAAATAAGTAAAGGGCAAAACAAGTATAGTATCCCTAACTTTTAAAAAATCATCAATTTTGTAAGTTTAACTTTAAGTTGTTATAAACTTACAATTACCAACCTAACCTTACTTAAATTTTAAAAAATGGTATTCAATCATGGTTTAGATTTTCTAAACCTAATCCACCCTAATTAATTCAAAGCCATCTTCATCCGACCAAAGTTTTAGGGAAGGATGCACATTTCTTGTGTGCAATATTTTTCTTTGCATGGGGTGGAGAGGTCCACACAATAGTAATAATGGCCTTAATGTTTTGACTTCATCAGTCATGTAGATTTTATTATTTTATCGTCAGTCAGACTACAAGACCCTTCGATAATAATAATGGTAAAAATGAAACTTTAACTACATAAATATAGGAAATAACAATCCTTGGTTTACGTGTTTTCCTTTTATTAGCCTATTGACTATTTTTCATATGTCATTCGATAATCAAAGTAGATAAAAAATCATCATATGTTTGACTATGGAAGGAAGGATCACTTCAATGTCAATCAAATAAAATTATAGAAAAATTTGAAGGGGTAACAAATAAATAACTTCTTAGGAATAGTTGTTCTAGAACTGCACTATGATATAGTCATAGCATGTTGGATGTGCACTATGGTTGGCTCATAGAACTTTGGAGATGGCTCGTGTTGAGGGGGACATTGCTCGTGTTACTAGTGTGTGCTAATACATAGCATGTAATATAGAAAGATCGTCACAAGCATATGTTATATCGTAGCAGTCGTTGGAGAACAATAATGATCCCTTGTGGGTTGTAGTGATCTTCACAAGACTGTAGTCATACAACGGAGAGTGACTGGACAAATTGATAAACTACAAATTTTATGCAAAACACGAGATTCATATGTTAGGATATCTAATAAGATATTGACAGATGATTAAAGTCGATCAAATGAATAAATGGATTAACTAAAACCCAAACATTGCATTAGGATATAATGAATTGATGGCATAATGAATGTTAAACATAATGGAATGATTAGTAAGGCATCACATAACGGGTAGAGGTGTTCACCAGGGTGGATCAACCCGTGAACCTGATGACCCGACCCGATTTGAACTCGATATGGCCATGGGTCGGGTTAGAAAATCCAATTCGAGTCGACCCGACCCGATTGATCCAATTTTTTATTTAAAATTAAGCTTATATGTGATTTAATTTTTTTAAAAAAAATAATTAAAAAATTTAAAAGTACAAAAAATAATATAAATATTTAGAAAAATTATTTTATGTTTTAAAATAAATATAAAATAATACAAAAAAAGAAAATTGGATGGTCGAGTAATTCGACCACCCGACCCAGGTCGGATAGGGTCAAATTTGGCCCCCTAAATCCCCTTGACCCGACCCGACCAATGGGTTTATTCACAGGTCGAGTCCAACTCGACCTGTGAACACCTCTAATAATGGGGATATCATGACATGCATTCTGAGGTAAAGGTAAGAGTATGTCATTTACAATAGGTTAAACATGTCCTTTAAAATTTTGATAGAACTTGTATCATCATTCTAACATATCAACACTTTACGACAAGATGAATTGGATCGATGAGACGAGCAATATGTCAAACGAACATTTTTAATAATATAAAATCATGTTGTTATTCCTAACAGATTAAGCTTTTAGGAAGATTAGTTAGTACATCAATTTAAGCATGATATCAGAGTCAGAGGACAAGAGTTCAAACCTCATTAAGCAATTATTAAAGGAAATATTTTCCCCCATAGTTATTGTCTATGTGGTGGGTTGAGCGAAATTAAAATTGTCACCAACCCATACATGAAGGGGAGTGTTAATAATAAAAAATCATTGATCTTGCTCTACCTAACGATTTTAGTTTTTAGAAAAAAATGATTAGCACATCAAATTTTGACACAGACCATCAATAAAAAAGATGTTTGAATATTACTTAGTTCACCTTAATCATGAAGATCATATAGAGCAACTAAAACCATTACTAAATCTCATTTAGCACACCTATTGTCAATCAGTTCATTCTTCATAGTGCGTTGGCATCCCAACCTCAACTGCACTTGTTTCTTATGTCCTTTAGATTGTGGACCTTGCTGGCATGGCCTTCGCTTTGTCTACTGTAACCAAGTAGAGGAGAACATGGCAGAGAGAATCAAGGGTTTGATAAAGAATAGAAGGACAAGAAAGGGAAAGGGTCATAGGAAATTATTAAGGAGTAATGTCCCATTAATTTGGCAATTAATTTAACAATGACCATGCGACTATTTCAAATTGAATAATCGAGGTCTTGGGTGGAGAAGACACGTAGTTTCCACACTTCCAACCTCGAACCGTAGTGCTCAAGTTAGTGTAACCCCACCCTTTTTAAATAATTATATAAAATGAATATATGGTAAATTTCACTAAATGGCCAACGACTTTATCCATTTTTCCAACTCTAGCATTTAACTTTATTTTGTAACTAGATTGTCATTCAATTATTAACTTCTTTCATAGATTGTCCTCTACATCGTGTATAACTAATGATTTATCGGTCATTTTGCTTATGTTGAAACTCACTAAAAATAATATAATAATATTAAAATTTTGAAAAATAATCATTAAAATTTAAAAAAAATAAAAAAGAGGAGGGGGCATCACCCCCTCCGCTCAACCTAAGGTAGCCTCACGGCACTAGAGTGAGGGGGCGGTGTCCCTCGACACATCACCAGCGCGTCTGCATGAAAAAGGGGGGGTCATCTCCACCCCCCTTTACGACCTTTGACGAACTCACAACTTTGGCGTCGTTGGCATTCACAACGAAAAAAATAAGGGAGGGCCCCATTAGGGGTGTTCACTAGTTCGGGTTAAAAAAATTCAACCTGAGTCAACCCGAGTTTTATTTCTTTGCTTTTCCTTTTTTTATTTCAACTTAAGGTTATATTTGATTTAAAAGTTTTAGAAAAATTGAAATAAATATTTTAAGTACATTAATAATATTTAAATAGTTAGAAAACTTATGTTTATAATTTAAAATTAACATCCTTCACCCAATTCTACCACCGTCATGCCGCTGCCCTGGCCACCACACTGATATCAAACGCCAACGACCAACCCACCCTAGTCGCGCCATCCCACCCAGACCAGCCGCAGACCTCAGCAGTGACATCTCATGAAAAGCTCTCGCAGGGGCATCGACACTCTCATGGGATCAGGCGGCCAATGAACCGGGGCTGCTAGCTGGAAGGTCAGAAGAGATCAAGGAGGTAGCAACCGGGGATGATTTTTGAGACATGCATCGTAAAATAGGTCTCGCTCGAACTCGACTATGCGGCTGTTGGTACGCCGACCTCCTCACCGCCTATTGTCAATCTCACTGAGCCATATAAGGAGGCGGAGGTCCGAGGCCTCTTGTCATGCCAGAGGGGACAAGGTGACAGTTTCATTATGAAGGTGCTGACCTGAAATGTGTGAGGGCTTGGAAACGTGGCAAGCGGCGTACCCATGGCTGTTACTTACAATTGTGGGATGTTGTAGTGGTTCTACTCTAGGAAACCAAACTCAAGGGTTGTAGCTCTTCTGTTTGAAGTCAGATTGGGGGTTCTCGCATTTTGGAGCACATCACCTTGGCCTTTATTGGCTGATCTAGGTGTTGCATTATTGGATGGTATACTTGTTTGACTCTTGGGTGGACAAATTTTCCCTATCGGCACACTTCAGAGTTCGAGCGGATGATAGTTTGTACCTCATATCATGTGTTTATGGCCCTTGCTCAGCCTCACTTCAGTCTGCATTATGGGAGGGGCTTCAGGCAGTATGGACATGCCTACTTGAGATTCGGGGTAAATTACACGAATGGTCCCCCAACTTTGAGTCAATTTCCAACTGGTCTCTCAGCTTCAATTTATAACTAGAACGTCTCTCATCTTTTATTTTCTTGCACGATTAGTCCTCTTGATCGGTGATAGTGGATTTTTCGATTGCCTTGCATACGTTGCCGACACGTCAGTCGTTTCTCTCTCATCCACGTCATTTAAGTCATCCACGTCATTTAACGCTTCAAATTAGATAAATTACACGGATCATCCCCCAACTTTGAATTGATTTCTAAATAGTCCTCCAACTTTGATATTATTGCACGATTCATCCACTTGACTGGTAATAATAGTCTCCTGATTATCTTGCGACATGACATAATAAAATATAATAAAAAATATTAACTAGCTGACATCACATAATAAAAAATGTTATAAAAATTTCAGAATGCAAATGAGTTAGCAGAGGAGGGGTGTCGCCCCCTCTCCAAGCTCGCCCTTTGGCGAGCTAGCATAGGGGGCGCCGACCCCCCTCTCCAAGCTCGCCCAGTGGCGAAATTCGCATAAGGGGCGCTAACGTCCCCTCGCGAGCTCGTCGACGACCTTAAACAATTCAAAATTGAGAGATTATAAAAAAAATGATAGAAGCACCGACGAACTCGCGAGAGGGCGTTAGCACCCCTTGTGCGAAGCTCGTCAATGGGCGAACTTGGAGAGGGGGCCGGCGCCCCCTATGCCAGCTCGCCAAAGGGAGAGCTTGGAGAGGGGGGCCGACACCCCTCCTCTGTCAGCTCGTCCGCGTTCTGAAATTTTTATAATTTTTTTATTATGTGATGTCAGCTAGTTAAATTTTTTTATTATATTTTATTATGCCACGTCGCAAGATAATCGGGAGACTATTTCTTACCGGTCAAGTGGATGAATCGTGCAATAATATCAAAGTTGGGGGACTATTTAGAAATAGATTCAAAGTTGGAGGACGATCCGTGTAATTTACCTAGTTTGGAGTGTTAAATGATGTGGATGACTTAAATGATGTGGATGAGAGATAAATAGTTGACGTGTCGATCACATATGCAAGGCAACCGAGAAATCCACTATCACCGGTCAAGAGGACTAATCGTGCAAGAAAATAAAAGATGAGGGACGTTCTGATTATAAATTAAAGTTGGGGGACCAATTAGAAATCGACTCAAAGTTGAGGGATCATTCGTATAATTTACCCTGAGATCCGCTAGCTCATTGGGGGCAACTTTAATGTCACACTTGACATGAATGATTGCCTCATTGCCCGCAGAGGGAGAGACTATGGAGCCGAGGAGTTCAGAGATTTCATCTACTCACAGTCCTTATTGGACTTTCCCGCATCGGGTTGTAGGTTCACTTGGAGGAGCACAGTGGTCCCATTGGCCCGCTCGAGAATCGACCGTTTTCTTGGATCTCTCGAGCTTGCAGAGGTCCATCACCTTGCGGATGTTTAGGCTATGGATAGGCCTTTCTCGGACCACACACCCCTCCTATAGCGGGCTGGTGAGGTCATAGTCCGCCGATCTCAATTGCGTTTTGAGCAGTCATGGCTTTTGGAGGACAATTTTAGCCAGCTGGTGGCGGATCAGTGGCATAGCATCTCTCGACACGGTGGCGGATTAGTGGCATAGCATCTCTCGACACAGTGGCCAGGACCCTTGCCTCACGCCTAGTTGGGCTGTGGGCCTTTCTTCAGAGTCACGGGAGGCATATCCAAGATGATCGAAAGAGGCGGAGGACTGAGGCTCTCGGGACTATTACTAGGCTGGATAAGATGGAGGATTCTCGTCAGCTCAATGAGGCGGAGCTTACTGATCGCAGACAAGCTCAGACGACCATCAGCTCGGAGGACCTGAAGGTGGAGATTGAGTGGAGACAAGCTCTCACTAGACTTGGCTCCGTGATGGCGATGTCAACATTCATTTCTTTCACCTTTATGCGAGCTCCCGTCGATCGAATTGATCGATTGATGGTTCAGGGGCAGCAAATTTTAGGCCAGCAACACATCGCGGATGCCATCTCAACATATTATTGGGAGACCTCTAGGCAACAACCCCTAGCCCCGTGGAGGTTGTCGAGCATACTTCTCTTATTTTGCAAGCTTTCTCTGAGGAGTAGGTTATCGAGGCACTTCGGGACCTCAATAATGATGCATCCCCCGACTTTGATGGCTTCCCGATGTTCTTTTATTAAGAGTTCTGGCCAATCGTACGGGAGGATGTCATGGCGGTCATCCATGAGTTCACTAGCGGGAATCGGGGGCTTTGAGTGCCTCAATCGGTTCCTAATCATCATGCTACCGAAGCGCGTCGCCTCCAAACATATGAAAGACTTGAGACTGATTATATTCAATGCCATATATATTTTTGATGGTTCGGGTATTGGCTAATCGCCTTTGAGAGGTGCTTCCAGATCTCGTTCATCCAAGACAGTCAACCTTCATCCATGGTCGCTCCATCACCGACAACTATGGCATGGCCACAGAGATCATTGCACATTGCAGACAGACTAGAGCATTTCTTTGGAAGGTTGACATCTCCAAAACTTATGATTCTGTTTCATCATCTTTTTTGTGGCACTCCCTGCAAGTCAGAGGTTTTCCCATGACCTGGACTGAGTGGATGAAGCGATTCATCACCACCCCTTCCTTCTCAATTTTGGTCAATGGTTCGTCCACTAGCACTTGGATCCAGCCATAGAGAGTGGTCCGACAAGGTTGTCTGCTTTCACCTATGCTATTTATCATCGCAATTGATGTGCTCGCTAGATGCACTCAAGCTTCTTGTGCTACCGGTCTCTTCAGGGATTTCGGGGGCAGCCTTATTTCACTTATTCAGTATGCAAATAACACATTATTTTTTTTTATTAAGGGCTCTACCCATGACGTTAGGCGGCTTGCTATCATGGTGGAACTTTTTGGAGCTGCGTCCGATTTTCGGATCAACCATGCCAAATCATCTTTTATCTCTTTTGGCATGGTTTTCGGAGGAGGAGGATGCATGTGCATCTAAGCTTCGCACTCCATCTGCGCCTTGCTGATCACTTACTTGGGGCTCTTGTTATCTGACCACCATATCGGCTGTCGTATGTGGACACCTATTATTGAGCGGATGGAGCACAGGTGGAGTTTGAGACTGCTTTCTCGCGGGGGTCATCTGATCCGCTTGGTCCTATATTCCTTGTCGATTTTATTATATGTCTGTTCTTCGGATGCTAGGGTAGGTTCAAAGGAGGTTGAATTCTTTACGAAGCAGATTTTTTTTGCAGGGGAGTACCTCAGATCACCGAGTCATTCATATGATATCTAAGTAGACCTGTTGCTGCCCTCCTTCCCAGGATGGGCCTGGTGTTCGTGATCTCCACTATACCAACTGGGCCCTATTGGCTTGGTGGGTCGGGAGGATTATGGGACCTCATGATTGTCTTTGGTACTCGATCTTTTTCACGTGTATGGACAAGACCTTTCATGGGAGTCTCGGGCCATTGTCCCACGGGGATCATCTGCATTCTGGAGGGGCGTTGCAACTCTCCTTCCCCTAATTCGACCATATTTGGTTCATTCCCTCGACTCTGACGAGACTTTCTCATTTTGGCATCATGATTGTGGCTTCTGGAGACTCTCTAGTGGCATCCTTTCCTCGTCTCTTGGTCCTTGCGGCGCATCCAGACTCTTTTAGTTGCGGAGGCATGGTCTCAATCTGATGGTCCTAGCATCGGTTCGTGGACCCCCATCTTTAGGGCAGCCCTTTTCGACACACACATTTCAAAACCGACAACTAGCTATGGATTTCTTAGGCTCTTTTTGCTCGCAGTCTATATCTTCGCTTTATTCTGGCTTGTCAAATCTCAGACACCCTGCAGGTAGACTCCAGACGTATTTGGTGACTCAGGGTGTCGTTCAAAGTCAAGATTTTTGCTTGGCTACGTGGCACGAACCTCACCAGGCAACATAGGGCGAGGTGGGCACCCATGCTCACTTGAACTGCGTTTTATGTGGTGACGCGAAGGAGGGCATTGCACACTTATTCTTCCGTTGCATTATAGCTCATGAGGGTATGGATGCGACTGAGCTTATCTGGGGTCCTCCTACCTCACTAGAGAAGTCGTGGCACTCACTCAGAGCCCGCAGCGAATGACGTCAAGAGACCTTTTTGGCTTCAGCGCAATCTGATTATTTTTTATAGTGCGACTTGCCATGTTGAGGCTATTGTACACCGCTACTCCTTCCTTCTTCGAGAGTGGGGATTTGGGTAGAGATTGTATTTTCCTCCTTTTGCTGCTCTCATCATGAGGGTTCACTCTTGTATTTTTTCCTCACAATGATATATACACACACACAAATGACAATAATTTTATACTAAATAATTATAAAATAGTAAGAAATAAAATAAAATTAGGTGTCGAGCAATCCGACGACACTCGACCCGAACTAGGTCGGCTTGGGTTGAATTTGACCTTCAAAAGTTCTTTGATCTGATCAAATTTGATCGGATTGTATTTGTTCACGGGTCGGGTCCAATCTAACTTATGAACACCACTAATGGGGCATCACCCCTCCTTTATGAGCATCGCCCCCTCTGCAAGCGCGACCCCCCCCCCCCGCTTTTTTGGTGCACACTCTGACCATGCGAAAAAAGAGGGATGTTTCCCCCCTATGATCGAGTTCGTCGAGCTCGCAAAAGATCAAAATATTACTATTACTTGGGTCATTGATCTAGAATAGGCAATCAATGTCAAAACTATTAAAATTGATGGATTTTTATATGCTCCAACTACCATATGGATAATTCAATTTTCTTAAATACTAGCTTAATTTAAGCTTGAATATATGACTTAATAGCATGTTAAATTCGATGCGCTATCAATGTTCTCAAAAACTTAAATTGCTAGAAAAAAATCTTATATTTATCATCTCAACACTCTCCCTCACATGCATACTTCCTCTCATGTATGGGGTGACCTAATTACCTGGCACGCCAAGTGGACAATGTTAGAGAGACCTCTTGATCTGATAGATTGATGCAATATTAAATTAAGTTGAATCATGATTTTAGAGAAAGTGAGTGGTCCGCAGTAATTTAAAACCATATAAGCTCGTATTTGAAAGAAAGGTTTCCTTATATGTATATATATTTATAGTATTATTCATATTATATCTTATTATTTTTCTCAATATATCATCCATATATATACATACACACATATATATATATAAGCCTGATTTCCAGTGTATTCATATTATTTTTTTTGTCAGATTTGTGCATTTTTATTCTTATCCTCTTTTGAGATATATTACCTGAGTTATGATAGAACTAGTTAAATGATCCATTCTAACCTAAATTAGATATCATATTTAATTACTTTTAATTTAAAAGTAATATTTTCTGAATCTTTTATTTTGCCTATTATTTTTCATACTAATAGTACTCCCTTTTTGCTTCTCAAATATTAGTTTTTAAATAAATGTGTTATTATAACGATTTTTTATTTCTAAGAATTAATAATATAAAAATGAGTTATTTATATTTATTTGTATTTTTATGTCTGGATCAAATAACGTTAAGTTATGACATTACATTTTCATTATCTTTAGTTAGTAAATAAGTATATTATTATTAAAGTTTTGCCATGTGGTTCCGCCCTGCTTAAGTGTTGCATATATATCAGATTTGATTTCGATGAGTGCAAGTAACTAAGTATGGAATTATTATAACATCTAAAGGATAAAAAATGTTTTTCGTACGTGCAATTTTTATGTGTGTATAAGGGTTTAAAAGTTAGTGGTGACGAATTGAAGAACACTGTATGTTATTTGACAGCCGGGTACATAATTGAATATAATAAAATAAGACTTTTTTGTGACAATATTATGAAGAAAAACTATTATACATGTAGATAGGTGCAAATTAATTGATGTCTAATTTAATTATTATAGAACCATGACAGGTTCCTACATAGTTTTTCGTCCGTGTGAAATTATTATTCTTAATTTTTTAGCCTTGGCCCTGAACTCTACTTTTTAACCCGAAGACGAGATCCAGTGAGACTTGAAGGTCCTTTCGATCTGAGCTGAAAAGAGAAGGGGATTCTACTGACTGCATTATTTATTTATATTACCCTACATGCACTTGGAATCTGATTCCATTGCATGAGATGTCTGCCATCTGCCATCCATAGATCTCCCACACGATTATTGCCATGATTGACCTCATGTGACCCAACGTGAGCCAGCAGCATGGACATCTCTTTCTCTCTCTCTCTCTCTCTCTCTCTCTCTCTCTCTCTCTCTCTCTCTCTCTCTCTCTCTCTCTCTCTCTCTCTCTCTCTCTCTCTCTCTCTCTCTCTCTCTCTCTCGCACACACTCCATAAGTTGTATGAAGCCCCAAGATAAAAGCTAAAGCTCTCTTCCCTTCCCACCTTTGGATGTGATTCGTAGATTTCCATGGTAATGCAAGCATGTGCACTGTAACACTGAGCTCTCCCTCTCTTCAAGGAACTCCCCCAACTTTGGTTTGCACGGCCCGCACCATCTTGTACAGCCTTCTTTATCCTCCCCATAGTCCCCTCATAGAGACACAGACAAAACAAACGTTGCTTTCTGTTTCGAATTGAATCATTATGGTGTCATCTGGCAAGGGATGAACCATGTTACCGTGGAGGGCTACCTCTCTCTAACTTTTGGAAAGAAAATTTTGCGGGTTTGGTTGGTTGCTTTATTCTGGCACAGGAGAAACTGCATTGGACTCGGGGAAAGCAGACGAGAACGTAGATTCCCGGTGACAGGGACAGATAAACAAACAGGGAAGGAGGATTTTATGGGGATTTCACCTTTTCCTTTTTTTCCTGTGTGGATTGTGGACTGTTGCAGTAGTAGCAGCAGGAGGAGCAGGAGATGCAAGCTGCAGCACAGCAGCTGCAGCAGAACTTGCTCTTTTCTCTTTTCTATTATTTTTGTTTTTATTTATTTTCCCTTTTTGCTCTCTCTTGTTCCCGTCGTAAACTTTTTCTTTTTCACTGCCACAGTCTTCTGTACTACATGGCATGTGTCTGTTGTGTCCTTCCCATGACTGGCCTTGGTCTTAGGTTTTTATTCTAATTCTAACGACCTATTTTTTTAATTTTTCTATTTGGTGCATGGCTTTTAGTGCCATTTTCACTCTTTTTTAGGGTTTCCTCACATTCACCCCTCACTCTCACACTGTTTTTTTTTCCTTGCAGTGCATGAGCGTATAATTATATGTTCACTAATGTTTTCTAAAGTGTGTATACATTATCTATCTATCTCAGGTTTCAAAATCTCAAGTAAACTAATAGCATATATGCATATTCTTTCTCTCTCTCTCTCTATATATATATAACACCATGGAAGCGTTGTAACAAAACTACATGTACATAGGAGAGAGAACATATTTATGTGACTGTATGATTCCAATAAATATATCAGACAAAAAACGTTAAAAACAGTAAAGTTGAACAACTCAAATGATAGGCTCCAAAGTTCCAGAAACCTTAAGGCAGGCAGCATCCCAATGCATGAAGGAAAAATCGATTCTTTGATTGCACTTCATACCTGAGTTTATTTTTCGCCTGACTCATACTCTTGTTAATATATGATGAAACCAAGGACTCTCTCTCTCTCTCTCTGTGCGCGCGCGCATGTTATATCCATTATATATATATATATATATATATATATATATATATTCAGTATGAGATATCGAATATGATATTCCATGAGGCAATTCCCTCAAAAGAGGAGAAATGAAAAACTTGTTTATAAATCAAAGATATCGCATACATTTCAATGTAACGAGAAGCTCTATAGTAACAACGCCGATAAAAAAAACTAACTTATGATTCCAATCTGGCTAGATGTGGGTGCAGTATTTTGTGAGAGAGAGAGAGAGAGAGAGAGAGAGAGAGAGAGAGAGAGAGAGAGAGAGAGAGAGAGAGAGAGAGAGAGAGAGAGAGAGAGAGAGATGACAAATATGTGCAACGCAGAAGTTGCATAACGTTGAACCCGCATTTTTGGATAATCAATGCTATGTTGATAAACCTCTTTTCTCGGAGGGAGGGAGACACAGGCGCACGCAGAGAGAGAGAGAGAGAGAGAGAGAGAGAGAGAGAGAGAGAGAGAGAGAGAGAGAGAGAGAGAGAGAGAGAGAGAAACCTCACACCAGATTGGATCGCATGATCATGTCGAACGTACCAAGAGTACATACAACAACAGCAGTAACTTCGAAATTCGAACATTGTCCGAATGGCGTTGTTATAAGTACAGAGCTACGTGCAAGGGCGCACAAAAGACACGGACAGAATCTAAATGAAAGATCATATGCCAAATTAAGATACATAATATTCTACAAATATTTCATAGAACTTAAAGGTCATATATGCTAAACATAATTATATGTGTAATTGATAACTTAATGCTTAATAATCAATGGAATTTTGAAGACAGATTCTAACTCATTGATAAATCAAGCACAATACATTAATTGTCTTTAATTGTCCACTTATAACAACTGACCATTAATCCCCTCGCATGTTAACTAGAAAAACCATGAACTCATGCAATTACCTCTCCTGTAATAACACATCAAAATACAAAGGAGAGAAGAAAACCAGAAGACACTTTTGAAACAGGAAAAGTAAAAGACCAAAAGAAAGAAACTGACCTGATTCTATATTTAATTCTTTAACCTTCTCTAAGGCTTTTGCAGTTGTGATCAAGGGCCAAGCGACCTTAATTCTTTAGTAGTTTCGATCGGAAGTTACTGGGGCAAATCAAGCTTCCAAGATCACCAGCGGATGATGTTTGTAGATCACGATTACAGGAACGATGTTCACAAGACGATTTAAGAGTTGAAGTTTGATAAGTTCCCAGTCCATCCTCCTGTTCCAGTACTGCTACTGCTGGGACCTCCGCCCCCAAGGCCACCACCCCAGTATTGGTCATTTGCATGGAGGCCAAGATATTGTCTTGACAAATTGAGTCCTTGAGCGTTAGCGCCTTCCATCTTGACCGATGAGAACTGCTGTGCCAAGAGACCTGCACCGGAGACCTTTGTGAGAACTTGGCTTACAAGCTCGTTGCTGCCGCTGCCGTCCGCTTCAAAAGAGTAGAGTCCAGAGGCAGACTGCGTCGTTGGGAGCGGCGGCGGCTGCTGCTGCGGTGATTCCAAACCCAATCCCCCCAGGAAAGGCAATTGCTGCGTCTGCCTCCATTGTTCCAGCCCGACCACGGAGTTGCTCCCGGCCATTTGATACTCCAGTGAATCGATAGGAGAGATACCTGCAAAGCTGAGCCCGAGATTGGAAGCAGCACTGTAGTGGTCAGCCAAAGAGTTGTGTAAAGAAGCCATGAAGGATAATTGAGACGGCGCTGTGATGCTGGAACTAGTGATTGCACCGAATCCACCACCGCCACCGTTTGCGGTGGAAGATGACGAGGAAGTGCCGCCGCCTACGGAGGAGGCAGTGGCGGCAGATTTAGAGGAGCTCCCGGAAGAT
The DNA here is from genome assembly GCA_030549335.1 of Pontederia crassipes. Taxonomy (NCBI): domain Eukaryota; kingdom Viridiplantae; phylum Streptophyta; class Magnoliopsida; order Commelinales; family Pontederiaceae; genus Pontederia; species Pontederia crassipes. Next base: position 49,560,801 of record CM060190.1, on the reverse strand, counting down.
TTGCTCCTCTTGTTCCTGCGACAACCGCCTCCCACAGGAACGTTCCTGAGCGCGCCCCCGCGCGTCCAGTAGCGTCGGCAGGTCTTGCAGAAGTGCCGGGGCTGTGATAGGGAGTAATTGTTGAAGTAACAGAACTTGGTGTTGGTGGAATCACAACGGGGGCATTTCAGCCCTTGTTCTGGCTGAGGCAGCTTCGCAAGTCGCGCTCGGTCGGCCATCGAGCCCGGCTTAACTGAGCCGGCCGCTGCCATGCCGGCTGCCTCCGGCAGCACTGGGGCCGCTGTTAGACCTTGTGAGAGCTGGTGAAATTCACTGCCAACGATGCCACCGCCCGGATGGTGATGGTGTTGTTGCTGTATATGGCCAAAAAAGAAAATCAGGACTGCCACAAGAGTAACCTAAAAGAAAGAGAAACCAATACGGTATATTCAAGGAGAGAATAGAGAAAGAATGGGAATATCTTCTCCTTTTAGTTTGCCTTTTGGTAAAGAGGCAAAGAAGGAGAGGTGCTGGAGAAGAAGAGGGAGAGGAGAGCACTCACCTGGTTCCAGTTTGGTGGATCAAGATACACTGGAACTGAGGAAAAAACCATGGTTGGTTTTAGTTCTTTATTTCTTTCTGATAATATTTTCTCTAAAGATGATAGGGATGGGGAGACGGTGGAGAATCAAACCCAAAGAAGAGCTTGCTACACCCAGAGACAGACAGAAAGAAAGAACTAAAGAGAGAATGATAGGAGAGGAGGAGAATTTGAGAGAGTGGAGATGAGGGGAGGAAAGGAGGAGATTTGTTTCTTTTCTCTTAAGGAGCCTTTTATATTATATATATGCGGGCATAGTGTTGGCTGTGGAGATGGGATGGAGGAGAGAGAGTTTCGTAGAAGTCTCTCAGAATGTTTGATTAGCTAGCAATGCATGCTAAGTGGCTCCTGTAAAAAGGTTGAGAGAGAGAGACCTCAAGAGAAAACCCTAAACTATGATAGCATTTGGAACATATATATATTAATGTTAAAGAAGCACACGGCTTTGGTGTGCAGGCATTCCTTCATTCATTATATATGTGTATGTTTATAGAGCAAGGCAGAAAAGTTGGTCTCGGTGGATGGAATGGTCACAGGGACCCCTTCTTCCCTTTCATCTATATTATTTCTTATCACTTCTTTTCTTTTGATTTTTTTCTTCTTTTTCTCTTACATGAAAAAAACTTTTATGTTTATACTCATATGTACAGTTCCTTTTGGCTTGTTCACTGCATGGAGTTCTTTTATATATATATATCCGATTTATTTGTATTATTGTCGTAAGAACATATTTATTTAATGCTTCATTAATTACTATAGAACTGATGCATGCAGCAGTGTCCATTTCTGAATGCTGTGTGTGCGCACTTGGCTAAAGTTTTCCAACATGCATCCATTTCTGAGCTCCTTTGGTCCTTTTTTGAGGTATGTTTCTTATGTTCTCCTTCGGACCTGTTCTGTGTTCAGGTATGTTTTTGTGTTGTATATTAAACGGAGACGTAAAAGGATGACCGGTGCATGGCATGCACTGTGAGTCTCAGGTCGACTATATATAATTCAGTAGCTGGGAAAAGCTGTGTCACGAAAGAGATGGAGGTTCCCGATTAAGCAAGCTTGTGTTAGATAGATGAAGACTATTTGTTAATTTCATTAAATGTCCCCCCATATTTCATCGACGATTTAAGTCTTTTCATGATCACAACAAGCATCGCCTGATGAAATATAATTCTACGGGAAAAGAATTTTTGGTGTTAAAATAGCGAAATGAGTATTAATTATTCTTATTTTTATGTATTGGGCAATAGACTAAATCATAATTAATGTGATACACTTAATTAATATGAGTTCATCAAATGAATAAAATATGTTGCTAACATGACTAGCATGCCCTAAATACATGTTCAATGGGCTATTCCAAAGGCCTTAGCTATTCGTACTATTTATTTTCTTCTAAAATTTTGATACATCAATGCATATCCTAATTACGTAAGCAGAAGATTCAAATATACATTATAATGAAAGGAAAGTACATCATATTCGATAACTCTTGGATTATAATCCATCGTTACACATCATTCTTTTGCTAATGCTAACTAATTAGGACTCTATTCATGTTCACGTTCATGTACAAATAATTTGTTAAGGTTATATATGTGCGCGCGTGTGCGCACGGGTGTGTACACGTGCGTGTGTAAACTTTTAGCATATGCATTGTCATTTAATTGTTCGAAATTAATGTTGTGAAAATTCTATCTGGCTCAGCTAATTACTCAAATTGGATGTGTTTTGGCTCAAAAGAAGCCATGGGCCACTCAAAATTAACTTGAATAAATGATTGACCTGGTTTGGTTCGATAATACTCGAGCGAAATTAGAACAAGACCGATCAACCTGACAAGATTGAGTGACTTGGCCGAGTTTATACTAAAAAATATTCAAAATTTTGGATCTCAACTATGAACTCTCAAATGATGACTTCTCTCACTCTACTCCTCCCTTGTCCTAGACATGAAGAGCCAATGACAACTAGAGAAGCTAGCGATGTCCATGGAGACAAACTAAATGCTATGTCCTTTTTCTTCTTTAATTGCTCCATTTTTTCATTGATCCGCCCTCAAATTCGATTTGACAGGGGCCGCCCATGAAACCATTATTTGTATTATAATCATTCGAAAGAAAAGTCAGCGTATTTGTGAATTCAAATTGGGACTTATAAACATGAATGATCATACTGTTAAAATGATAAATTTAGTAAAATGTTGGGACTTATATATGTTTTCTTATGAATATATATTAGATTGTGGCCATTGGTCATTGTAATAAACTTTGTGTTATGACTAGCGAGTAAAAAAAATCATTGTCATTTACTTGTGCTATTATGTATGTTGATTATATATCTATTTTATAATTTTATATTAATTTATTCTTATTCGATCTAATAGTCCGATTTAACTGGTCTAACTTGAGCCATCATTCAATCTAGATAGATGATCGAGTTGAATCTTACACATGGCTTGAGATACAAAAAAATATGCATGAGTCGGAAGAAATCTTAACTAGCATCAATATAGTCATAATCACTCAAATGATGAATATTAACAATAAATAATAATAAGGTATCCATCATCAATGTAATACACCATATATCAATCAGTAGTTATTTCATAATTATCACTTTTCAACTATTCATTATTGCATATTCATTACCAATTGTCCACAATCACCTTCGGTCCCATGAAAGAAGTTATGAATTTTTAATTAGCAGTTGATAATTTTTATCATCAATATTCAACCATAATTACTAATTGATTAATAATTTTTAATTATCATTGGTCATAATTATAAATCCTTCTTAATAGAAATTATCATATCTTATTTTTTAAATCTTATTAATTTGAAGATATTATCAATAATTAATTGGCTATTATGAGTTATCAATGGGCCATAAAGATTGCACACACTTATTAAAAGTACACCATGTTACAATCATGTCTATCATCATCAATGACATTCACACCATGATGCACTAGCTCCCTATGGGGAGAAGAATTCATCATATTTAAGATTCTTAAAATTCGTCACACATGATGGAAGTGTACAATTGGAATTGTTTTAATTTTGCTAGAGGTTATAACCAACTATGCTAGTTGCCTCATCAATCATTAAGCTTTTTCATCACAAGAAATACAATATAGAATCATGGTAATATGCAACATAATATCTTGTTTAATTAAGATATTTATTTTTTGTACAATGTTATCTTGTTCAACATGGGTCATCATGTGCAATCAATTCATGGTTAAAAAATTGGCATTATCAAGCATGATAGTAAAACATATGCATTAGATGGTAAGGACAAGAAATAAAAATCATAGCATGCAAGATCATGGTAGCATGGATTTGTTGCTAACACATCTAATTTAACAAACTTAAAAGCATTTATATTTATTTCTTAACTATAAAATTTCTTAATTGAAAATGAAATACCAAACAATGAAAAACTTTGAAGATAAAAGAAATGATATTCCTTTCTATCCTTAATTTATTTGAACCATTTTAATTTATGCCTTTTCATCAACACTCTTTACATTTTAAATGGTTCCATTCGCCTTTTTTTGTTGACTCTTTTTTCATTTTAAATTTTTCATGTATATCCGATCGAGCTACATTGAATTGCTATTTAACTAACTTGAGTGTAAGATAATCATCATTGCTGATTTCAAAGCTTTAATTCCACTATTTACCAATTTCTATGACTAAATTTACAGAGATATTTTGATACTCAATAGACGAACAACCAAGATTATTATTTTTATTTTGCGTACAACTTTTTATTTGATAAAGAAATATCTTATATTTTATTTGGGTAAAAAGAATATTTTATGCACACCCTTATCTTTAATATGTGCTAATCAAATGGATAAAAGGAATATACATCGCCATTTTGGGCTGTAATTTACAGCGTTCGAAGTAGGTCGATCGACCTATTGTAAAGTTATTTTTTTGCTATACAATAAGACTTATTATATAGCACATTGTATGCTCATAGCCCCCTATTTAAATATACATGACCTATCTTTTAGGATTTAATTATTCTTATTTTCAAATTTTATCCTTTTTTTGTTTAATGTGAATTATTTCATTTTGAGTTTAGTCGAGCAAATATTTGAAAGACAAAATTTAGAGATACCCATGAATTCAACAATTGGTGGTTTATTGGAAAAAAATCTTAAAGATATCTTGAGTATTGAAAAATCTTTATTTGTATCATCCATTTTAAATTTCAATGGATAAATCACTCAAATTTGATTCTACCAGCTTGCTCCAAAATTTTATTTTTTTAGGTCTATTCCTCTTTTGTGGAATGCCTTTTTTTATTTTGCTATTAATCAATATTATTAAAATCGGATAAGGCCCATTGTTCCAATTCATTCCCAATTCAACCTAAAAAATTAGAATATGCCTTGGACAGGAAAACCCAGTCGAACCAGTGAAAACCATTGAACCAGCGGACTAGGGTGGATGAAAACGGATTCAACCTAAAAACTGAAAAGAAAACCATTGAAAAATGAAAGGAAAAATAGTATGGAATATGAATTATCATTCAAAATTAAGAAGGAAAAAAATAAAGTAACATTAAAAAGGAAAATAACTATTAATGAATAGGTAGCAAGAAGTCAAAAAAAAAAAAGAAAGAAAGAAGAGTGACTTATGATAAAAAAAATACATTATAAACATTATTAATAGCATTACATGATAATAAAAAAATTACAAATAATCAACTAATATTAACACGATAGGAAACATTCTTTTATCAATAACAATATTTTAAAATATAATAAATACTACATCTGCATTTTAATTGTTGGTGTGTTACTAATATTCATTGTACATTATAAAATATTTATTATGTATATATATTTTAAAGTTACTATAAGCAATATTAGTTTAATAAAAAAACTCGGTCTAATTATGATCCATTCCGGTTATGAAGACATTGTTGTTAAATTTATCTCTATACCTCCGTCCATAACTGTAGATTAGTCATCAACGAGGAGGAGGAGGACGACAACGATCATCAATAACAACTATTTACAATAAAATATTTTTTGAGCAAAGGGAGTTGTTGCATAATTGTAAATAAATAAATAAGATAAATGATAATCTGTTTAAGTTAGATTATGTGTTATGTGGCATTATGAAGTAACTTAACGGACGAGTGAGATATTGACAGAATCAAAGTTGAATGATTTATATATTGAAATTTAAACTTGGATGATTTAAACAAAGTTTTTTTTAATACTTAAGTTATCTCTGTCACTTTTTTCCTGAGTCTCATTAGCATCGTATGTATAAAAACAATAACAAATAAGTTATAAGTAAATAGACGGTGATGAAAAAATATCTTCATTTTTCACTATAAAGCTGAATTTTTAATCATTCCCTAAATAAGAATTATCATTTAAAATAACACATCTTATAAAGTAATTATTCTTATTCTTAGAATATAATACTTCTCTATTAATCAAACAATTCATCGTAACATACCTCTACCAATAATAGCACCTTAAATTTTCATCGTAACATCACTTTCTATGATAATGGAAACAGAATTTAGCATTTATTTCAATGTGAGAAGGAAGCTGACAACTTAGGATGCATTTAGTTCATAAAAAAATTGGAATATAATACGTTTGGGCATTTTGGAATATAATAGAATCAAAGCCTAAGGCCCTCTTGATTGGCTACTTACTCCCACATATTTTTTTGTGTATTCTAGTAAGTTGTTCAGTTCAAGAAATTAAAAATTAAAAATAAATATATTACAAATAATGACCCACAAATATAACAACAGGTATATCAAGAATTTTTTATTACAAATAAATACCCACAAATAAAAATAAAAAACGGAAAGAGAATATAACTCAAGTTCATTGAAATCGGACTTCGAAATCTTTTTAACCTGAATATGCCCTCTTGTTAGCAAAAACATTTTTAACTTATAAGTTTTCAATCACTTGTTCAGATTTCTAAGTTAAACTAGATATTAAAAAATGCTATTAAAGGAAATAAACTTTTTTTTAATAAGCTTGGAAATGACCTCTTTTATAAGAGCTTAGGACATAGATAATGTTCTCATATTATATGTACTACGACTGATTATCACACGCTCAGAGTCGTCCTAAATGTCCTGCACAATTCTATATGAAATAATTTTGCAGAAAATAAATTCTATAAGATGAGAAAATAAATATAGGTACTTCTAAACACTCATAGTGTCAAGGAACTGAAAATGTTCATGATTTCACCATACTAAATATGCAGAAAAGTAAAAGCTAATCCAATAATCCAGTATGACTTAATCCTACATCATGTGCAACAAATCTGTCACTGAGCTTGATCACTTACATCATCATCTTCTATCATCTCATATGTATGAATTTAGATATAAGAGAAATCCATGAGTATAAAAATACTCAGTACGTAGAATCTAATCATAACAATGAACAATAAATCAATAGTGTTCAAAATCAGTAATCAATAAGGAGCAATAACTAATAGAGCACTGGATAAGATAATATGAGGAGAGCTCAATAATCAATAAGTCAATATAGCCATAAATGAAATAATGAGAATGAGGGAGAAGGTCAAAAAAATCAATCAATACCAATTAATAATTTAATAATAATCAATTTTGCTTGATCTCTACGGCACTATCTAATTTAACAATTTCGATTTAATTTCAATATCATTGGTCATTGGCCAATAATAATTTTCATACGATTCAATGGACGGAGGCAAGACTAGTCAATGCCAAAAATTCGAATGACCATGATTCAATTCAATTCAATTCCCATCCCGTTCAATTTATTCTTTGGAGTTATTCAATCCAATAGGAAGCGCTCGATCAATTAGGGAAAACTTCATATCTCTTTCATATAGGTTAGTGAGGGATCAAGTTACGACAAACCGTCCTCCAATAATAGTGCTAACAATAGCTTCGTGATGACGATGGATCATGGCCATCATAGGACAACCATAACGTCCATAAAGCATGATATCTCATACCTCTAGGTACACTATCTGTCCCATACAATATTCATAACAATATCAATATGGTCCATAGGACTTAGAGACAATCAAAGAATATGGAGATCCAATAGTTTTCATATTTTATCTTGTTTATCCTAAAGACCTCTCTTTAACAATTGAATTTAGATTAAACGAGGACTCAATCAGGGAAAAACTATTTGATCAATATTATAATTAATCACATAATCAAATAGAACAATAAGATCAATAATCTCAAGTCAGATCTGAAGGGTATGATGAGGTTAGATCTGTTAATAATTATGGTCATAGACGGTTATGGATAATTAACCATAATAACTATTCAATTATCAAAATTACATTTTCTATCCCCAGAACCCAGCCTGTGTCAGGTGGAACTCGGGCCGTGTTCGAAGATGCTCAAATTCACCTCGGTACCCAGGTGTACAGTGAACCCGGGCCGAGTCGACCGGTTCATTTTCAATTGAAATCATGCCGCAACCCGAGTCGAGCCGAAGCCATACCCAGGCCAGGCCAATAGGAACCTGGGCTAAGTTTGACAATTCGATTCGGTTCCGAGTCCAACTTGGTTCGAATTCGACGAAATCCGGACCGAGTACAGCAGAACCCGAGCTGGGTTCAGTCGTCGATGGAGAAACGTAGGGGTGGATCGACCCGGTGAACACGAGTATCCAACCCGACCCGACCCGACCCGACCCGACCCGACCCGCCAACCCGAGTTTTTTATTTTTTTAATTTTAGATATTTTTTATTTAATTTAAGTATTTTATACCATCTAAAATTTTAAAAAATATATAAAAAAATATATTTTAAATAGATAATAATAGGTAGATATTTAAAACAATATTTTTTTATGCCTAAAAATTCTTTATTTCATATTTAAAATAAAATAATAAATGCTTTTTTATATTAAAAAATAAAAAGAAAAAATTAAAAAAAAAAAAGAGAAAAAGGTGGTCGGGTAACCCAACCACCCGACCCGACCCAACCCGGCCGGGGCCGGGTCGGGACTTGCCTCAAAAAAATTTGAAACCCGACCCGGCCAAACTTAGCCGGGTTGGGTCAGGTTTGGTCACGGGTCGAATCAAACCCGATCCGTGAACACCCCTAGAGAAATGCATCCCGTCGTGACTTTCCGACCATCATAACTATGTCATACAATATTCAAACTATGCATATCATATATTAATAAATTCTTGGTACAAAAGAGAAGAGGATAGGGTTCCATGTCGCGAAAAATCGACGACATAGAGATTTTCCGTATGTACCTAAAGTTGACTGAAAAACTAACCGAAATTCCCTGCCTGCATGAGTTGTTCGGATGCCAATTTTGGCCGGCGATATCTCCATGACGTTTTCTGGAAACTCGCATTCGTCACCTCGAGCCTCTCCTCCGATGTCGGGGCTTCGAAACCAACCATCGTATGCCATCTGGAATGCCTCGATTCGTGTGAAAATAAGAGAAAAAGAGGGACTCATGGATAGAATTCTGTTTGGCAGAAAAATAAGTTTCCAACTACTTCTTAATGCTTATTTACAATGCAGACTTAGGATTTTCAATTTTATTGAGCCTTGGACTCTATTTAAATCAATCTTAGTCATCCGTCAATAATTAATCTATCCATAATCTATCATATTTAATTAAATCTGAATTTACTTTACAATTTCAAACTTATCTCTATAACAATTCTATCTCTATTCAAATTCCATCTTATCTTTCTAACTTATCCCATAATTTTCATCAATTTCGAAATTATTTAATTCCAAAATATTAAATGATGATTTTAAAATATTATAAATGAAATAAATATTCATTTATTTATTTTATAAAAATCGGGGTCGTCACATTTATAACTTTAAATTAAATGTGTATCGATATTTCAAAAAAGCTTAATTGCCTATTTTTAATATTTATAATCTCAATAACGTATCATTAGATGACCGGTAATGATGAATTACAAATTAAAGGTTAAACAAAATGGGCAAAAATCAAAAGTGCTAGTGCATTCTACTTTTATTTAACAGAAAATGAATGAAATAGATGTACATTGATTTTAGTTAAAATAAAAAGCTAGCTCATTATACATTATTTCAACTTTGTTCTAGTGTTGAAAAAAATGAAGAACCTAAAAATGGGCCTTGAAAGTTTTTTTTTTTTGTTGCTCTTTGTTTTCTCTTTTGATGGTGTATGTTTGGATAGAAGGAATGTAGAAAAAAAAAATTAAGAAAGTGTCTCTCCTTTAAATTTGAATTTTGTGCAATTTTCTTTTATCTATGAATGTTGTTTTCTTCCATTTCATTAAGTGTTACTTTTTCTCTTCATCCCCTTCGTTCTCCTCCTTCCCTTTAGTGGGAAGGCACCTTAAGACATAATAAAATGATCACATTAGTAGCAATTTTTATACATTGGGATCTAAATATAGAAGCTTCATCCCCATGAAGTACTTTGAATGTTAAAAACAATTTAGAATTAAATATATATTTAGGATACGACATTTTCCCTTCTCCTACATTTATTATTATTCATATAATTAAATATTAAATAATACCTTTAGCTAATTAAAATATTGTTCCTTTTAAATTTTTGACATGAACAAATTTAAAATATGCCTCAATATGTGAAGAAAATAATATATAAATTCATTATCATTTCTATATTCTGTCTATATGTAAATTTATATGTTATTGTTCTTAGTTGATAATATCGGATCGCGATATTTATAAAATGAAAACAAAATGTAGGATTATGATTTCAGGAGGGTTGTTCTCTGCTCCCTTCGGCTTTATTATCCCTTCGTAAACGTGTAAAGGCAAGATTAATGCAAATTACTTCATGTTTGCGTATAGCACGTGTGTAATTTAAAGGTCCAATCCATTGCACGTTACACGTGTGCCGACATCAGCATCCTCATTAAATTTTGGAAATGTTGACCCTCATATTAATCAGCTTTTACACAAACAAAGAGCAAATTCATTACTACTACCACTCTTATTATTAATTTATCATTTGCAGGAAAGAGAAAGTGATGAATTTTGATCAAATAAGGGACTCTAAAAAATTGAAGACTACTAATCTCAGAATATTCGCTATTCATCTTAGCTAGCCGACGAATTTAATTCGATGAACGTTTATAAATCATTTATATATAGTACGCCTCCCATACATAAAAAATAAATAAATAAATAAAGTGACATCATCTCAGCACTTACACTACTAAAGATGGAAGGAATCTTCTCCATCTCATTCCTTTGGGTTTATATGTTCATGATCTAGAGTATTTATCCGGTCGGATCGACTCATCCGGGTCCATTTGAACTAGATCGACTCGATCCGAATATGAACGATCGAGGATCAGATTGGGTGCGGATTAAAAATTTTAATCGGAGTCGACCTAATCCAACGATTCGATCTTTTTTATTTAAATAATTTATTTTTATTTAATTATAGATTTTATGTGATTAAAAATTAAAATATATGAAAACAACAACTCTTAAAATACATAAAAATATTAAACAACTAAAATACTATTTTTACAGTTTAAAATAATATTAGATATATTTTTCATATTAAAAATGTTAAAAAAAGAAAATTAAAAAAAAGAAAAAATATGATCGGGTAATCCGATTGAATTTTTTGCTCAAAAATCATTCAACCCGATTTGATCAAAATTATATACATACGTACACACAGATAAAGACTGCACATGCATATGAACACACCAATAATATACTGCATGAATTATAATAAGTCGATTGACTTATATACACTATTTTTATGGTTTAATCGACTACCTACGTGTTACTAGTCTTAAAAAGTGCATATAGACCCACCATTCTACATGTAGTCTACTCGTTTTTCCGTATATATATATATATATATTCCCAGCCATCAGCCGCCCCTGTACGTCCCCTTCCAACTTGTTGTTTCTTTCGTCTCCCGAATATAAATCTGATTGCTCCCTCCTCCTCCTCGTCTTGATCCAATTCATGATATTCCAAACGCAAATAAATCAATTTTTAATCATTTCTTTTGCAGAAACGATATACAAAGTTTTGTCCTTTCTTTGTGCATACCAATAATATACATATACACTGCTCATGACAGAAAAGAAACAAATTAAACAAAAAAAATTTGCATGTACGTAGTCGTGTACATATATATATGGCGGTAGAAGTACAAGTGTAGGAGTAGTAGGACCACCGAGCCAAGTTCTCCATCGATCCCCGTCAGGCTCCACGGACAAGCACAAGGACGAGTCGGCATGGTGCATGTCATGGTCACCGCGTAAAAGGGAGGTAGTGGCAATTGGCAAAGGTGCCCCCGCGGCCCTTATCTCGAACAGTTCCACGGATTCATTCATCAGCGCCAGACAAGAACATTATAATCCTCCTGATGAGCTTGGAGATATTGGTTTCATGTCGCTCTCACAATTTCTCCTTTCTGGCCGCAAGTGCGATCGTGAGAAGATATTGAAAAACGCTTGAGACGGAGGCTTGGACTATGCTTGAGAGTGTCAAGTTTTGGATAGATATCGAGACCCTTCATATCGAGACGGACTCACAAATCCTGGTGAACACTATTAACAACTTCAAACAGGCGCCATGAACTATCAGACACATCTGCAAGAACATTATAAGTTTACTTTCATTTTTTACATGTTATAAGATCTCACATTGTAATAGGAAAGTTAATTCCGTAATGCATTTTTTGCTCATTATGCTCATCATCTATCGCACGACGTCTTTTGAAAGAGCCATCCATCTTCAGAGGCTTTTCAATTTTTGTATTTTGATAATTCGCGCTACTATATTAATGATTAAATGGCTCCATGAGCGATCTCATCATGCGGAGACTGGGACTAAGGAAGCGTATCCAGGGAGGTTCTGCTGGCTGCAATGTGCTCGGTAGCAGGCTCTTTTTTATCTTTTAAAGAAAATCATCTATTACTGACGGTATTAGAATTGTCCAAATACATCAAATTGAGAGACACTTATTACAGTGGAGCCTCTATCCAAAAAGAATAAAAAAACACGTGTCGATCGTAAGTTGCAAAATAATCGATCACACGATTTGCTTCTCTAAATGTATGAGTACATTTATGAGCATCCACAGCCGTCAAGGGTATTTGGTTTTTTTTGCTAATCATCACCAATATCCTGGAGTCCATTTCCAACCATACGCGTTGTACATCAAACTCTTTGCATCTCCTTAGCTCTGAAAAGGCACCCAGCCTTCCATCCATAGCATCGAGCTAGCTTCGCAGCACAGAGCCCATGCAGAAAGATAAGAACCGTTAGAATTGCGAACAGTGAACCTGCCTCCCCTCGGATTACTGGGTCGCATGAATGAACCGTTCGTGATGTTGTATAAGTACAGGTACGATATCGGTACCCGCTACGGGTACGCGGTATGCTAATTTTTAAAAATTTAGGATACGGATACGTTATATATAATATAAATTTTATATAAAAAATAATATATAAAATAAGAAATTAAGCTATAATAACAAATAATAAAATTATTTTGGGAAGATATATCATATTCTTATTAATATCAAATAATTTATCACATCATATTATTTAGTTTTATGTATGTCTTTAATTAAGGAAGCAAATAAAAATCCTAATTAAGCTTATAGTATTAAGTCTTGCCATCATAAAAAAATTAAAATTATAATGCTAACACAAATTTTTGAGCTGTCAATTTTCTTTTATGTTTTCTTTTCTGTTTTGCAGACTTTTCTTTTCTTATTTTGTTTGTAAAGTAGTGCACTCCACTCCACGTCTCTCTTTTTATGTCTCATTTTCCTCTCTTTCAAATCGCCTAACCCTTCTCCAGTTCAGACTCTTCGTTTTCTTCCTTGTTTTTCTTTGGCTTCTCATTTCTTGTGGTTTGCAAAGCTTGTTTTAAATTAGGTAAAGCGTACCATCGTATCGGACGTGTACCCGTACCCGGTACATACCGGGTACGGGTACTTCAAGGTTTTTTATGTACCCGTGCTTCATAGACCGTTCGAGTTCAATTTCACCCAAGAGGGAGGTGGGGTCTCCCATCGACAAGGAGGGCATAGTAGAGATAGAGGAATAAGTTGAATGATAAGTAGGCTGACTTGCCTCAAGAATCGTGGGTATGAGAAACTCATATGAACCAGAGCCCGTCTCCGTAGCGTCGAAATGGATCCCTATTTGGAAGCAAAGTAGGCATCGGTCCTGAGGAGCAAATGCCTCACAGACAGAAAGTAATAATGGATCTCAGCCTGACGGTAGAAGAAGTCTCCAAGTCGTAACCCTCTTGGAATCGATCTCCTTTTGACCAAGAAGTAAAATGATTAAGCCTATGTTTAGATGGAAGAAAAAGAGAGGTAAAAAAGGAGAGGGGAAGGAAAAAAAACTTTCTCCTAGTTTAGATTAAATTTTAAAAGAAAAGAATGGAAGGGAGATTCCCCTCCATTTCTCTTCATTTGGCCTTATTTCTTTCAACCCTGATTTGGGGCGTAGAGAAGGGGAAATTTTTTTTTCTTTCTCCCCTCCCTTTCTCTTATTTCTCTTTTCCCTTATTTCCCTTCATTCTCTCCAAGGAGGGTTCATCCAAACAAAGTCTGAAGGAGTATCTTAACTCACTCTGGGCAAGAGCCCATAGCGATAGAGCCGAAAGACATTTAAAAAATAGGTGTTTATTGGATTCTGAACCTAAATCACATAGTGGGCAGAGGGGGTTGACGCTGGGATTGAAGGAAGATATCATATCTAACGTTAGTAATCTAGCATGAGTTAATTTCCACAAAAAAATTTTGATTTTCGAGGAACTTTCAAAGATCAAATTTGCTTCCAAACAGAATTTAGAGTTGGCTGACGAAGCGAGTAGTAAACAGAGGATGTTTTAGCTTCACCACGAAGATCAACGGTCATAGGCAGAGAAGGATGACGGGTCTAGAGAAATTTTAACAATTAATTGGACAAGAGATTCACGCAGGCTCTGATAAACCCCATGCATGCAGGGATTGCTTAAACTAATAAGATGGTACAAATGGGGTGGGGGGCGTAGTCTTTGAGGGATTGAGTCATATCGCTCAGACATATAGCTCCTGATCAGCAAACAGATCTGGATATTTGTCCTTCTTTCTATAGTATGAGTCAGAACATAGCTGCATGCAGTAATCATCACCGTCGTATGAAAAAAAGAAAACAAACGAAAATGGGATCAGAACTGGATAAAGAAGGGTCAGGAATCGAATACGAAACATTTGTCAGGAAACGATCTACTAATTTAAAGATGATTCACTGCACAGGCCGTTAAATAAGAGAGTGAGACGACCCATGAACTGAAAACTGCAGGTCAGGTTGAGATTTCAAAGTGGTCTATTGGAACGAAACTTCTGAATTAAATCCAGTTCTCTCGAACATATATTATATATGTCATGAAGAAACCCAAGGACATCTTGTTCTCTTCTAGTGGGGGGATGTGCCATTTGTTTATGACAAGATTGCCAGTCATGGATGATAAAACTATATATGATAAAGATGCAAATTTTATCCCCCACGCAAAAGGAAGTGACCATGAGGTTGTAGTGCGAATCGGAGGCGTGGACGCAACCGGCACTGTGCATGTGTTAAGCTTGATCAAAGAGGGATGCTGTCCGAGTTAGTTTAGTGGCTAATGATGCTGAAATTTCAACTTGGTAGTCTCTAAATTCAGATTCTGTTGTTGTCTATGTTCTGATGGTCAAAACAGAATTTGTACCTGCAGAAAGTCATCTTCCAGTCATCATAATTTTCACGGATCTCTATTCTTTATCGTTTCCTTAGAAAGTTTTTTATTTGAGTTTGATGCATTGTAATTCACGTTGCTGAAAAATCAGAAAGGAATAATATTCTTTGCAAAACTTCAAGACAGAATATTACTTTGATGACTAAGTGATCTAAACACTAATCAAATTTCACGTTTGTTCAAACTTCATTTAGAAGTCAGTTTATTCTTACATTTACAAACTGATCAACAACATACTACCAATTAGATCACCATCTGTGGAATCACTTTGGTCTGTTTTCTGGCTCTCTTCGTATAATTTCTGTTTTTTTCCTGAATTCGATGGTCCTGGACTATTCTTTTGTTGATCAGAAAAAGTTAGTCATGAGTAGGAACTAGATATACTATATATTCTTCCTTTTTTTTTCTGCAGGACCAACCGACCACAAGGGGGATTTTGATTAAAGCAAAAGGTGGAGAGAGAAAGGTGCGGGGGGGGGGGGGGGGGGGGGGGGGGAGAGACAGAACAAAAACAAGATTGGTGCACCCCTTGGATTTTGGCCCACTGATGTGACCTCTCTTCTTTTCCTAGGCTGTTGCACAAATCAACAGGAAGACTGGAATTCCTAAGTCCGGCTTGAGCAGTTCTGAGCTTCTGTACGCCTGCATTGGCTTTTTTTGATCTCTCCAGTTCGGGACCAGAAGGTTGGCAACGACAAGCATGGATTTTTCTTAAACAATGATGATAAAAGAAGCCTTCGTCACATTCGCAGAAAAAGGAAACAACTGATGCAGACTTTCAGAAGTTTTGCTTCGAAATCAAAGTTGGGAGTAGGGGATGATCACAGTTCTTGGGGCATCCTATGCGTTAAAGACAGCATGCTGATGTATACCCAGTTCAGTGTAATGCAGAGAACACCGTAGAATGGATTTTTCACTGAATTCTGTAAAGAATTATTTCAACCACAACATAAGTAATTCCTCTCGTAAAAATTTACACTTTGGCAATTATGCAGCATTTGGAATTTGGATGAAGTTCAGCTCGGATATATGTTCAAAAGAATTACTGTTCTCGGTGACTTCTGAAGGAACTGCCTGTGCTTTGAATGAGAGTTTACTTTGTGAGCAACTGACAGGGCAAATGGATGGTTAAATTTGGGCAAAGCTCACAAAACTAAGGCCCCGAAATTGTTCAGACTGTAAGGCATGAAAAAAAGTAGGGCCATATGTTGTAGATGACAGAAATAATGTAAATATGGTTACACATTGTACTGAGAAACGTGGTACAAGCAAACACAAAGTGCACAAATTTGCTTGGTTTTGACAGATTACAACTTTCAGAGACCCCAAATCTACATCAAAGTAATTCTGGGCAACCAAGCATCAAAATTCGGTTTTCTTTCAACTTAAAAAGCAAAAGCTTCATGCCACAGAAGTAAGATAGGCAAACCCTTACAGCCCGGACAAAATTTCCTGCTTACTTGAGTTGAAGAGCACATGTTATAATCTTGATGATCTCCCTCGATCTTGGGATCATCTTCCAACGACACCAGCAGAAGGACCATCATCATCAATTCCACCAGCCATGTCAGGACCAGTATTATCTTGGTACACCTTGGCAATGATGGTGTTTCAGATGCTCTCCATGCCCCAGCAGTCCAGTTTCTTCATTTTGCCAGTAAACTCATCGACTCAGGTAATTTCTGCATGAACTCATTGCATACTCAATATTCTTACAATCCATAGGTGTTGTTTTTTTCACGTAGACATGATTGCGAGAAGCAGCTTTGTTCTCTCGTCATAAATAATCCTAGATGTGTTGATCTCAGCATTGTGAAACTCTGGCTGAAACATATTATCATATCCTCAGTTGAAACATTTAAGATGCCAACAGCTCAAGCGTAAAAACATAATGCAACATAAGCAAGTGCAGTGCTAGAATGTTTAGATTTATCGTTTTAATTCCTGGTCCTTGTTGCACTCTGTCAGATTGGACTATTAGTGCTTGCTTTAACAGAAAAAAAATAGCAGTTTGCCATGTAAATCAAGAACTTGAGCCATCTCATTCCCGTTGCTGCTGGTTGCACCTTTCAAAAGCAGCTCTGTAGGCAACAACCTCATAAGATTGTTGCTTTTCACAAGGCTCCCTGACCACTCGGGGATGTTCTGCAACAATAGCTGCAGCTTAGAGTTCTTGGTCGAACCACCTGCCTCTGATATTTCCTTCTTTCCTGTCAGATGCTCAGAGGCTCGATTGTGCACTCTCACTTTCTCATTTGTTAATGAGCTCTATAAACTTCCTGAATAGATCAATATTGGGCGCCAACAAATGTTAAAACTAGGATTCTCAATGGAAAAAGAGGAATCAAATTACAAAACATCGCTTCAAAAAATTGGGAGTCAGCTTTAGGGATCAATAGTTTATGGAGAATGTACTTTCTTGAGATAAGGAACACCAAATCCTTTTCCCAGACCATCCACTTCAAATCTTAATGAAAACACTAATGGTTCAATCAACCAAAGGTATTTCCTAACACTGTGTTGATCTCATCCTTCATGCTACCATAATTAAGGAAACATATAGATCATCAAAGGGACATAAAGCTGCAACATTCTTGTTAGTAGAAATTATTTGAGAAGATTCAGCAGCTACTATGTGGAGCGAAAGTAATAGTGATGAACGCGATGAATGATATTAGCACATATACTTCAAAGTCTCACTGATGTGGCAATCCACCATTCCTATAATTTGCACAAATTGAGATTTAAAACAGAATATAACACAAAAAAAGTTCTATATGAAATTGTTTCACATTTTGTATTATTTAATTGACTAAGTTCTGATACATAAAACATCAAGCGCATAAAATTAACATCTCCAAAATGAATCCTTAGAAGATCACAAAGTCAAATTCAATTTATCCTTGTAGGATCCTACATCTTATTTTCCTTTATTTAAAATATTTTATTAACCAAATATTATTTAAAAATTATTTATTTAGCTTTATTTAATTTAATGTTAAACTTTGATTAAAAATGTTATATAAAAAAAGGAAACCTAACTTTCTTGTAGTAATTATATGAAATGATCTATTGGAGGTTTAAATGATCCTCTAAAAATGATCAAATTACATTCTAATTGGACTATGATCCTATCGATTGGTATCAACCAAGGTTCTTAAACTCGCGAGTTAGACTCATAAACTCGGACGATTTCAAGCCTCTAGAGCTCAAAATCGAGTGAACTCGATTCAGAATCAGTGATAACGATAAACTCGTCTAGACTCGCAAGTAGACTCAGTAAAATCGTGTGAACTCGTGTGCAATCGTTGGTAGACTCAGAGATAGCTATAATTAGGTATTTAAATGAAGCCTGGGGGTATAATTGGAAATAAAAAAATGGATAATTAATACTTTGTGGGTAGTTAATACTTTGATGTTATTTTTACATATTTCATAACTTAAGGTAGATTTATGTTAGTGAAGATCCTTATTTTTAGGTACATCTTGTTGTTGCAGAAATTTCATATAGCATTTTTTATCACTTGTTAATTCAATAGTCTATCATTCAAATAATTTAAACTGGCACGTTGCCATTTTTTGTATAATGATGAGAATTGCAAGTCAAGATTATCTTCTAGCATTTAGTTTCCACTTAGTTATTTCTTTTTTTTCTATCCATTAATTTATTCTATTTACATTGTTCTTAGTGATTGCACTATTACTTATTGTTTTGACTTAGTAATTCATTTATCTTATACATATGTGAGTTTTGAAGTTTTTAAAACTGAAAAAATGATGTAGGAAAACAATTATAAAAAATTCTTTAGGGTATACGATATGATTTTTTATTTTTTAAAGCTAAGTTTACGTTTCGAGTTTACGACTCGAGTTTACTAGACGTTAAAACGAGTCTACGTGGACCTTTCGAGTTTAAAACCCTTGGTATCAACTCTGGTATCTCAGATTCTTGGTTAGATTAATAACTCAATTATTAAAAAAAGAAAAAAATATTGTGTCGACATAGTCCATATTGTTCATTGCATTCAATTGTGTGCTCGCTACAATCCATCTCGACCACTACATTTAGTTGCATCTGCTACTTTCCACCTTGTCCATTATATTCTTACACATGCACTCGGGTGATGCTATATCCTCCTAAATTAGGAGGATTAGCCTCCTAACTCAGTCACAATGTCATTGAGTGTAATTTTATCAATTCTATTGGGTAGTTTAAGAATATGAGTATTAGGAGGATTTTTAGGCTAATCTTTTAGGAGGATTTAACATTTTTGCATGCACTACAATCCATCTTGTTCATCGATATCGTCATCATCATCAATTTCCAATGCCTAGCCACTACATCAAAGTGCGACTAGTGTACTATGTGATGTTATATCTTCAGAATCAAAGATATATAGATATCAAAGTTATATCTCCAGCAAGATTTTTTCGAAGTTCCACTGCCCTATTGGATATCTAGAAATTTGCAAGCGAAGAAAAAAATAAAGTGCAATGCTCAAATGGTCGACCGTTTTTGGAACCACCTTTTAGCTTGCTTGGAAATGGAGGAACTCACAGATATTCAATCAAGACTTTCACCTGCCGGCTAACCCAATTGGAGAAATTTTATGCTATGCTGAGGAATTCAACCTTGCACTACGCGCTTCTCACTCCAAATCCAATGCTGACCGTTCTGATGATATCATTTGGAAGTCACCCCCACAAGGCTAGATAAAATGCAACTTTCATGCTGCATATAAAGATGGAGGGATGCAGGGTGCCATCGATTCTACAGCGGGAGGCCTGCTTTTAGATGTAGAGGGCAACTGGATCAAAGGCTTCACATGCAAATTGGAGGCTCACTCAGCAATAGAGGCGGAATTATTAGTAGCTCTGATCAATTTGGACTTTGCTTGGGCTAACGGATACAGGAAGATCATCCTTGAATAAGACTGTGAAGCCGTCGTTGACATCCTCACCAAACGTGTTGAAGCTGGACCGCACCTTAGCTGCTTAACGCATGTAATCCTAGAGTGCTTTGGACGACCTTGGGAGATATGGGTTACTCACACGCGACGCGAAGGCAACACTCCTGCTGATTGGCTAGCACATCACCACTCCGCTGCTGGCCCTAAAGTTCACGAATTGGACTTTCCTCCATTGAATATTGGGCACCTTTTGTTTTGTGACATCCTGGGGATTCCTATTCTCCATCCCATGTTCCCCATCTTGCTACTTACTAAGGCTTATTAAGCCTCCTTATGTCACCGACAAAAAAAGTTATATATTGATGTTTTTTTATTTGAATTTTTACTACATTCACATCTCCAAGAACACGAGAGTAGAAAACACAATTGCAAAGTTCAAATTTTTTAAAAAATAAGGAAGATGAGATAGTCACGGTTCAACAATCGGCTATAATTTTAAAATAGCAAACATATTTTGAACTAGTAAAAACTTTTGTTTAAGGATTCTTCTCTCGTCTTGGATGGGAAGTGAAAGTTTGACAATACATTACCATTATTTCCGAGATTACTTTTGCTCGAGTAGAAGAACGTTTGAATCAAGTGAACGTATGATATTAGCACATATACTTCAAAGTCTCACTGATGTGACAATCCACCATTCCAATAATTTGCACAAATTGATATTTAAAACAGAATATAACACAAAAAAAAGTTATATATGAAATTGTTTCACATTTTATGTTATTTAATTGACTAAGTTCTGATACATAAAACATCAAGTGCATGATAACACTTGCTCCAAAATGGACCCTTAGAAGATCACAAAGTCAAATTCAATTTACCCTTGTAGGATCCTACATATTATTTTCCTTTATTTAAAATATTTGATTAATCAAATATTATTTAAAAATTATTTATTTAGCTTTATTGAATTTAATGTTAAACTTTGATTAGAACTGTTATATATAAAAAAAAGGAAACCTAACTTTCTTGTAGTAATTATATGAAATGATCTATTGGAGATTTAATTGATCCTCTCAAAATGATCAAATTACATTCTAATTGGACTATTATCCTATCAATTGGTATCTCAGATTCTTGGTTAGAACAATAAGTCAGTTATTAATAAAAGAAAATTTTATTGTGTCGATATAGTCCATATTGTTCATTGCATTCAATTGCGTACTCGCTACAATCAAATCCATCTCGACCACTACATTTAGTTGCATCTGCTACTTTCCACCTTGTCCATTATATTCTTACACATGCACTACAATCCATCTTGTTCATCGATATCGTCATCAACCATCAATTTCCAATGCCTATCCATTGCTTCAATGTGTGAGTAGTGTACTATGTGATGTTATATATTCGTAATCAAAGTTATATATTGATCTTTTTCGATTTGAATTTTTACTAAATTCACATCTCCAAGATTACGAGAGTAAAAAACACAATTGCAAAGTTCAAATTTTTTAAAAATAAGGAAGATGAGATAGTCACAGTTCATCAATCGGCTATAATTTTTAAAATATCAAACATGTTTTGAACTATTATTAAATCGCTATAAAAAATGCAATTGGTAAAAAACTTTTGTTTAAGGTTTCTTCTCTTGTCTTCGATGGGAAATGAAAGTTTGATAGTACATTATCATTATTGCCGAGATTACTTTTGCTCGAGTAGAAGAACGTGTGAAAACTTAGCTATTATAATGTTAAGTTGAATGCTTAGTCCTTTTGCTTATGAGACATCAATTATAATGTTATCGTAATAGAACATTTAGGATATTAAAGATAAGTCAGTTACAATTCAACTTTCGGATTAGTAGACAAACTTGGCCATAGTTAGATTGGTTTGGTTAGATTCAACCAGATTAAATTATATTTTATTAAAATAATATATTTTAAATAAATATAAATATCATAATTAACACTATATAATATATATAAAGACTAATAATAAAATAATCTTAATGGTAAATTACTATGAAAATATCATTTATTATATATTTTCTTAATCATATGATATTAATGATGTAATATTAGTTTACTATAATTCACTCACGAATTTCCACTTAATTTACTTTCTTTTCACCGACTTCCATTTTACTATTTTCATTTCTTCTTCTTATTAGTTACTAGTGTGACGGCCCACTCGATGCGCGAATAACGTGAAATTAGATGAATAATATATTTATAAAATAAATAAATATTACTTTAATATACTTTAATATTACTTAAAATATGATAATTATATATTATATAAATAATTTATTAATTTATCTATTTTTTCTGTGTCCCATTTATTTTCCTCTCTTCTTAGAAAATAAGAGATTAATTCTTTAGTCTATTTCATATCTATATGAATTTTATGATACATATAATTATACATTACATTTGTTTTGGTAACCATATAATTATACATTATATTTGTTTTGATAACTACACTAATTATATGGACCCATAGCCATAGCGCTTGATGTAAAGAAATGAATAATATACTAAAAAGTTATAGCACTTGCACAATAATGATATTTTAATAAGAAATAATAATTTTAAATGCTATAAACAAATATGATAATTCTATAAAAAATAATGTTATTAATTCTATATAATCATTATATATGAAATTAATAATTTGTTGACTTAATAACATTAATATTTAAAAATTATAGTTATATGTCTAAATGTCTAATCAACCTTGAAATCTTATCTGATATTTTATCCCATTGTTTTTCTTAATTGGATGTGCAGTTACACGTGGGGTATATCTAATTTATTTCTTAAGTTTAACAATAAAGATTGAGGTTAGATCTAAACATGTATAATCCTAAGAAAAATGAAGTGAATATATGAAAATTTTTATTAATTAGGTTAAACTAACAACAAACTATAAAGAATTTATATTATACCTTCTACATAATTTGATCGCTAATTTCTTAAACAAATGTTATCATTTTTTCATTCAAAAATAGAATTTTTTAATTTTTAATAGTGTGGAAAATAGCATAAAACCATATAGTATTTTTTTCATTCTTAGATGGTTATGGATGTCTACTATACAATAGCCATTAAATAATTATATAGCTAATTATTTTATTATTAACTATCATATAATTATAATATATTTAAGGATTTTTTGTTATCTATATAACTCTAGTGTTTGATGCGAGGCAATCAATGTTTCCATGGAATAAAAATATTTTATCACCAAAAAAAAATGTAAAAAATAAGCAGGTTAAAAATATAAAAAAAATCATGGATATATTATATACTAACATTCAACTAAGAAAGATGAAAGTAGTTGCTAAACCTCCAATATTTTTTCTAGTCACTAATTAATTATAATATATCTGAGAAAATATGACGGTTTAAGTAACCACAACATATATCATTATTATTACTTCTTAAATAAGTTCCTAATTAGCATATAAATTAAAATTTTAATTATTATGACACGTGGCGGCCTCTACTTTCATATTATATGCGCACACACATATAATATTATTCTCCTTATTTTAATTATATTATATCATATATGTTGATAATTGATTAAGAATTAAGTAATTAGTTTATTTAATCATGAAATAAGATTTTTACTTTATTTTATTTTTATATAAGTGACTTTACAAAGCATATGATAGTCTATAGTAACATTAATTAAACCGCTCTACATGATTATATTAACTTAATTTACTTTATTATATTATACGTACACTTAATAGCACCTATCTATATAATTTACTTAAAATTCAATTATTATTTTTTATTTATTCTAATTTCATTTTAATACGTTGAGTGCAACGTGTGAACTTTTTTTATATTTTATTTTCACAATTAGCTTAACATAGTATATAATACTCATATTTTATTATATCTTTCACAGCTAAATAAATGCAATATTTATTAGAGAGTGGTTGATACATATTGAAAGACATAACGGACGTAGATATATTAATCCACTACTTAATTAATCGACTGTTGTAAAAGAGGATAGTTAACATAGATAATTATTTTATGATAAGAAGGATGATTTTTTTTTTTTTGACAAAGATGATGAAGCATCTGCATTAGTAATCTCTAAAATTATAAATTAGAAATATTTATTTATATTTCTAAGAGAATTAATTAAATGCTTCACTTTTATCTTAAAATTTTCATGTAAAAAATTCATAAATATAATTTAAAATAGACCTATATAAATAAAGTAAAATAAAGGAGTGAGTAGTAAAACTTCAATTGAAAACTTATTTATAAGAAAACGATTCCAAACCTTCATTATGAAAATCCGTAAATTGGTTTATAAATAAATTTTCAACTAAAAAATAATAAATTCATGTTTGTTAACAAAATCCGGTATTCTATCAATTAAAGACAAACCTACTTCGATAAAAATAAGTAAGTTCCACGCAACAATAACAAACAAACAACAACAACAATAATAATAATATGATAATTAATAATTATCATAATAATAATAATAATTATTATTATTATTATTATTTTGCATTTTACATAAAATCTTGCCTTACTTTAATTAATATTTTACAGTTACTTAGATACTAATATTGTTAACTTTTATATATTATATAAAACTTAAAAAGCTATTATAGTATTTCATTTATAAATTATTATATCATTTACATCAAAACATATGAACTTTACCAGTTCCATAGAAAAAAACTATAGCCAATGTAAAGTTGCAAATGAGTCTAAGTGATATTAAATTTAAAAAACGAGGTTCATATCACAATTTGAGCATAAATTTTCTCTAGCTAATAAATTAATTATTCAACTATGTAATGACCTAGAAGATTAAAAGCAATGGTCAAAGGTAAAAAGTGATAATATATTAATTTAGAACAATAATGTAAAACTTGACATGATCAGGGCAACCAAGCATGCCTTAATTTGCTTATTAAGAAAACATAAGCGCGCGCACACACACACACACACATATATATATATATATATATATATATATATATATATATATATATATATATACACACACCACAAAGAAAATAGGCATAAAAATTAAAGAATATACGAAGTGTAACAACCCAAATTTTTAGAAAATAAATAAAATATATTTATTTTATTTTAATAGATATGAAAATCCCTATTATAATATTATGGAATTATTTAATTCTGAAATTGATGAAAATTATGGAATAAGTGAAGAGATAAGAAGGAATTTGAAAAGAGATAAAATTTCTATGAAGATAAATATTGGATTGTTTAGTAAATTTGGATTTAAATAAATCTTAATAATTAAGAAGTGAATAGTCATTGATGGATGGTCAAGATTGATTTTAAAGGAGTCCAATGCCTAATAGAATTGAAATCTCTAATCTGTATTTATAAATAGGCATTAAAGGGTGGTTAGAAATCTCTTTTTCTGCCGAATAGAATTCTGCTCATGAGCCCCTCTTTTTCTCAAGTTTGCACACGAACCGAGGCACTCCGAGAGCGCGTGATGGCTGATTTCGAGCTCCTTATTATTAGAGATTTTTAGATATTGATATTACTAATTCCGTATTTTATGGTTTATATTTTCGTAAAATTTATTTATATAGAATTACTCTGAGCACGTGATAGTCACGTGAGTCTCGAGACGTTACAAACATTGTATGGCATAGTTAGGATGGTTGGATAGTCGCGTCGGGATGCACTTTTTCATCGGCAGTAGGACCCGGCCCGAGTTCTACTAAACCCGACCCGAATTTCATGGAGTCCGGACCGAGTTGTGCTTGGAATCAGATAGGGTCGACAAACTCGTCCCGAGCTCCTATTGACCCGGCCCGAGTTGGCTTAGGTTCGACTCGGGATTTCGACGTGATTGATTTGGCAGTGAATTGGCCAACCCAGCCCGAGTTCACTGTACACCCGGCCCGGGTTTACCTTGGTCAAGATGAAATAGAGAGTTTTCGAACACAGACCGAGTTCCACCCGACGCGGGCCGGGTTCTGGGTATAGAAAAATGTAATTTTGGGTATTCTGTTATAGATAATTGAATGGTTAGTATGATTAATTGTCTATAACATCTATGACCATAATTGTTAACAAATCTGACCTCATCATGTCCTTCAAAGCATACTTGAGATTATTGATTTTATTGTTCTACTTAATTTTGTGATTTAACCATAATATTGATCCAGTAGTTTTTTCCTGATTGGATACTTGTTTAACCTAAATTAAATTATTTAAGATAGGTATTTAGGATAAACAAGATAAAAGATAGAAATTGTTGAGTCTTCATGTTCTTCTATTGTCTCTAAGCCCCCTAGGTCACATTGTTATTGATATTGTATGGAACAGATAGTGTACCTAGAGGTTTGAGACATCATCCTTTAGAAAAGCTATGGATGTCCTATGATGGCCATGGTCCCTCGTCATCACGAAACTATTGTTAGTGTTATTATTGGAGGACGGCTTGTCGTGACTTGATTCCTTACTGGCCTATATGAAAGAGACATGAAATTTTTCCTAATTGAGTAAGCGCTCCCTATTGAATCGGATAACTCTAAAGATTGAATTGAAATGAAATTGAATAAATTGAATAGAATCGAATTGAATCTTGGTCATTCAGATTTTGATGTTGACTGGCTTTACCTCCGCATATGGAATTGAATAGAAATTGGTATTGACTGATGACCACAGATATTAATAATTGAATAAAAAAAATTATTAAATTGGATAGGTGTCATAGTGATTAGGCATAATTGATAATTGATATTGATTGATCATTTGACCTCTTTCCTGATCGTCTACTTTGACATATGACTATATTGATTTATTGTCTATTGAGCTCTCATCCTATTGTTTCATCCAGTGCTATATTATCTATTGTTCTATTTTGTTATTGATTTATCTTGCACTATTGATTCTTGATTATTGTTATGGTTAGACCCTACATGTTGAGTATCTTTATACTCATAGGTTTCCCCTGCATCTAGATTCATACATGTGAGATGATAAAAAATGAAGATATAGGTGTCAAGCTCAGTGACAGATTTATTACACATGGTGTAGAATTATGTCCTACTAGATTATTGGATTAGCTTTTATTATCTGCATATTTAGTATTGTGGAGTCATGGACATTTTCAGCTCCTTGACATTATATAGATTGTTAGACGATCTTATTATTAATTTCGCATTTTATAGAATCTATATTTTTGTAAAATTACTCATATAAAATTATGTAGCGCCTTTGGGATAACTCTGAGTACGTGATAGTCACGTGGGTCTCGGAGTGTTACACGAAGATTATGTACCTTCGGATTTGTGGGATCAAACTTATTAAAAAAAATAAGCCATATAATATAATTATGAAAATAAGCCGTATAATAAACATGAAACTTCTAACATATGATTATACATCAATGAGATAAAAATTGAATTAATTAGGTAAATAATAAATGGATACATAATGGCTAATTAATTGTTAAAGATAAAAAAGAAATAATTACATAGTAAACTACATAAAAAAAGCAATAGAATCTCATCAGCAGTAAAGAATGTGGAGGTGGATTGAAGTTAATTTCCTCGTGATATTTATAAGAAAGACATTACATGTAAGAAGAATCAAGGAGACGATTACTAAAGTAAGTCTACCATTATTAAAATTAAATGCCAGTATGTCTATTGGATGGTTATGAATGGTTAAGATCAACTACTCCTTTAAATATAGTATAAAGATAGATAAATAGATAGATAAATTAATTAATTAATATTTAAATTAATTTTAAATTGCTAGGGGACGGTTACTAATCAACCATTTGAATTACTAACTAATCAATAATTAAAAAATTATAATGAATTAGTTCATAAACTTATGGGTAATTTATCCACTAATAAAATTATACAATTAATCATATTCTGTAACTAATTCTGATAATTAATAATTTCCAAACTAATTAAAAATTAATATCTTAATTAGAATACATGTGGCATCCCATGCTTGTGTCAAATGTCATATTCTCCTTGCATACTATCCTCCTTTTACATATATATATATATAGAGATAGATAGATAGATATAGATGCTCACATATTTATTTTCTAAAGTTATTTGTTTGCCTATTATTTCTCCTTCAACGCTTTTCCCTTTCTAAAAACAAAATTCTTTCATTTTTATAACATTTTTCAACTTGGTTTCTTTTTTTTCAAATTTAGAGTTGATTGCTTTGTTTTCCAAATTATATAGTATTCTTAAAAAACTTAATAGTAATTAACTTCTTTAATCCCAAGTGGTAACTAAGATTCCAATTCTTATACTTTGCTTTCTTTTATTCTCTCCTTTTTTTATTCCATTAATAATATTTTGAAAGATATCTTATGAATAATTCTCGTATAAAAGAATAAAACTATTTATACACTCGTTTAATAAAAAATAATCAAAAGATTGACTTTTAGATCCTTATTTATGATAATTTCATGATTTGTTTTTATTCTAAAATCACATTCGGTTTTTCTTCTTTATTTATGTTAACTTTATTCTCTGGTGCCCTTCTATTTTTGTATTCTTTTTTTATTCAGAAATCTCTTTTACCTTTCATTGCTACTTTCCATTTATCTATTTCTTTCTTTTATTATAACAACATGATGTCTTAAGGATCACAATGGTTTGATGGAATAGTCTCACGCGGACAAAACATGAATGTGGCCATGGACTTATATGTAGCTATCTTCTTTATCTTTTAAGATGTATTTTAAATTCGTGTGGGCAAAAAATCAAAGTGAATAATATTTTGATTGGACCAGAGGCCGTTACAGTCAGAGTCAACCTGTGCGTGAGTCATGTGAGAAATATAGACCAGCACGAATCGCTCAACGAGGACATTGAGCCCCATAAGAGAAGAATATAATGACTTGAGGTCTTAAGGACCAAGATTGTTTGATTAAATAGTCTCACAACTATAAGAAAATTATCATTTTCCGATGGACAATTTCCGACGGATAGAAATCCGTCGTAATTTGCGATGGATTTTGCGACGAAAATATTTGTGACAGATTTTCCGATGGTTACGACCGTCGGAAATAAAAATAATAAACTATGTAATTTGTTATATTATTATTTTATTTTTTGACAATTAAGAACGTCGATATTTCTGACGGATATCCATCCGTTGCAATTTTCGATGGATTTTTTGATGGTTAGAAACGTCGAAAAATAAAATAATAATGTAACATTATTATTTTCATTTTCGACGATTAGGAACGTCGATATTTCCGACGAATATCCATCCGTCGCAATTTTTGACGGATTTTCTGATGGTTACAACCGTCGGAAATGAAAATAATAAATTATATAATTTATTATATTATTATTTTATTTTTCGACGATTAGGAACGTCAATATTTTCGACGGATATCCATCCGTCATAATTTTCGACGGATTTTCCGATGATTCTAACCGTCGAAAATGAAAATATAAATTATGTAATTTGTTATATTATTATTTTATTTTTCCACGGTCACAACCGTCGATAATTTTAAAAATAATTAATATTTATTTTTCCGACGGCTAGAGCCGTCGGTAATTAAAATTTCGTTATTCCGCTTTTTTTTCATTTTCCCGCTTTCTCATTTTCCACCTATATATATATATATATATATATTACCCCTTATTTCTTTCCTCCTCTCCTCTCTCCCTCCTCTCCTCTCTCTCTCTCCCCCTCTCCCTCTCCCTCTCCTGGTTGGCGAGCCTCTGACCGGACATCAAGCGGCGACCGTCGGCGACCCTCTCCCGCCGGCGTCTCTGTCTCCCCAGCCCAAACCCCCAGGCGGCCAGATCCTGTCGCTGACGGCCGAATCCAGCCGCCGACCGCCTGGTGGCCGGATTCGGCCCCCAACATTCGGATTCGGCCCCTAGCGGTCGGATCCGGCCACGGGCGTTCAGTTCCGATCTTCCGGTCGCGGGCAACTGGATTCGATCGCTGGCGGCCGGATCCACTGTCGCCGGATCTGACCGCCTGCGGCCTGGATCTGATGCTTGCGGCCGGATCTGGCGTCTGGTCGTCGAATCTGACCGCTTCTTGCCGGATCTGGCAGCCAACGGCCGAATTTGGCCGGGGCGGCCGGATTTGGCTGCGGTCGGATCTAGCCGTGGCCCGATCCGGTCGCTAATTTTTTTTATTTTTAAAAAATTCTTTGCGACCGTCAAAAGATCGACGGTTGCAATGACCGCCGAAAGTTTTAACAGTTGCGACCGTCGAAAACTTTTGACGGTTGAAATCGTCGGACTTTTCGGACGATTACAATCGTCGAAAACTTTCAACTATTCGAATCGTCGAAAACTTTCAACTGTTCGAACCGTCGGGACTTTTCGGACGGTTAGAACCGTCGGCCGGGACTTTTCGGGATGGTTAGAACCATCGATATTTCTAACGAATTTTTTTCAACCATC
Source organism: Pontederia crassipes (assembly GCA_030549335.1). NCBI lineage: Eukaryota > Viridiplantae > Streptophyta > Magnoliopsida > Commelinales > Pontederiaceae > Pontederia > Pontederia crassipes. The sequence continues at coordinate 49,530,083 of CM060190.1, read as the reverse complement.
GCAAATCGATTTGCGATGACCGTTTTCTTGACGGATCAATTCCGTCCGAAAAACCGTCGAAAAGTGTATTACTGACAATTTTTGGGTTGATTACAGACGGTTGTAATCAGCGTTTTTCTTGTAGTGCACACAAGCAAAATACAAAGGTGATCGTTAACTTATATGTAACTACCCCTTCATCTAAAGACACATTTTAAATTTGTGCGAGCCAAAAAATCAAAGCGAACAATATCTTGATTGGGTCAGGGACGTTACAGAATGGCATCAAATTTAACATCACATGTTCACTTGTCATGTGGGAGGCATGGGCCATGGGCTAACATGAGTTGCTCAACGAGGACGTTGAGCCTCCTAAGGGTGAAGATTATAATGACTTGATGATTTAAAAATGATTTGATTAAATAGTTCCACATGGACAAAACATGGAGATGATCATGACTGATATGTAACCATCCCTTAACCTATTGAGACGCATTTTAAATTTGTGCGGAAGGTATTATAGAATGGAGAAGGGTGTTAGAGAATGGAGGAGGGCGTTACATGTATTCTCTTCCATTGGTCAATTCTTCTCTTTCCTTTTCATCTATTGTCAGTAAATTTTCATTTCATCCTTCCATAAACTCTTGTATTTTCCTTTTTTTTTAGGTTACAAGATTTCAAATTCTATTCTAGTTATTTACATTTTCTCTCATGTATTTTAATTTTTATTCAAAACAATGGGTTGAACCAGAATATCCAATTCAATGTAATTATTTACAAAATATCATTTTTCGTTAAAATTGATTGCATATGTGAACTCAAAGTAGATGGTGATCAGTTCGTTATTGAATTGAACCAATTGGCTGATCCGGATAGATTTTCAAAATATTGATTTTAATGAAGAACTAATTGGTTAACCCGATCCTTAGATATTAGTTTTTCCTGTCAAGTTTGCAAGATGAGGATGCTATTGAAAGACAATTGTGGAAATTTTAGGTCATATATTTATTAATAAAATGACATATGTTATCATATTATCCTTAACAAGATATTTTCCTAATTGTGTTTCTTTAAATTTTTTTCATAAAATATCTTTCTATAACAATTTTGTAATATACTTTTTTTATTACCAAGCAAACTTTAATTTGCCCTTTTTTGTCTTTTAGGACACTAATGATAAAGATGCATCTACAATTCATTATCTATACGAGCAACTGATTTTTTAAGAAGAGTCATCCACAATAGAATGAATTAAAATTAATGATGAAAATATTACTATGCAATTATCGAATGTTGAAGAGTCATGAAGAAACTAATATTACAAAGGATTCATTTCTATATATGGTAACAACCTCAATCTTAAGTAGTTTTGAAGAATTTAGTGTGCAAAAGACTGAAAGATCAAATTTAATCTTGCAAAAAGGATTTTGTCAAATTCGATTTTTTCCCTTTAATCGACATAAACTTACTTATATATTCAAATTCTATCAAAGAATACCTTTATATCATTCGAGCTTTCAACAAATATTGTTCGACTTGACAATTTGGAAAAAAGTTCTCTCATGTTTTTTGCATAACTTGAGGATTTCGGAAAAGGCTAGAATTTTAGGATCATAGTTTAATTAGAATATTTATTTACTTAGAAATCCCTTTACTTTTAATATTTGTTTACCTTTTCTTATTTAGTTAAGTATTTTATTAGAATTGGTACAGATTTTCCATTAACCCTTTTGGAACATTTATTATCATGATATAACAAGCTATATTTATTCGAGAACTTGTTTGGAGCAATTATTTTGGAGAATGAACACTTACAAAGTGGTCTATTTGAGATGTTATCCATTTGAAATCATCAATTTAGGGTTTTAATTGTTCATTTGCAATTGTATGAGTGGAGCCTAGAAAAGTTATTTTAATATTTGTAATATTATTTTACTAACTATATATTTTCATGTAAGATGGTAAGAAGAAAATAAAATGAATTAAAAATCATAATAATCCCTAACCTAGTATACTTGTAGACACAAGTTCATATAATAACATCAACGATTTAAATGAGTTATTTTAATTCTAATAGTAATAAAAATTATAAACCATGTGTTAATTCAATTTTTTATGTGATATGCAGTCTTCTTCGTAGTAAATAGTTATGATAATTAATTAAAGATGTTGTCTCCATATAACAATGTGAAATTTTTGTTAGCTATTAACATATTAGTTGAAAAAGTTTGAAATGGGATATAAAAGTATTATTTAAGACTAAATAAATCATGATCATTGAATTAGTCATATATGTTATAATGGTTTCATTATAATTAATCGGATTGTTTTAATTTTGATCAACTTCATTATTTAACTAATAAAGGAAATTATGATAATTAATTATTTTATTAATTTAATAAAGGAAATTAATGTTATATACTCGCTCTACATCAAATTATTTATATCAACATTTTAATTTATTTTCATACTAAACTAAGATGCAGACATTTATAATTTAAAGCATATCAATTGCATGGTAAAGCAATTATTTGACATCCATGTTTATACCTTTTTATCGCCAATAAAAAAAGTATTGAAGTAAAAATGACATTGAATTAATAGACCTTTGCACATCAAACTAGTGAAAATGATAAAATACTCAAATGGATATATTTAAGATAGGTTGAATTGGGATCCCCAAGTGAGGTAATGAATATGACCTATATTTTGTTTCTCTCCATTAGAATGAGAAGTTCAATCTAACGTAACAAACAAAAATGTGAAGAAATAAATCTCAAATATCTTCATTTTATTGAATCAAAATTTGGACTTCCTAATGTGTAGTTTGACATGCCATTATACACCTATTCTTGATCGAATAATGGACTTTGTATCTCGAATAATAAGGCGCCGTTTGGTTGCATGTTAACCGATGGAATAAGGCGATAATCGTAGGAATACAGCCAAACGCTCGGAGGATTAGGATTAAGAGGAGACAAACGTAGCACATATCACGATGGATGTTTAATCTGGTTGGGCCGCTATTTTTGAGGTTATAGTATTCATCAATTTTAGTGGAATATGAATAATCTGTTGAGGGCAATGATGTCATTTTATTGTTCAACAAATTGATGAGGTAAATACAATGACCATCGTCTTAAAACCTTCTTCCCCCTTTTGTGCGAAACTAGGGCAGAAGAAAATTGTCTCCGCACCTCGCCGCTGCACTACGATCGAACAGGTAAACAAGCCTTTCTTCTTCCCAATTTACGGTCGGTCACTTTTGGTTTGTACTCCTTTCATCAGATCTCGGCGCATATCTCTGACGACTGGCACTGACCACCCCGAACATTTGTGGTTGCTCTTCTATCGCTCGGTCTCTCTTGTTTGTTCCCTCCCTCCTTCCCTCATCGAGTTTGTAGTCATCTTTCCGATTCACACGGCCTCCCTCTCTCTCCACTAGCGAGCAGTAGACGAAGAAGAGCTCCTCTTCTCCTTCTCCACTCGCGAGCGGGAGATGATCCTCACCTCCCACTCTCCTGCTCCTCTACTCGCGAGTCGGGGATGAATCATGGCTCCCACCGTCCGCCGCTTCTTCTTCTTCTCTCTCCACGACCAAGGGGCGGCCACCGTTTATAGCAATCCTCTTGTGAGTTTTCTTCCTTCTTGTGAGCAGGGGAGTGATAAGCCTTCCGGGAATTTTTTTCCCTTTTATTTCTTGCAATGGTCAATAATTTAGGACAAAATGATGTTCACTTAAACGTCACAATTATTTTTAAATCCTCCCATGTTTCAAAAAAATAAATTATCATTATACTAGTGTTTGTTCATGTAGTTGTATTATTAATGTGATGAATTGATGCTAAATTAGAATGTATGTTTGTCCAGATAATAGGTGTGTTCTTTCATAAGTTCCGCGAGAAAGTGTACTCTCCAGCCGAAATTTACTAGAAGGTATTCGAATGTTCTTCATTTTTTTCCATTTTTCCTCTTCATTATATTGTGATGCCTATTGTACATCTCCTGTCCTATATGTTGCATTAGCACATACATAATTTGACATGTCTAGGATCCTAATTTATAACCAATAGAACTATCCTTTTGTTCTGCAACTAGTGTATGCATACTAAAATGTGTTCCATACTTATGCCATTTCGATGTGGTATGTTTCTTCTTTTTAACACACTCATTCTACTGGATGTCTCTTCCTATCTACCTATTGCTAGTGGAATAAATGAGTAGTATCGTCTAAGCATTGTATTGAACTCATATTTCTGGTGCATGCCTCTTTCTCATAGTTTATTCTCGTGCAACCTAGAGTGATATATCATATCTATCGAATGCTCCATGTATGTTTCTTTGCATGCCTAAGACTTAAGCACATGCCTATCACGTAGACCTCATAAGCTAGTCTCCTATATTGTAATACTTCTTTGCCAATTTTAATGTGGACCCAAAATCAGATCATGAACCAAGAGGTCGGCTCTAAAAACAGAAATGGATCACTCAGGAAAAGGCATCTAAGCAATTGGAATGATGAGTTGGACGAAGTATTTATTGGAATTAAGAAAATTGAATATTTGGATGGGAATCTGGTAAATGGTGTATTCTCGACTGATACTTGGAAGCGCATTCTTGGTAGATTTAATGAGACAACGAAGAAGGGTTATGATATGTCCAACTTAAAAAATAGGCTAAAAAATTTGAAGTTGTTCAGTCTATATCATAGTCTCAATAATCGCAGTAGATGGGGCTAGGATTATGAGAAAAAAGTACCTACCCCCGGCGAACCTCGCATGTGGGAAGAGGTCCTAGCGGTAAGTGTAATTATTGTCTTAAATTCACTCATTTTGTACATTCGCACATACATTTCATTTATTATCATTGAACTCCTTGTTTACTAATAGGCAAACAATGAGTACTCCAGAATCAAAGACAAGTCGTTTCTCTTTATGACGACTTCTTATTTATATTTTCTAAGAACACCGCTACTGGCAGCCGAGCCTTTGCTACGATCATGTCTGAGTTGCCTTCTGAGGATGTGGAATTGAACGATGACGATGAATATGATGATGTGGACATTACTTTGGATGGTTTAAATTTCTCTCAGTTAGCATGAATCAATCAGCAAAGTGTATTTGGTATGGCAGAATTCATGTTTGATAGTCCTTCATCGGCTGCTGCATCCGAGGACACCGTCGCTAGTGTTTCCCCTTCACCCTCATCTGGAAAAAGAGCTGGAACCAGTGGAAGCAATCTCAAGCCACGAAAATCTAAGGTCAACAATGCTGAAGTCATAGAAATTATGTATGAGATAACACAGCACGGTAAAAAAAGACTTCTATTGCTTGATGAGGTAGTGCAACGCGACAAGGAAGCCACTTCATACTCTAGAAATCAGTGTTGGGCAAAATTGTAACAGACGGTAACCGATTGCACCCCCGAATTCAAGTTGGCAATGGTGGAATCATTCAAACACGAGAGTAACTGCTGGGCTTTCATGACTTGCGACGAGGATACGATGAAACCATGGTTGTTGGAGCAATTGGATGATTATCGACGAAAGCGAACTCATAAGGGACATTCAGCTAGCAATTTAGGCAGCACCACTCCTAGTTTCAGTGTTGTACCCTCGCACTCACATCAACTGACATCCGAAAAGAGACCAACTCATCTATTCCAAGCACTGCATTTGCTTTAATGTTTGCTTCATCTAACATCTTTAGTGTCGCATTTTCAGCATCATCATCGCTGCCATGTACTGGATCTGCCACAATCTTCTTTGTGAAGAGTTCCTTTGTTCCTCCTCTTTTGGGCACTCAATTCGCTACAGTGCCAAGTGTTGTCTCAAGACCAACTGCTACTACTGGCATCCCATTCTCAGTTCAGTCATCACCCAGTGGAGGCTCCAGTTCTGCAGCAGCTTCTTCATTGGACTAACTTTATATATAAGAAGCAACAACTGACTATTTTTTGGCCTCACTTTAGCTATTACCCCATAGAAATCATTTTGCATCCCCTTTTGGCAATATTTTAGAGCTTGCAATATGTATTTGTAATGGTAGTTGTCATTGCCCTTTTGAAACAATGTAGACTTAACTTAAGCGATGAAGTTGCTGACATAATATGTTATATGAATGCTTGTAATTTGAATGTCACATCCTTTGTTATGTGAATGCAAGTAATGGGTAGCTAATGCCACATCCTTTGTTCATATTCTTTTTATATCATTCATTCAAACTGTTGTGCAGTAGTCTCCTCCTACTCAGTTTTTAGTGTTGTTGCACTTCTTTTAATTTCATGTGACATCTTCTACCATATTTGTTAGATGATAGATTCAAGTACCTTTTATGCGTAGATGAATAGACGCATGCTTATACAACAATTGGTGGACGAGGAGAGATTTCATGAGGATGTCATCAGAATCTTAATGGGTAGTGGTGTAGTTGAAATTGTGTTCAGGGAGCCCATTCCGAAGGTGCCATGCAAAACGCGTCCTTTCACGGGTCATCAGGTCATTCGGGACATATTAAAAGACCACCCACAATGCTGTTATGACATGTATAGGATGTCGCCTAGAATGTTTATGAAATTGGATGAGTTACTAACATCCAGGGGGTTCATTAGTAGTACACAGCACGTGAGTTCATGCGAACAATTAGCATTCTGCTTGTACTGTGTAGGACACAACATGACCAACAGAAACATAGCTGAGAAATTCCAACATTCTGGTGAAACTATTTCTCATCATTTTAATCATGTTCTTTGGGCCATATGTTCCCTTACTCAAGAGTTTATCGTGCTACCTAGTCCACAAGCAGACGTGCACTTACGCATTCGAGACAATGAGAAATTCTTCTCGTATTTCGTGGTAAGTATAAATACCTTTCAGCTTTCATGTATGTAGTAGCTATGATGAATTTTTCATTACCGTTGTGAAGTTCCCCCCTTTGTTTAGAATGCATTTGGTGCAATTGATGGTACTCATATTCCTGCCTTGGTGAGAAAGGTTAATCAACCTCGCTATAGGAATCGCAAAGAGGAAATTTCTCAAAATGTCATGACAGTGACTTCATTCGAACACTCTTTCCTATATGTTTGCACCGAATGGGAGGGATCTGTCGCTGACATGAGGGTTTTATGTTGGTGCATTGAGAATGCTGGTTTCGTGGTTCCGGAAGGTATGTGCTTTACATGTGCCAGCGTAAGGGTTGTATTGTAATCGTCCTTCTTATGTTGATTGGGCATATTGCATTTCTTAACAGTTCTCTTTGTTCATTTGAAAATAGGTAAATTTTATCTCGTTGATTCCGATTATGTTAATAGTGAGAAATTTCTTGCACCGCATCGTGGTATTAAGTGTCACTTATCTGAATTCAACAATACTCAAAGGCGGTATGAAAGTCCTAAAGAGCTCTTTAATCATAAACATGCTCAATTTCGAAATTGTGTCGAAAAGTCATTTGGTATTTTGAAATCATGTTTTAGCATTCTTCGATCGACAATGCACTTTCCTATAGCGACACAAGAACGCATTGCATTAGCATGTTGTGTGTTGCATAATTTCATTAAGCGTTATCAAGGAACCGATGAGTACTTCAATGGGCCGAGACTACAATCGGATGACAACAACAACGTGAATCCAGCATTTAAGAATATCAATATTGGGACTGAGGAAAGTCAAAGGGGAGATATGCTTCGTAGTAACATTACGGTGCAACTGTGGAATGCTCGTCGGAATCGTCGAGGTATGGCATATGTTTTTTCCGATGATTTAGTAGTCTAATGGTTATACTTTTGCTAAACAATGATTCTTTCGTCGGAAATATGGGAATGGCTGAAGAAGTGGAGTAATGAAGTTTGGTGGAGTAAGTTCAATGTTCATTTGTGCTTCTATTCTGCCCAAAAGAAAATGACACCTTCAAATTCCTTCTAGGCTTATGAATATTTTTCTCGTCTTAACTTGAAATTTCTTTTATTATCGATCACATTCTTTCTCGCAATTTTCTTGAAATATACAAATGAATTGTTGTGCCAAACTTCTATTGCTTCATAATCCGTTTGCTTAATCAATGATCTCTAATTTGAGAACTTTACTAAAGATGATGTTCATTTTGAGACACAATGCGAAATTTTGTACGTAATGTGTTTAACGGGATAACGTGAGTGCCTGGAAGCATGAGAAGTTAGATGAACACCTTGAATTCTGCTTACTTTTTGTTAGATTGATATGGTGTTCATGCATGATGAGTTAGATTGATATGGTGTTCATGCATGAAAAGTATTTTCACTACTTTTTGTTTCAAGTTAGATTGAATTCTGCATGAAAAGTGTATTACTTCATGCTTGTTTTGATGCTGATTTCCATTCTTTGTGATTTACATTCGTATTTGTCTGATGCTGCATATCATGGTAGATTCTACGATGACTGATTACAGGGATCTTCTTCGAAAATTTCTGTTGACAGGGATCCAATGACCCCAAGCTAGTGCACCTTGTCGTGGAGAGTGTTGGCAAGTATTTTATTGTTGTGTGGCCTGCAGTTGAGACCTTGTAACATCTAGAGCACTTTTATAGATTTCAGTCATACTATTCTGAAATTACGTTAAGAAGAATTGGATGATAGCAGCTTTGTGAAATTTTTCTTGTGTAACAAGTCTGTTAACAAAGAAGTTTGTAAACTTCTTCTTTAGTTTCCCTACTTCGACACATTTCATATTCATTTTACTTGTATGTACTAAGCAATGTTTCGCCGTTATGTGCACATTTAGAACATTGTTAAAACATTTATTCTAGTGATGGAGGTTTTATGTTTCTAACTTCTACTATTGTGTTTTTCCTTGGCTGGTCCACGTTGAGTTCATACTTTTTCTTTGTCACGTGTATTAACCATAGTACATAAGTTATACTTCTTCAGAGGCAAGGCTGGGTATGAATATCAAGGAGCAATTTCGGTGGTCCAGGATACTTCTGGCTTTAGTTCTCTGAGAATGAATGGCTTCCATTAATGACTCTAAATTAGTGACTTGGGTTCGTTCAAGATTCCAGGCATCCATGCATGCTTGTGGTGGCTGTTGGTTGAGAAGTGATTCATCAACTGACGAAGACATGATTGTGGTGTACGTACAAATCTCAATTCGTAGTAATGTAGTTATATATGAACTAATGCTGATAACTATTTAAACAATCATCTATACATGGCATAAAAAGTGGAAATTTGAAGATAAGTATGAAATTAAACTCACGAAGAGAAGATTATATGACTTGGTAAAAATATTTTCTTTCCATACGTGATGACTCTACTTGGACTCCAGATTAATTATGACTAAAGTGGTCGATTGAGATGTTGTTGAATCTCCCTCCTCTATTCTTGTCTTCATTTTCATGAATGCAATATCTCTGTTAGGAATATGCTATGCAAAGTAAAGAGGTACAAGTTATCATATTCGAAAGTAGACATATGTTATGCAAAGTAAGGAAGTACAAGTGAAGTATTCATAGTGTCTCAACTTCACGTCTTCCCTAGGATACTAATACAACTTAAGACAACTGAGACACCACATTACAACTATACCACTTGTTATCACATTACATGAACTGAACTAAAATAGCACCCAAAGTTAGTCCGACTAAGAACCATACAAATCTTTCCCTCTTCAAACACTTGCAGTTTGCTTCTGCTATTTTCAACTTCTGTAGTAGTGAACTTATAATCATCGCTCCACGGCTTTCCATTGGAGGATCACATCAGCGGAAGAATCCACAAGCTCCATCCGGGGTTTTTTCCTACATGAAGAAAGCATACACTGTCGACATAAAAAAAGGTTAACTAAGGTCGATCGTAGAACAATGTCACGAATATCGACGTCGAAATGTGGATAGGTCCAAAATCGCCTCCCAAGATTACTAGTCGTCCATGATGTCTTCAGTCTACATGTATCATTGCAATAACACGAAGGGGTGTCCACCTTCATTTCCAGGCTTTGCATTCGTAGATCAAGAGGACGATGGATTTGATAAAAACCCTCCTACTCCACGGCTTTCCATTGGAGGATCACATCAGCGGAAGAATCCATAAGCTCCATCAGGAGTTTTTTCCTACATGAAGAAAGCATACACTGTCGACATAAAAAAAAGATTAACTAAGGTTGATCGTAGAACAATGTCAGGAATACCGACGTCGAAATGTGGACAGGTCCAAAATCGCCTCCCAGGATTACTGGTCATCCATGACGTCTTCAGTCTACATGTATCATTGCAATAACACGAAGGGGTGTCCACCTTTATTTCCGGGCTTTGCATTCGTAGATCAAGAGGACGATGGATTTGATAAAAACCCTCCTGCAAATACATTTGACCCCTTATTACTACATGCCGTCGGGAAGAAATGCATTACGATGTACAAAAAGTTAACCTAATAATAAGAATCTCGTAATATGACAGCGACAATGAACAATTGCTTCAAGTAGAAGTTTCTTCTTTAGAAGGATAAAAGTATCATGGTATCAAACATTTCGGCAGGTAACCGACGAAGAAGCCCCCTTTTCACAGTGGATCGTCTCTAGAGTGTATACAAGAGAAACTCAAGTGGCTCACCTGACGAATGATCAGCTTCAGCGATGGTTCACTTCACGATTTGAGACAGGAGGTGCGCAATCTTTTTCCGGCGAAGGCAACAATCGCAGATGGCGACGGGCGTGGTGGACAATCATGTGACATTATGGCACAAGCACGGAAAAGAGCCGGCTCGATTTTTAATCGTAGAGACGAGGGTGAAGTGATCATTTTGGTCCATTATTCCACCTTTCCATCCAAACAAGAGGAGGATTAAGGCTAATAGTACAATTTTAGTCAACCAAACATGATGTGGAATACGGCAATGTGCCTCTAGGATAATCCCATTATCTTCGGATTAATATGAACTAACCCACCAAACCTTATTCCGCAACCAAACAGTGCCCAAGGGGCCCTTTGATTGTGGAATAAATATTGCAATATACCAACATTATGAGAATATAATCAAACGTCTCGTAGAATAAGATTATTTTGGTCAATATTATTTTGTTCAATATTATTTCGATCAAACTTTGAAAAATGTGAAACCATCTTGAAAAGAGGATATCACCATTTTAACCTTGTAAGAAGAATATACTTATTATTCTGAAATAGAATATACCTATTCTCATTTTTTTTAAAATAATTTCAACTATATTTTATTTTTCAAAAATCAATCATATATTATTATATAAATATTTTTTGTTATTATAATCTTGAACACCCGCTATGCATAATAAAAATATTTTATATATAAAATATTATATTTTTAAAACTTATTCTCTTCTAACTAAATGATATGTAGAATAAGAATACATTTTTCTTAAGAATACAATATTATAATACTGCACAATCCATTATGTCCTAATGGGCTTTTTTGTCCTAAACACATCTTTTAAACTTTGAAAGTGGTAATTAATAATCCAAAATTAAGGTATATTCCAAATGTATTTTTTACTAATTGGTAACTAAATTTCTTTTGGGCCTATTTGATAGTAAGATTGATTCGTATAATTAATTAGTGGATTCACATAGAGATTTGGATCGAGCTTAATGGTTGACTATCCTTTTTCATTTTTTATTTCTTTGTTTGTTAAATTATTTAATATAAAAACTTTTTAATGTTCATGTTGGATTAGAAAATAAAAAATGGGATGCACATAATGGAATTATATCTATTTCCATGAAATTAACTATGCATGCCATGACCTTCACTAAGATACATATATTATACAAGACCTATTTGATGGTGGAATTTGATGACATTTTGGTAGGGATAGAAAAATTGCAATCATTGAACGAAGATATTAAGGGCCTCAACCACATCTTGATGTTGATAACTTCGTAAGACATTGTAACAACCTATCATGTAGTCTAAGGACACTCTCAAAATATAAGTTTGTATACACCATTGCTTATTCCTTGAAAATCTTTGGGAGAACCTGTGGACTTCATTTTTTTAACTTTATCACTTGCAAAGGGGAGTAGACTTGTCAATTGCTTTTGAAAGAAAGCTCTCAAGCTTCTTTTTTTTTTCAAAATTCCTATTCTTCCAAACCAAACCTAATGGGTTTGGGAGAGCTTTTGAGAGTGTTGTGGAAAAAAGGACATACTTATATACACTATTTGATGAGATCTTTTTTATTAGTTTTTCTTTACAAATTTTGTCTTTCTCAATTGATTTTTTATTTTAGAAGAAAGATGGGAAAAGAGTCAAGTGAACAAAAATAAAAACAATCAGTTTTTTATTTTTTATATGTACGTAAAAGTTTGCATGCGAGGAGTCTATAACCTTTGATGAGGAATTCGACTTCTTGTCATATTTGGGAAAAAAATCTACGAGGAAGCACTTGGATATGTAGCGTCTCTAGATTTTTTTCCTGTCCAAAATGTTATTTTCATGATATTACTCAATTCTATAAATTGACTTTTTCTTTGACTGGTCAACATACTGACTTGCATAAATAGAAGACTTAAATAAAATAACTCTTATAATATCCGGAAGTTATTTATACAATATAAAGTAATTTATGAATTATGGTCCTATAACTATTCAATAGGAGACTCTATCAATGTTCATATCTAATGTGCATATCATCCGTCTGAGGAGTCATCAACTGTCTTACCAACGTCATCACAATCACCTATATGAATCCAAGTACATGAGCAAAGTCTAGTGAGATAAACTCAGTACAACAATAAACAATATGAACCATGTCGATAATAATCATATGCATAATGATAAGAAATATCAAAACTATTATATCAATAAACTATAATTATCAATATGCATTATCCACTAGCCAAAATGATCAATTGGTTGTAATAAATAATTCTATCATCCTTTATCATCAACCATAAAGACTAGCAATAATAATTCCATTAGCTATAACATCAACCATATAAACTTCAATCAAGTACCTTATTAATCAATAATACTTTACTTTAACTTCAACCATCAAGTTTGCGATTCAATCAATTTTCTCTCTTTATGCTTCAATTATAAAAGCTACAATTTCAATTCAAAACGTTAGCATCAACCATAAAGACTACAGTTCAATATCTTATCAATCAATTATTTTTCTTATACTTCAACCATAAAGATTGCTTTTACTTTTTCTTTAACTTTTAATAATTAACTTCAACCATAACGGCTACTTCAATGCTACTTATTACTATTCTTATCTTTCTGAAGTTATTAATTACTTCAACCATATAAGCTGTTCGAGAGCTCTCCTAATTTTAGGTACCTTATATTTTTATCTTTATTAGTCTATGACGTCTATCTTTACTTTCATTTAAACTTTGTTTTCAATCTTAAATGCACAAAACATCAATCACTATATCATAATCATAAGATCAATATCATCATAATGTGATTAATATCATAATAATATGATCAAATATAATCAATAGTATAAACATCACAATTAAACATAAATCAATAACTCAAAACATACTTTTCTATCTTCGAAATCTAGTTCAGGTGGAGTGAAACTCAAGTCGATTCCTATAACCAATCATACCCATCTTTGTTATAGAATCTGGGCCGAATTGTCTGGTTCATAATTCGAATCCAATTCAATCAATGTAACCAGGCCGGGTGGGATGAAACTCGGGCCGGATTGCCCAATTTCAATTCATAGTCTCCATCTTCGACGGAATCCAGATCGAGTCCTACAAAATTCTGGCGAAGCTGATTCCATTCAATCTAATAACATCTTCATCACGGAACCTGAGCCGGACTATCCCAAACCCAATCTAGATCTTATTCACTTTTTTATCTATCCATTAAATTAATAGAACCCAGATCGAGTTATTCGAAACCCGATCCTAGTTTTTCGCAATTCCATCATGTCTCTTTCCCTAGCCACGCACCTTTAAACCTTGGCCAAGTTCATACGAACTCGGTCTGGACTATTCAATTATCACCTAGGTTCTTAGGAACCCGAGTAGATAGTTGCTAGTAGAACTGCATTTTCGACGTGACTTGTGGCCCAATTTTCTATACAATAACTTGCATAATCCATTTACAATTCATCCATACAATCTATACCAACAAAAATTGTCGATATAGATCCCATGCATATCTTAAGTTGGCTGAAAATTAACTTTGCCCACTCTTGTCTGCTAGTTGCACAAATGTCAAAACTTTGATCGACGATTCCTCTTGAGTGCTGCCTCGAAACCCATGCCGATCACTTGGGTTTTGTTCTCCTATGTCGGAGATTTGAAATGATATATCGATTGCACTCTCAGATGTCTCGAGTTGTGAGAAAACAAAGAAGAAAGAGAGAGCTCTCATGTAGAAATTCTATAGAAGCAAATAATAGTTTCTAAGCATTAGTTATGCCATATTTATAGTTCTTAATTAGAATTTTTTTACTCCCATTAGGCCTTGGACTACTTCTCCATCAATAATGAGCATTCATCATCAATTGTCTTATGTTAAATATTCAGATTTAATTAAATTTAAATTTTACTAATTATTCTATGACCATACTTATAAAAAAATCCATCTCTACTCAAATTTCTTTTTATCTCTTTAATAACTTCTCTCAATCAAACTCGAATTCACCTTATTCTTTTATTTTCTTCTTTTCTCTAATTTTTAGAATTATTTTATTTCATAATATTTTATCATCTAATTGTAGGATTTTAATGACTGAAATATTTTTGAATTATACAACTATTAATCCTATTATATTTGGGAGTCCTTTTTTTATTATGTTTTTATTTGGATCTCAAATCAAACTGAAATTCCTAATCATAATCTAATTATAATTTCTACTCCTATTAAAATTTAACTTTCCTTTTCTTTTTTCCTTTCTAATCATACTTTTAATCCCACTTAAATTTGAGTTCTTCTCCAACTAGTATTAGTCTTTCCTTCTATTCATATCCTTTCTCAAATTGTTCTTTTGATCACCTTCAATCCATCAAGAATTTTAATTAATTTATAAAATTACTATGAAATCATGGAGTGTTACATGATACGATACTAAATTTTAATAGCACTTATCATTAACGGTCAAACTGAAGTAATCAACCTCACAAGAGGAAAAACTTGACTTGACACTTACCGATGATGAAATAACCTTTGAAAGCATTAAGCATCGAAGTATTTGTAAGGGTCCATTTAAAAATTTATGTATAATCGTTTGGTTGTGGGTTAACTCTGCATCGGGTTAACGCATATAACCCATCGGATTAGCCATTTTTTGAAGTTTGCACCAGATTATCTCTATTCCACCTATTGTAAAGAATAGGTTAACACTCATATTTTCACTATTTGCAAGATTAACTTTTTTTTAAAATGGCAACTTTGCCCTTTGTACTCTTTGCAGATTAAAAGGTGTGTTTGGTTATAATTCATGGAATATCTACATATTCCATCATTTAACCCCAAACCAAACGGCACTTTAAAAGTGTTGTTTGGTTCATGAATAAGTATTAAAATATTTTGATATTCTTGAGAATAGAGCCAAACGCGATACGAAATAGGGTTATTGTGGTCAAACTTAATTTTCGATGAAACCACCTAGAAAAAGGTGAAACCACCATTTTTTCACCCTATTAAAAAATATCTTTATTCTTTTAGAAAGATGAAATATAGATATTCTCCTTCTTTTCTCATTTTTCATTGTTTTTAGTTTTCATTATTTAACTATATATTATTATATTATAATTTATATTATTATAGAAATAATAAATCTAAAAATTTATAGTAAAATATTTTGATTATAAAAATATTAAAATTATTTTTTTTTCAATCAAACAAGGATCAGAATAAGAATATAGGTAAAATATGATATTCTCTAAAATAAAATTTATTATTCTTTCTAAAAGATTCTTTAACCAAATGGCCCGAACGTTTGGATAAAAATGTTGTTGTCTGAGAATATATTTTTTTCTAATTCTTCTTTAATGTGTTCCTTCCGACGCAAAGAACGCATAACCTTACATTTTTTTACTGTTTGGCCAATTATTACTGGTGGGGCCCACGAAGACAATCCACACTTGATTGGCAAAAAATTCAAATGCAAGCGACTTATTCTCACGATATTTTGATGCCAAATGGGACGTAAGAGAGTGGGTAGCGAGATATCCAAATGTAAATCAATTGGAGTTGTAGTAGAAAATAAGTAATGATCTTACGTTTTACGTCGAATCGATCGAATCGATCGAATCGATCGAATTGATCAGACTTGATAATAATAAAATATTATATTTAATATGATATACTAAATTAAGTTATTATATTTTGATTATATACATATGTCAAAATGTAATTATATAAAAAAAATAACAATCATAAATTTACATTTTAAGATTTGATGTTAAAATTATTACACACTTAATAAATTAAAATCTTATTTAATTCTGTTATTATATATAAATTTTTTATTCTTTAAATTTTTGCATTTCATATTTTTTTATGTTAGAAGTAACAAACAAATATTTTTTTCCAAAAATATTATAACAAGATCATATATTCTATAAATAAATATGTAGTATAATTAGTGGTTAATATTAAATTTGAACTTATTATGTAAATAAAATTCAAATTTATGTATATATATTATTATATATATATTATATTATATTAAGTTTAGTATACATACAACAAGTTTGCACTATTCATCCCTAACTAATTTATTTAATATAATAAATATTATATATAATATAATAAATATATAATTAACTTATATTATAATATATATTTATGATATTAAAAATATTGAACAGAATTATAATCCATTATTAAAGTTCAAAGTGTACCAAGATCTAGATTAAATGAAGAGATAAAGAACAAGTAATGCATACAACCATAGTCCCATATTGTTAATAGAAGGAAGATAGGAGTAAAGTGACAAGTATTAATAAGGGAGGAGAGTAATGAGTCATATCATTGTTATGGAAAAATCCATCTTTGAATGTTTTTCAAAATTATGATAATAAAAAATATTTTTAACAAAAAATATTTTAAAAATTGGTTGGTCCATGAACTGCGATTTAACTTGGTTTTGGCTGGTTCTTATCGATTTTTATTGGTTTTTGACCGGTCTGAACCGGTTCAATCTGATTTAATCAAGGGTTCGATTTTGGAGCTTGGAATGAGTCGTGTTAGTGGCTGATCGGACTGGTCCGACCGACCGGTCAGGTCCGGTCTTAATAACATTGGTGATAAGTAATGTTGGATTCATCATTACCCAAGGTTAATAGATGTTGGACCAAAAAGTGATTGTACGTATAATCATTAACACTACACACAGTCATTTGAGACAATTGAAAAAAAAATCCAAGTGTAAAAGAAAAAGAAAAACAACTTGAAGATTCTGCTAAGTACATGGAGAATGTAACATCCTCTTGATCTATTTTTGGTTTTGCAAATCGCACAAATTTAAAATGTATTTTATAAGATAAAAGAGGATTATATTAATAAATTCATAACTACCTCATATTTTGTCAACGTGAAACTATTTATTTTTTTGGCCTCTTTGTCTTGGAGTCTTATAATCACCTTGACTTAACGTCCTTATTGAGCGGTCCACGGATCGAGTTCCCACGTGGATCAAGTGAACACGCAAAGATGACTGATATATTTTGTAACTCTCTTAGTCCGTCAAGATATTATTCACTTTGGACTTTCGACCCACACGAATTTAAAATATATCTTGAAAGATAAATTATAAGGCCCCCAAATCGCACCCCGCCACATGACAGAATACGCTTCGGAGACGCTATGGGTCATCCTTACGTGTACATCATGTTGATCGAAAATAAGACTTTGACTGGTCAACTCAACATCGATAATTGCGAAATAATTAAATCATCATTAGAAGTAAAATAGAGTAACATCTTTGAAATGCGGAAGACTGATAACTGACTTCATAGAAGTCCAAAGGAAAGCTAATACATCAACTAAATAAAGAAAAGAAAAAGTTATCCATCATCTAAGGGACTCGATAATCATGTGCAGCCACCTACGAGCTCGATATGTCACCGTTGGCCACCATCATCATTGAGACCTTGGCCTGCATTTAAGAACATGCAGGGGAGAAACCTCCCTATGAGTTTTACAACTCAGTATGAAAGTAAGATAAACATCATAATTAGGGAAGCGAATCATTATTAAACATCATAAGTAAGATGAACATACTAGACGAGAATCATAAAGGTAACATCATAAGATAACATCATCATCAGTTAGGGAAGTGAATCATTATCATAATATAGAATGATAAGGGCATATGAATAAAGATCATAATTAATCATTATAAGAAAAAGGCATAAGCTAGCATCATGAGAAAGGTTCTTTATTCATATGTGTTTATCTTCTTCATCTTAATTTTCATCTTTGACTTATTTGGGGTATATTTCAACCCACGGGGAGACCTGCCTCAACATGTCCATCAACATCATCATAATTGGCAGAGTCAGCCCATAATTGTCCGAGGACAATTCATAACTGGTCATCACCAGTTCATCATAAAAAGAGCTCTCCATTTAATGTTTTACGTCTTTTATTTTGCATCTTTTAATTAAACAAAATACATTTTGATAGAAACTTTAAATAAGGATAAAAGATATAATCATGGAGAGTAAATCAGGAATAAGATCGACATCATCATCATCATACATAGATTAGAGTTAATCATGTGAAACATGGATTGAAAGATCATAAACATGTGTTTAATCTGGTCGGAATCCGGGCCGAGTAGGGAGAAATCCGGGTCGGGTAAGACATAGTCATCCTCGGTATAAATCAGGGAACAGCTCGGGCCGAATTCGAGTTACACCCGGGCCGAATCGAGTCTTCTTCTTTTTGAAACCATCATCTTGCCTGACTGTTCGTTATGCAAGGAACTCGGTCCAATAGTCTTCAACACGGGCCAGGTTCATCCGATTGCAGTGCTCTGAGAGCTTCGGCAATGGCGGATCCGGGCCGAGTTCCTTCGAGCTCGGTCCGGCAAAAGACCTGCCCGGGCCGGGTTCATCTTACGCAAAAATTGCGCGGACACGCAGTCACGTTCCGTTCATCTTTTTCGGCGATGACCGACACAATTCATCATCATAGAACATCAGGTGTTAACTAGGAACTACCTAGAACAAGCTTCAAGTTTAAAATCAAGATTCTATTACGAATCTATTCTAGTTTCATACCTCAAAGTTTATATCCGAGAAACTTTACTGATGTCATCTTCTTCCTCTTCCTCTTCCTCTACCGGTCCCTCTTGGTTCAGGTGCACGTTCGTCGGGGTTCACGTCCTCTGCACGTCTCCTATCGGCGGCGACGGATTAGGAACGAAAAATAACGAAATGACGCACGAAAACAGGGTGGAGATTTTAGGGCCGGCTTGCGCAGGGAAAAAGGGGCTGATTCGTTGGATTTAATCCTATATATATATGGAAGAAATCTGAGTTTGTGTGGTAACTAAAAGATCAATTTAAATCAAACTGAGATTTTATCTTTACTTCTTTTCCGCTTTTTATCTTTTTCCCTTTATTTTTCTTTTCTTCTTTTTCCTAATAAGTCCCAGGACGTTACATAAATATTGATGGTACTAATAAGCAATCTCCATATTTTGTTCATATCACCTTTTGACTTCTTTATCACGGGGTATTACAGATAAGCCAAATCCAAGTTAAGGCAAACATTTCTCCGTTGTGGAAAATTAGTTGTGGTTTATCTCCAAAAACTTTTCTATCGGAACTTATCATACTGAATGACATTTGATGCTTATAACTTTAGTCTTTCATGATTAAGACGTTGTTCACAAGATTTTTGCATGGTCATGAAAGCTTTGCTGCATTCTTGAATACCAAGTGTCCTACCACGCAGGTCTTTAAACCTCACTGTTGGGATTTGTTTTGCGGAGACATAGAGCATAAATACTAATAAATTTACTCCTACCACATCAGAATCATTTAAAGCACTGCACTCTGGTATTTAATCTTGAATCAGATCTGTATCATCTTGTTTGTGGAAATCATTTAATTTCCTTCGCATGAACAGACGTTTTTTTTATTTCCATGTGCAATTGATATACTACACTTAATATGATTCTGATCATTTAATTTGATGTTTGTGGCCTTTTTTCAGGCTCCGAGTTTTTTTCCATTTGGAATAAACCTTTATATGAATAAGGTATAGTTTTCTTTCTACCATCTTGGACCACAAAGCAAGCGGAATCGTTTCAGAACATGGTAGCAGAAGTCTGGAAAATAAATGCCATTTATTCTTGGAGTGGAAGCCTTCACCATCAACCAATGCATTAGGTTTAACTGCGTTGTCCTCTGGGCATATGACTGCTGTTACTGTCACTAATATTTGGTTTTGTTATGGGTTACTGTTGATACTGATGTTGCGGCATGTTTCCAGCTTTGTCTTCGTTTCTCTGTCTCTCGGACATCTTGTTGGGTGTGGAGGAATTTATGGATGTTAGAATGACGAGCATTTGAGGATGACAAAATGATAAGGATAACAAAAAGCAATCTTCGCTTGCTTAGTTGCTTGGCTTAGATTGCTTCAGTGTACTGAAATATTTGTCATGTGACAGTACAAGCTGAGAGAAAATAATATCGACTACAGATTCAATATGGTCCAAGTGTTCCTACACACAGAACTCACACTGTTCAACCAGATGACCTGCTTGGAACTGACACTAAAGCAGAATTAAAGATGATAATGGCGGTGGTCTCATTCAGATTGATCATGATAACTCTGCAACCACCACTCTGCTGGGATAAGGGCCAAGAAAGGTTCATCGCATCCAGTGTTGTCTGTGGTTGCCACCTTATTGAAGAAGTAAAGTCTAAAGAAACCTGAGTTTATTAAGATTTGATGACAATAATAGTCGCATTTGAACCATCTGACTACTCCCTAAACAAATTTGTAACATTTTTTTTTTTTTTGTCCACATACATCCTGCTGGCAGAATTCAACTGATTTAACGTGACGTCGTGATATAATAACATGAATCTCAAAATAACTAAGGTGTCGACTGCTGATATAAAAGAGAAAAGTGTTGAGACTCGAGTAAAAAAAACCTGTGGAAATTTCTCTGCTATATATGCATCGAAACAACTTTTCGGGTACATTTGTGATAACTAGTTATTCTGAGAACTTGAAGAACTACGTAGCTGACCCTTGAGGAAAGGCAACACAGACGAAATGGTGGATGAATGAAAATTTAGCAATGGCCATTATAATTAGCTTGGAGAACATA
Source organism: Pontederia crassipes (assembly GCA_030549335.1). Taxonomy (NCBI): domain Eukaryota; kingdom Viridiplantae; phylum Streptophyta; class Magnoliopsida; order Commelinales; family Pontederiaceae; genus Pontederia; species Pontederia crassipes. Next base: position 49,508,835 of record CM060190.1, on the reverse strand, counting down.
AGAAGGCAACATGGACTTTTGCTTCAAAGCAATTCGGAGAAAAAGAAAGTGTTGAAATTCTTCTTTTAGCAAAGTGTTTCTATCAGCTGCAGAATCATGTACAGGAATCATTACAATCTTCAGCAACTTGGAGACAAAGGGAGCAACAAAATGCATCAATTATTAGAATTTCTGTATGAGTAGATCACTCCCTCAATATACAAAGAGTTGAAATAAAAGAGAAGTGGAATGATGGCTTCCATCAGTAAACAATGAGTGCGCCATGGTTGCATCCTCCAGACGATGATGCTGGAGGTAAGTGGAGAAACCAGAAATCACAAACGGAAAAGGGATGGCAATTGGATAATTCACTACCAGAGAGACATTGTCAGAAAACATCACATCTCAAAGTAAACATGATAGAGAAATCTATGTACTGTAGGATGAGAGATCCATCAATGAAATAAAGAAATGGCCACACCTTTCCTTCTTCGTACTTGTCGTCTCGTGTATAGTTCAATCCAATGACTAATGCCTGGTTTGGACTTGTGATGGGGAAGTGGGCAGCAATGGGAGAAGGGAGAGGTGTCAACTGTCAAACAGTAACCTCTCTTACGCCTATTCTTCCGCAGGCTTATTACTGGTCTTGGCAATGAGTGCTCTGCAACTTCCTGTACAACTTCTCCTCCGCATCCCTCAAGAACTGGAACTTTGGAGGAGGCGAAGTCCACATCCTGCACAGGTCCTCATCCTTCGAGCATTCAAAGAGGGGATTGAATCCATTTTGCTTGATGTAATCCAAAGAAGAAACAGTTGGAGAGAAGAACGGAGGAGAAGACAGAGGCGTCAAGAACGGGGTCTGTGAGGAGAGGAGCATTTCGCTCAAGCTCTTCCCCCTCGAGCTCTTCCTGCTTCTTCCTCCTCTGGACCTCCCATCCTCGGACTCCATATCTTCCTTCGTCTCCTCGTTGATGGTGAAGAGGAGCCTCGGAGGGCCTGCGAGGCTGTGAAGCCTTCTGAGCTCTGCTTCAATGGTGTCCTCCTCTCCCGATGGCCTCAGGAGGTGATCCTTGCCGGAGCTAGAGCGTATGTGGACCTGGCCATCGTCGACTTGATCCATTTGTGCATTCGCTGCAGCGGACATTGCTCTGGGGTCGAGGGCTGTGGAGCACAGAGAAGATGGCTTCCTGTAGCAGAAGAGATAGAGGAACTCCTTTGCAGGTCCGACGTAGTTGTCCTCTATGTCACTGTTGGCCCTTCTCTTCTTCCACCAGAACAAGTAGTACAGCTCTGCTATGAGCGCCAAGAACAGGCAGCCTGACACAAGACTCAAACCGATGCTCACGCTGCTTAAAGTCCTCATACTTTTCTCCTCCTCCTCCCAAACCTAAATCTTCTCACCAAGTGCATTCAAAATTCACAGCAGCTAACAGGAATAAAATGCTTAAAATGAGACTTCCAAAAAACCAAGACAAGAAATTAATTGTGGGCTAGATTTTTTCATCCTCCAAGAGCACAACCACCAAAACCTACGTTCTCTGAATCAAATGCAATACCAAACTACGACGGGCGAAGAGGAATGCGGAAACCAACCCGCAAAATACACAGATGGAAAAGACAAATTTCTGGCTCCCTTCCAAGTTCCAAACGCCACAGAGCTACAGAAAGATCACAACTTTTGTCATAAAAATCGCATCTTGGGCACACTCAGCATTCAATGAATCTCCAACAGTCCTTGAAGGAAACTAGCGCGATGATCAGAGAACTTCCACTTTCAGCAGATCTTGCTTGGAGAATCTTGAGACCCACCGCCAGCTCTTCGCATCGTTACGGCTTCAGGAACTAGCAGCTTTCGTCGTGAACGCAAGTAGCTCCAAAATCCAAGACTTGTCCCCCAAGGTTTCTCGACTTTTACCTAGAAATATTACATCAGAAATCTCTACATCAAACAGAATCCATTACATTCTTGAGAGAGAGAGAGAGAGAGAAGAAATCACAGCTCTGTTTATTGACTCGCCGAGCAGGTACATTTGGACGTCTCGAGTGTTGTTGCAGTTATATACGAAGTAGATCTCAGTGACTTGGTAGTTTTCTGAACAAAGGCCATTTCATTTTTTTAGAAAGAAAAAAGTTATTTGTAATTTATTACATGAAAAATATAAGAGAATTATAAATCAAATATAAGAGAATTTATATAGATATTCTTTTATAAATGATAGGAATTGAGACTAATCAAAATCATGACACTTATATAATGAAATAAATTAATTATGAATGAATTCATTCTAATATTTTGATCCGAAGAAGCCTCCAGCAGGGGAATTCCTCTCGTTGATTGGCAACGAGATCCTCCGAGGACGTCTTTTACGTCACATTATAATGGAAAGAAACCATCTTCTATAATTTTTAAGTTTTTTTTTATACCGCATTGTTCATTCTATGTAAACGACAGCTTTAAATCCGAGCCCTCTGGATCTAATATCGTATTGTTCCAATTTCAGAATTCTGTATATTTCTGTTACCACATCTTTTTTATTCAAATTGTATAGTTTTTTCTTATTACAGTAAACGTTTAAGAAATAGCAGATTTTAAACCAGACTTCCCATACTAACTAAAGATTCAATAACATGAACTCACCTAGCAATGTATTGCGATTTGTGTAGATTCAGTGTCAATCCGCCTTATTGGGTGTGCGGCTGTGTGCTGGAGGGTCTAAAACCTCAACGACAAGAACTCACCTACCAATCAGGCAGGCACAGTGCCTTAATTAAAGCGGACAGATGGGTTTAAACATTGACAAGGAGTTGAAGAACATGGTCATTTTTTGTCATCGTGGACCACTGCATTGCAGATTTGCAGGTAAATTTCTTTCTACGTGTGTGTAAGAGAGAGGAGAGAGAGAAAAATAGAGGAAGAGTGCAGTGAGCTGCTATCCAAAGATGAGTTCTGTCTTTGTGCTGCTGTCCTCTGATCAAGCCATGAAAGATGATGGAAGGACACGCAAGTATCGTTGGCAAGAAACAACACACAAAGATAAAAGATTCCATCATGTTAGGTTTGGAATTAATTAAGGTGTTTGCAAATTCCAACTACATGAGAGTTTATAATAAACCCAGTTTAGGAGTCAGCAAAAGGATGAATCAGAATGCATGGCATGGGGCATAAGGTGGCCATATAATATGAGTGCATAGATGCTGCAAGATCAGTATGGAAGGTGTAATGTCTTATTAAAGTTGATATTTCAAAATATTAGATTATTTTGCTGAAAAGTTAGACCCGCATCTTCCATGCATGTGAACAACACTTGGCACCTCCTCTCTCATCTAAGCTTCCTTTCCCTATTCTTCACATATTAGTTGATGGATCATGCTATTTGTTTATTTGATCATGCATTTAATTATAATCACGTAAAAGGAGAATGCGATTTCCCTTCGATGCCTGAGACCAGAGGGAGAAAGAAAAAGTCAAAGGATAGAATGATCATTCAGAACATGCTCTGGAGTCTGATATAAACTAACAGAAGCAAAGCTTCATCATTAAATTCAGCACCTCAGATGTGTTCCTGATCTCAGTGTCAGAAATATACATATTAGATGAGACTGCATGGGTTTTAAAAAAAAAAAATTAGAGATGACTCATATATCTGTTTCTGACCCCGAAATAGAAGCTGGCCAGGTTATTCTGAATTCAAACTTCACTTCAATCCCTTGAATCAAGTCCTAAGGATGCTGCACAATTCACAATCAGGTTATTCTGTTTCAGATATTATTTTATTTACTATGATATTAGTCCACTTGGTGCATGTTATTTCACTCATTGACTATATATATAATATGATTAAGTGTAAGCTTGTATCCATAACCCTCATATAATTTTCATTTGGTTAGATGGGGATTCCTTCGTTCTACAGTGTCTGCATAGTTGTCACCTTTATGCATTGTCAATGAATAGCCAGCAAGCATAAAAGAACCGACATTGTATTTTTGTATATAAAACGTACAATACTTTATTAAAAGAACTATTAATTTGTATTTCTGTAGCTAATGGCAAGGAAACAGGAATCCAAAAAAAAAAAAAGAGGAGCAAAATTTAGTGTTAATACTTTAAGAATCGTGAGCCTAATTAAATCTAACATGACTTGGGTTGAAGTTTCACCCAAGGGCCGTCTTATTTTTTATTTATTACTGGACCTTTATATGGGCTTCAGCAAAGCAAAACAATATGGTGTTGACCCAATAACAACTTTGCAAAATGAGCTGCTATCACAACTTTTTAAATATAATTAATTATTCATATTCTATCAATTATCTATCTTTATACTTCAATCATAAAAGACTATAATTTCAATTCAATTAACGTTAACATCAATCATAAATGCTCCAATTATCTCTTTATCTTTAACTTCAATGATAAAAACTATAATTATTCTTTTATCTTTAATTTCAACTATAAATGTTGCTTCAACAACAAGGACTACTTTTACTTATTCTTTTAACTTTTAACAATTAATTTCAATCATAACGATTGCCCATAACCATTTCATTCACTTTTAAATCTCGAATCAAATTGAAATTCTTAAATCTAATCTAATCACAATTCCTACTTCCAATAATATTTAATCTTTCTTTATTTTTCCTTTCCTTTTCTAATAATACTTTTAATTCTACTAAATTCTAATTCCTTCTTCAAGTAAGTTTACTCTTTTCTTCTATTCATTTTCCTTTTCAAATTATCCATTTGATCAACCCTCAATCCATCGACAATTTTAATTAACTTATAAATTTACCATATTGCCTTTGATTAAAAAAAATTGTGAGGTGTTACTTTGTTGGTTTATCAACATTTTTCAATATAATTCACTACAAGAAAAATGTGTGTTTCCAATGATCCGATCAGTCACAAAATGAGAAAAATCTGTAGAAAAATATACTTTGTGACGGATTTTCCGACGAGAACGATCCGTCATAAAGTGCTCATTGCAAATATTTTTCGACGGCTCTATTTCAGCCGTCGAAATTTTTCACGATTCCGGCCATGGGAAAAATATTTTCACAACTGGTGGCTTAAGTCATGGGAACTTTTCCCACGACTGGCTCCTAGTCTTCCACAGCTTGGGCCGAGGGAAAAGTTCCATGGCCAGAGTCATGAGAATTACTCACGGCCCGAGCCATGCGAACAATTCTTCCCACGGTTAGAAATTTCCCACGGGGCCGACCATTGCAAGTTGGTTTTTTAAAATAAAAATAATTTGGCCCTGCATGGCCGAAACTGGCTTGAGCGGTCGGAACTGGCTGTGCATAGGGCGGATCATGCCCATGCGGCCGGATCCGCCTGTGCGCAGTCGATTCGGCAACGCGCGGCCGGATCCGCTTGCGCGCAGTCGGAATTGGCTGTGCGCAAACCGGATCCGCCTGCGCACGGCCGATCCGCTCGTCGCTTGCGCGCAGTCAGATCGGCTTGCACGTGGTCGAATTCGGCCGCGCACATTGCCTGCGAGAGAGAGAGGGAAGGAGGGAGGCCATGCGCATCGCTACAAGAGAGATGGCTAGTCATCGCGCCGATCACCTGGATGGAGCACGCCAGTGAGGGAGAGAGAGGAAAGAGGAGAGTGGGAAAGAGGAGATGGAGGAGGTGAATAAAAAGAGAGGGAGAAACCAGAAAAGATAAAAAATGGGTGGAAGAGTTTGACGAGATTTTTAACTTTCCGACAGTTTAGATCGTGAAAAATATTTTTTACGATCGAAATCATAAGAAATTCCCACAGTCGAAGCCATTGGAGTCGTGAGAAAAGTTTTCCACGACATGGGCCGTGGGAAACGTTTCTCACGGCTTCGATCGTGGGAATTTGAGAAATATTTCTCACGACTTGAATTGTGAAAAATTTTCATGAAAAATCATTCGTCGAAAAATTCGTCGCAGATTATGAAGGATTTCCGGTCATGGAAAATTTTTCGTCGGAATTCTTGTAATGATTGCTTGTTTTTAACATTAGCTTCATTGTCCTCATTGGATATTTATCAACTATTTTCTTATCAGCTAGATTAAAATTGTCCTTAATCCTGGTATACCGCTTGAAATTATCACTATGAAATTTAACCTTAAGATTCAATCCAAAAATCGTCGGCTGGATGATTAGATCATGTTGACTCACAAGCCAAAAACTATTATAAATATAAATAGTTAAAAAGTATTCCTTATTTACATGGTTGGGTGAAACTTGATTAAACACGTCAACAGTCCATATGGAAAAGTTGAATACCTAACTATAAATAAAATGGTGAATACTTTACTGAAAACCGAAATTATTAAAAATATGGACCCATACTTACCTACAACTTTCGGATTTAAAATCGTGAAACTTCCCTAAACTAGGATCAATAATTTAGTAATTAGTACTCGACCTCAAACTTCGTTGATAACTACAGATATGATTTCCAAATTTTAAAAACGTATATACATCATAACTGATGATAGATATACTCATTTTTTAAATAATTTACTACGTTGCAACAGCTTTATATATATGTGCATCACTAAAGATCTTATATGGAATAAATTGAATTCAGACGTCGGGAAGAATGAGTCAAGGAGGGAGTTTTTATTGCTGTTGGGGCATTAGCTAGGCAAGGTCACTCAATTTTCGAATTGGAAGCATGTGGTTTGCTCCTAATTTAGAAGTTCTGGTGGAGTTTATTAATAATAGGACTCGACCTTCTTGACATATTACATTGGAGACATTACGCATTATCTGTCACTTTTTGTTAACGGGGAGCTTTTTTATTGCTATCGTGAAATAAATCATGTTGTTAGTTATCTTACAAATTTTGAACGCACAAGTATTTGCGACATTTTGGAACGAGAATGGGTATGGTCACTATTTTAATAAATAGTTAACATTTCCTTTTTTTTTAAAAAATCTGATACGTAAAAAAGATCTTTTGTCTTTAAAAATAGTTCAACGATCAACGGTAGGAGTGTTCGGTGGCGGGTCGGATCAACCCGCGAACTCGATGTCCCGATCGAAGATCCGATTTATTTATTATTTACTTTTTTAGTTTTCAACTTATATTATGTATAAAAAACAAAAAAAAATATTAAAATAAAATATTGTAAATGTGTAAAAATGTTTAAATATTGAATAAGTTATTTTTTGCTTTTTAAATAAATATTGTATAATATTTTTATATTAAATGATAGAAAAAGTAAGAAAAAATTTTAAAAAAAATGGTAGTTGAATAATCCGACCATCCAACCCGATCCAACTCGATCCGAAATGTAACCTTCCAAATGCGCAAACCCAACTCGACTCGATTAAAATCGGTTGGATCCGGAGTCGGGTTGAGTTAAATTCGACCTGTGAACACCCATATCAACGATTATATTTTGATTTCCTTCAACCTAAGTTAAATGAAATCTCTATCAAATGAAATCTCTATCGCTCCGCTACAAAAGTCGAATATGAAATTTAGTCCACCTTAAAGTTCATAGGACGAAAAGCTGCTATAAACTTTGGGTTTAGCACGATTTAAATTTGAACAATGGATTAAATTATTAAGCCAATGCGCAATGGGCTAGAATCCTTGTTGGGGGCATATGGTGGTAAGACTATACTAAAACGCCATGTCAGCGTGACCTTGCAGTGCCACATCAGCGCTAACACACGTCACACATCTCGAACCCTGCTCCTTGGTTCTCTCTCTCTAATCTCTCTCTCTCCACGCATGCATGTACGCCGGTGTTCTGTTGTGCATCTGCCGTCCCAAGACTCCCCCCCCCCCCCCCCCCCCCCCCCCCCCCCATGCAAGAGAAAAACCTGGTCAAAATTTCACATTCCTTGATTTGATCATAACAGAATGCTGCATTCTGTCTCTCACCCCTGATGTGACAGTACAGTTTCACTCTCTCTCTCTCATGCGATGTCTCCCTAGCTCCAAAACCGAAAGCCTCGGCTAGGCTTTCCATACATTCGTCACACATAGATCCCCTGCTTGACCTTCTCCTTCCCATATATAATTCTCTCCCTCTTTCTCCTCTCTCTCCTCTCTCTCTCTCAGACATCGGCTTCTCTAATACGCTGCATGCTGGTGGTGGTGCTGCAATGCTAAAACCCCTCTCCAGTTCCCAATGCTTCCCTTCCACATAACCTCTAAAATTGAGCCCCCTGCAGACTGCACGCAGCAGCAGCAGCAGCAGCCTAAGCCTAAGGGGCTACGAGGGAGCCGTAGAGGCTACCACTCATAGGCTGAGCTCTAACTATGTTGCTGACTACCATGCGAGGCTAAGCACACCAGAAGATAAGACAGGAAAGAAAGAGAGAGACAGAGAGATGGGAAGAGATACAACAAGAGATCATCAGGCCTTTCTCTCTCCATACTCTTCTTCTCCTTCTTCTGCGTTTTGCCGTTCCTTCCGTGGAGCATGCAGTGCAGTTTGAGGCTGTGCCTGCCTCGGTTTGGCTTTGGTCAATTGAAAGAGGGAGGCCTAGAATTCCTATCGGATCTGCATGCAGAGCAAAAGGGAGAGATTTCGTGCCATTTATGTGCATGGCTCTTCCTCTTTACTTTTGGTGCAAATTTATGTGCGTAGCATCTCTCGAGTTGCATTGTGCATGTGGTACTCTACTGCGCATGCAATGCACGAGACGAGCACCTCCCTTTTTCTCCCGTCCGCGTCATTAAATGCTTTGGCTCTTCTTTCCCATGCTTCGCTTTATAATTTGCTAGCTGTAATTGCTCTACGACGAAGAATTGTATGCGTCGCCCTCCATTAATTTCATGAAATAGAAGTGAGAAATTTCTCCTTCTTCCTTTGTTTTTTAAATTCTCTAGGTTGATAAACAGTTCTCCAAGTTTAATGGCCATCTTATCACATATTCATTTATAAAATAAAAGTGACGTTATTGCGACTCCAAAACACACATTGTAATATTTGTAGGTAGATATGTATATCGATCTTGGTTTGAAACATATATTATATCATTCCACAGGAAATAATCCACAAGATTAACAAAGAAACAATTACATCATACATCATTTCCAAGAAGACCCTCCCCCCTCCAAAGCCACTCTCCCGTTACCTACAAAAATGGCAAAAGCATACGAAAACCCTTGAGATTTTGCCACAGTTTAGTCTCTCTCCCCTCTCTCTCTCTTTCTCCATAAACACACACACATACACAACAAAACGCCTTTAGAGTAAGCCAATCCGTTCAATGAATGCTTCGTATCTGAACCCCAAAAGGTAGAGCAACAACAGCACCTGGCGCACCTCAGCCGCTGGCCCCTCCCATGTTTTCAGAGCTTTTCCAGCTCCAAAAACCATACGCATGTCGAAGCCCCTTCACGTTTTGGACTCCACTACATGACAGCAGCACCCTTCTCGCCCCTCCTCCCTAGTCCCCAGTCCCACACCCTCCATGCATGCATAATAAAAGCAACAGCTTTGCCATATCTATCTCCAGTGCCCACTCCTCCCTCCCTCGATCTTAGGCCATACACTTCAATTAGTAACATCATTATGGAAGAAGGCAAGGGCTCTTCTTCTTCGTCCTCCTCCCCTTCCAGCTCGAGGTGGAACCCCACCAAGGAGCAGATCACCATACTCGAAGGCCTCTACAAACAGGGGATCAGGACGCCCAGTGCAGAGCAGATACAGCAGATCACAGGGAAGCTGAGGGAGTACGGCAGCATCGAGGGCAAGAACGTCTTCTACTGGTTTCAGAACCACAAGGCCAGGCAGCGGCAGAAGCAGAAGCAGGAGAGCTTCGCTTACTTCAGCAGGCTCCTGAACTACGCCCAGCCGTCACCTCCGATGCCTCATCCTGCTACTGTCCCCCTCCCGCCTGCAGCTTGCGCCAATGGTAAATTAGATAAATCTGCAACTCGATATCAAATGCACACCTTAGACATTGCATGCATGCGAGGTTACAAAGGTCGAAGAGGTGTCCCTATTACTCTTGTTGTGCTTCACTAATTGATGTAGCTAAAACCGTCATGCTAGTAACATGATATATGTTCTAGTCTGATCAATAGATAAATTATTGTGTAATGCAGAATGTGTGCATGCATGGATGTTCTCCTTTCTTCTGAGACCTTGAAGTCAGTGAAATGGTATTGAGCATTTCATGCTCTTTTGTGATGGAGAAAATGCATGCAAGTTCACACATCATATTCGAATATATACATAAATATCAAAGTTATTTGAACAGGAATGACGGATCAATATCTTATGATGGAACAGTTCATACGCAAGATATTATATTTTGTTTGTATCTGCATTCGTGCCCATTATCAAATTCGTCAAAGATAGGTCAGCTTCAATCTTTTCATTTATCTGCTGATGCATATATGATCCCCTTTCCTAGGATTGATCATTCATCTATCTAGTTAGCCTTTGCTTGCTTGCAGCCGCATGAGTTTACATTGAATGGTAGAACAAACACGCTTCCTATTGTTTCTTGTGCGTTGTGTTCTTTAACCTTTTTTCTTCCCTTCTTTTTTTTTGCAATTTTCTTCCCTTCTTTCATATGTGTCTTTCTTTTGTTGGCTATTTGTTTCCATATCAGGTTAAGTCATTGTTCATTTCTTGACCAATTATAATGCCTTTTTTTTACTTGGAAGTGTCTGTTCCAATACCTCATGTCATCACAAGACCAGTCCTTTCTTTCTGTCAGCAATCTATTCTTCGTCAGCATCTTTTTTCTGCCAGCAGTCGAGTTAATGAATCATCTTGCACCTTTATGATAAGTACTTTGTGTGTGCACCCTTCGAACAAGTACTACATTATTTTGGTAGATGACTACTCAAAATCATCTCACTTTTCCTTTCTAATATCTCTATTCATGTAGCTAGTGCCTAATAGATTGAATACAATGCAAAATTGATTCAAGTAAAATGGCGTGTTGCTTTGCATGAACACGATCTCCTCTACATATGTGCCTCAACTAGAAGAGGACTAAGGCATTAATCTCTGATTTATTGTGCAGTTGTTTGCAACCCATATTATGTACCAGCACAGCAAGCCACCAGCGTGATTGATTTCCACCAGCCAACCCAATTCCCCAATGTGTTCTTGCAGGCAGGAGCACTGAGTACGAGTACTCCACACATAAACTTCCAGAGAAACGTGACGTCCCTGAAGGAGAGCAACAGCGTTAAGGTTCCTCCTGCAGGATATGATATCAGTGATCAAGCTGCTGATATGGCCTGCCAAATCGAATTTGGCACCACAAAAAACGATGGTTCCTTTGGCAGTGAGACCCTGCAACTCTTCCCGTTGCACCCAACTGGCATCCTGCAGGAGGAGAGGTCTGGTAGCAGTCGAATGTCCCCTTCAGTTGGGTCTGCAGGGAGCTTGGAGGATGAGCAGGAAGAAATGATCGGTACAGAGAACCAAAGCACCTTCGACTTCCTCCCAGTTCACGGCAGGAAAATCTAAGATGATCATGTTACAAACCCTTTTTGTGTACGATTTTTTGTGAAGCACTTCCCCCAATCTTTTGCTTTGTTCTATTATCCATAGTTTGAACGTCAATTGGATACTTTTGGGCAGAGTGCTTCATTGAAGAAGGTGTTTTAATCCTATATTGATCTTTGAATGAATGATGAAAAGGATATTTGGAAAATGAAATCTTGTTACTCCCAACTCCAAGAATCGACTCTTAACCAAGATTTCAGTTTTGCTCTCATATTACTTTTCAGTTCATGAGATTTTAGCATAGAATTAAAGGATGATGTAACTCTATAATTTATCTGTACAAAGCAAAGAGCACCAATATTATGATGTACCGCTAAATTATTAAGTCATCATGGATTTGTCAATTATATTAACTTCTATTATTTGGCTCAATTATGGGAACAAAATATTGCTAACAGTTAAAGTAAAGCGACTTTCTTGTCACTTGGGAAAGGATTATCAACACATTATTATTTTCTGGGATAATTAACCACTAGTAGATTTTCCTTTTCTTCTCTCTCTTTTTACCTTTTTCAAACTTCTTTTAGTTTTCCTATCATATATTTTTAATAACCAAATTTTTGTATTTGTTAAAAAACCCTTATATATTCATGATTTGGCCGGAACAAATATATACATACATATGTCTTTCTTAAGTTTGTGCTGTATATTTTGTGTTATTTTTTTAGGAAATGAATTCAAAGCTAAGACCGTTCTTATGTTTGAAAAAATTACTAGCATTGCCACTTTACTGAATTATTTTTTGGGGGATTAATTGTGCACAATATTAAAACATAACGAGAATTAGCAATTATGTTATAACAAATATATTATGTTATAACAAAATTATAACATTATATCAATTATGTTATAACAAATATTAAAACATTGACAGTTCTTATGTTATAACTCAATTTTAATACGCACTAGCACTATGAGATAGGTTCTATTTGGCATGACTAATGGTTGACAATTAGCATTTACGCAAATGCTGTTACATGATTGAAAAATGTAGCAGAATTGGTTAACAATAAATATAAAATGAGTAAATAATATTTAATTTTTAATTTTTTTAAAATTATTTTTATGATCCTAATTATATATAAAGTATTAAATAAATTATAAATTTAATTTATTGTTTAATATTTCATTAGTCAAAATATGTTTTGATGAAAATAAAAATAATTAACAAGGTTTCATATTATGATACAAAATACATAATTAATAATTAATAATAAAATAATATTAATGAAGTAATTACATTTTTTAAACACTAACCATTATCTTAGGATGTTGATCTTCCAAGAGTCTCAGAATCTTTAGATATCAAAATCTTAACGTTATTATTGCTTATATAAATTTGATGTTGCATGCAATGACTTAACTTAAAGTAATCTATATTATGACGTCAACCCTTAATAATTTTTTGTGCCAAAATTTTATTTTTCATACTTTAAATATTTCTTTTTACTTCATCATTAATTTATTATATTTTTTTGTTGTTACCTCTACTATGGACAGATAGAATGATTTATATTTCGTGATGATATTTTATGTTTTCGTAACGATATTTTTAGTTAATTATTACACTAGGCCCAATTAAAAAACCTGCCCAATGGGCCCGAGAAATTTGTTCGGCCCAATATTCGCCCACCAATTTGACTTTGCTTTTTTTTTTCTCAAATATTCCCAACAACGTTGCGAATGCCAGCGCTAAGCAAACGAAAACAAAAACTAAAAAGCATAAAACTTTTCCCATCGATCGCATATTTTACGCCTTTGTACGAATCGAGAGGGAAGAGAAAGACAAAGCTCAAGGTCGAGGGGAAGAACTCGCCAAAAAGGGACGAAACAATTCGTCGCCCTCTTCGAGCCACGATCACTGCAAAGATGAGTTTTATCTTCGGCAAGAAGAAATCCCCTGCAGGTCCTCTTCCCTCCTCCCTTTTCGCCCATCTTTGATGCTTGATCTCCTTCGTTCTGGCCTCTTTTTTCTAGCTTATTTGTTCTTCTTCCGATTCCTCACCGCTAGAATTGGAAATTTTGTTTCTTTTTGTGGTTGAAGGTTTATCTGTGAAAGGCTCTTTTTTTTTTCTTTTCCCCCGATCAATTTACATGAGATGCCGCTAACAATTTATTCCTATCCGAGACATGTCGTAATTATGTGACACTGCACGATATTTTGCAAAATAGACAAAATTTGGCAATCTTCATGACGAGTTCTCTGAAACGACTTACTCCTCCATAATTATCGTGATAGCAGTTCGATTTCCGATATTAGATTGAGAAAAAAAAGATGCGTTTCTATGTTATGCTTTGCGAGAATGATAAATAAGTTTCCTACCTGTTTATTAAGTTTGTTGAGATGCCCTGAATGAAATAACATTTTATTTAGTTTAGTTCCTGTCGTGCGGGTGGGTAATGAAGTTGATAAATGTCCGAGAAGAGACTAATTTTGCTCTTGTTTTCTGAATTTACATGGTCTAAGATATGTCGCTTGTTGCAATTTTGTGTATTAATTTAATGGTTCTATAGATTCTTCCTTCCTCGTGATACTCGTATTACTTGTTAGAGTAATTGTTTATTTTGGGAATCACTGCCACTCCAAAACTCACCATTGCCTCTCCATTTTATTTCACAAGGGACACTTACATGACAACGACAATAATGTGTTTTGGAGTGGCAATAGTGATTCTCTTTATTTTTCCATGACCCTATCATGTTCAAGTTTATGACATACATGTATCTGTTAACTTTTTGTTTTACTTCCCACCTGACCTTCCATCTCAACAATGTTGTATTACTGATGCTCTTAGTAGTGATAGAGGTGATTTATTTTTACATTAAGAATGTCCTTTTAGAAGCCATCAAGTTACTTTTGGAGTCTTGAGTATAGAGATACTATCTAAGTACTCATGCATTTATTTAAATTTTATTCCCATAATTGCATTTGGTGTTGTTGTTGTTGTAATTGCATTTGGTCTTGATTTTGCAAATTGATGGTTATTGAGTTGTTCATAGAGCTCTTGAGGGAGAATAAGAGAATGTTGGATCGATCAATTAGGGACATAGAGCGTGAGAGGCAAGGGCTACAAGCGCAGGAGAAAAAACTTATTGCTGAGATAAAGAAGACTGCAAAGCAAGGGCAGATGGTATGTGATTCTTGTGATCAGCTACTTATAATTTTTTTGCCATGGTTCCAGTCATCATAACATGAATGTTTTACCATATATGTGTACAGTCAGCTGTAAAAGTAATGGCAAAAGATCTCATACGAACAAGACATCAGATTACAAAGTTTTATGCACTGAAATCACAACTGCAGGGTGTATCTTTAAGAATTCAGGTAAGATTTACGTTTTAAACTTTTGATAATTGAATCATCCTCTAAGCTAATGGAACTCAAATCCTACCTGAGTAATTTTATTGGAACTGAAATATCGAGTACACATCACCATTGGATAAAATAAACCACGTTTCTTTTCCATTCAATACAATTTCAACGTCATTGTTTAGTATCGTACACTGAGCTACAAAATGAAGGTTATTGACTGCTTATCCAGCTCTGATCTTCATTGTCTATATTTGTTGTTCATTGAAGTGATTGTCTGGGTTAGTAATGCTATCAGACATAATGAATATCTTGAGTTTTGGGAGACAATTAGTATTTTTAATCTTTTAAAACTATCTTCATCATAATCATCTGCAATTATGTTAAATGCCCATGCATGTTATCATCTTTTTACGTCGTCATTATACTTGAAACAGCTAAATAGAACATCTTATGGTAGAAAAGTAAGATGAATCCTTCAAACATTTTCAGAATTAATATATCAATTGCTTAATATTCAGTTCTGCTTGGCAATATTGTGAACGTGTCTGCATTTGGATGGTCTGCGGACTTCTATATGATATGGGGGTTAATTATGTTCAAAGAATAATGTTCAGATTACAGTTGATGTCATAAATTAGTTTGTTTGTGCAGACACTGAAATCCACTCAAGCCATGGGTGAGGCCATGAAAGGTGTTACTAAGGCCATGGGTCAGATGAACAGGCAGATGAATTTGCCTGCACTGCAGAAGATAATGCAAGAGTTTGAGCGGCAAAATGAAAAGATGGAAATGGTCAGTGAAGTGATGGGAGATGCTATTGATGATGCCTTGGAAGGAGATGAGGAAGAGGAGGAAACGGAAGAACTAGTGAACCAGGTCCTTGATGAAATTGGAATCGACATAAACTCCGAGGTAGGTGTTAAAGTTCTTGCTGTTCCATTTTAGTCCAAAAGATTTACTTCATGCTTGGAGAATTCACATGCTTTTCCTCTTTGTTCATAGCTTGTCAAGGCACCTTCAGCTGCAGTTGCAAAACCTGAAGCTTCTAACAGGGTAGCACAAGCTGAGACAGCTGGAAGTGAAGACAGTGGAATTGACAGTGAACTACAAGCAAGATTAGACAATCTAAGAAAGATGTAACTAATTCGTTTAACCTGAACTTCGTCAGGAAACAGAGCCTTGAAGCAGCCTGTGTATAAATTCCCTCACGCACGTAATGGTTATTCTGCATTGATATATTGAGTGAAATGATCTAATTAAAATGCTCCTGCAACTATTTGTATCCAGTTAAGGTTCTTTCATCTGCCAATAACCTAATAGCATTTACTCATAATTAATCGTGATCTTGAATTGGAAAAAAAACATTCCTCTTAAATAATTATCATCATTGGCCCATTGAAGATTTATCGAAAGAAATCTATTTGCTGTTCTTGACTTGATAATGATCAGCACATAAAGCGTGAAAGAAGGAAACAAATTGTCATGGTATCTTTCCTGCGCATAAGTGTGTTTGCACAATATTAATTAAAATCAAAATTTTATACCAAGCATCGCAAATACCATTGTGAAGATTATGGTACGCATTTTTCGAACTGATGACAGGAATCACAAAAAACAAAGCACATTTTGCCAAAAAAAAAAAGGAAGATATTTCAGTAGGGATCAAGAAACTGGGTCCTGCCATTGACATCTCCTTTCCTTTACACTGCACTGATGAAGTACAAAAAGAATGTATCAATGGAACCACAGTGAAGAAGTTGAGCTTGCATCCAGCTTGGTTGTGTCAAAAGAATATGCAACAGAAACGTTTAAGTATGTGAGGTTTTCTGAGCAATTCAGTAGAGAAATTATGCTCATATCCTTACGGATTTCACCATTTAACCTATGTAGACTACTCATGTTCAGATTAAAGGTAGGTCATTTGTAATATATGTATACTTTTATTGAGGTGCTCAGAAAACGCAGAGAAGTCGGTATGTACGCGAGCAGGCTATGTTCTTCGCTTCTTAACACAATTAATCTTGAAGTAATTTTTGTAGTTAATTTATTTTTTTTAGCTGAGATTTCATTTATTTATTTGTTATTCATTAATTATCTCTAGTTCTTCTTGACCAGAAGGGAATTTTGATCGAATGTGTCCTGAGGCACATCAAAATTTTGCTCACATATATTTTGCTTGGGAATATAATTGTACAGGTATAATTATACAGCATGCTCATATTGTAGCGTGCTCATATCGTGTCAGGTAATTAGATCATCCATGATCTAATTGTTTGGCTTTGTACTCAATTTTTTTTCGAGTTCTCGGTGCTTGATAAGATGTGCACTATTTCGAGTTGGAGGTCAGTTCACCATATAAAATTGACGATGAAACTACATAAATTTTTATAGTTGAAAGAATTTAAACTCAAAATCTTAAGGCAGAATCGCTTAACCACTCCATTTGTACGCTATCTTTTGTACAATGCGTCCAGTGTCGTCGTGCAACTTGTTTAACGACACAAGATTTAGATGCTCGTCCAAGTTGAACCCGACCACAGATCTATAGACTAGATCCTGGAGGACCCATAGCTCGACTTTAACGATGTTTGGAGGATGCCGGTTGCCTGCAGGAAGCTATTTATTAGACTTAATGCTGAATTTAATAGGATGACATTGACAAAGCCAACAGTAGTAGCACGGTGAGCTACAAAATTGTGCATGCCATGATTAATTACCCCTGCCTCTTAGCCTAACAAAATCCTCATCATGGCCTAACCTACGCTTAAGCCCCTTGACGCTGGACCTACCCTGTGTGCACTTTCATGAATGCTTTTTTGAGGCCCTACATGCAAATAGTTGGCAAAAAGTGCAACCACAAGCACACTTGGTAAGACTTCTTACAATTTCAAGAGCATTCCTGTTAGAAGATTATATGTCGCTGCACACTGCTGAATTACCAAAGTGATCTGATGAATGCAACTAATCTTGGAAAAGTTTGGACCCTGTTAGGTGCAGATCCTTGTTCGAGAAAGGAAGGACAAAGATGCAGGGTTCTCATGGGGCATAGTGCAGGTCCAGAGCCTGAACTCTGCAGGCCTGAGGCAAACAGAAGGTTCTTCCTGTGGCTTAGATATGACAGTTTTTTTCTCTGTATTACTGGCCATGAAAACGTTCTGGCTAAACAATTCGGTGGCACTTATGAAAGAAGAAAGCCAAATATGAGAATTTCAGCTCCTGTTGAAGCTTGTGATAAAAGAAGTGCATTATTGAGTTGAAGGTGCAGCATTTGGTAGTCCAAAAGTTTAAAAATATCAATTCCCCAAGGTTTTGGATTTGAGCCCTCAGCATTAGTTTTGCTGTGCACATGTTACTCAGTATAGCACATTGTTCCACTTGAAAGAGGCTAAGCTTTAATAATTTATTTCCCCCTGGTGGCAGGCAGGACAAATAACTGTTCCACTACAATTAGTCAAATTGTCGTTTTCACATCCAACGATGGTTGAGACAATTAGTTAGTAGAATTGCACCCAGAGACAGTGGTGAGAGTAGCTCAAGTTCAAGTTCGATTATTAGAGTCGTCGCTTAGACAAAGGAAGGAATATCTTTTTATTTTTTGCTTCAATTTCGAATTAGAATAGTTCTTACTTAGTAGCCTCATCGAGAGCCCTGGGAAGTGGGCATAAAAAAAATTGTCACTTCCATGTTCAATAATGCTACTCAGCCTAAACTTGTTGAGTGATGCCATTTTGAACAAGAGCCAAGAGGCACAAAGCAACACAACACATAGCCCAAGACCTAGAGTTAGACAAAATTCACAAAGCACATTCAGGTCACATCAGTGGTAATACATTTTTAGACCTTGAAATCATTATTGTTTTGCTTTGGATCTCCATACAACAGATCAAGTTCGAATTCAGCTTCGAAAATTCAACGGAGCACCGAGTCACGAGCGTCTTAGTAAATCAGCACTGGCCATTTTCTTTTTGTGCCCCTGGCCTTTTCAGACAATATATTAAGGTGAATAATGTCAATAGTTTAGGAAGTGAATTACTAGTGACCAAAATAATTGCAGGCGTGCACTTGTAGCTTGGCATTTAGTTGGCTATTCAGTTGTCACAAGTGCAAGTTAAAAAACTTGCAATCATGCATCGAATTTATAGTTGAAAAAGTCAGTGCCAATGAGGTCCTTACTGAGACCATGAAGTTGCTCTGTGCATTTCCATTATGACATCTTATTGCTAATTTTGATGTGACCAATCCACTATAATATCCATTATCACCTCAGAAATCATTTCAGCTAATGCTTTAACTATTAAATCAGTCGCTGGTCCACAAAACTGTTTATAACTATGTCTATCCTTGGAATTCTCATTTTCTGAATTCTGAAATTTTACTGGAACTTGTCAACTATAAGCTGTCATAAATAAATTCTGCGTCACAATGCTGATTCTGCAAACTTATTTTTTGATAGAAGCTTCTATAAGTAACCAAAAAAGTCGGCCCCAAAGAAAGAATTGAAATGCTAAAAGTTTTGACTTGGTAGTAATCGACATATTAGCCAGAGAGAGAGAGAGAGAGAGAGAAGCAAAACGTGAGTGGTGATGCATGAAGTTTTCTCTACACTGTATTAATTGGATTTAACCTGCAATTCCTTAAACCATCAAATTGACAAAGAAATTTCAACTGCACTGATCACATCTGAAAAAAATGCGACATTTACAAACATAACACAAATACTACACCACTTAACGGATAAACAACTAATTAGTCCTCTTGCACAGCCATTGAAATCTCTTATTATTAACTGATTAGAGTCAAATAAACTTTTCTTTTCTTTTACATCTACAGTGTACTTTGTTCATCTTAATTCCACAATAATGAAGAACAAAGTCACTTATCTGAATCAAATTTTCATATTCAGTGAGCTAGTACCCTTTTATAAAACACGGAACTAATAAAAATATACTGTTTACGCCTTCTGAATTCATATTAAGATGTCCTCATCATGCTGACTTGATCCAGCCTTGATATTGATCCGCTTCGACCCGATCAAATCCGGTTGACCTGTCGAGTTTGAGTGATCCGATCGGGTCAAAAAATTAATTAGGACAAAAGGAAAATTTATTGTAGGATATATTGTGTATATATATATATATTCTTAATTTTTTTTAAATCATTTTGATTTATAATTATGATTATATTATTTTTTTCCTTTTACGTTATACTATTTAATTGATACTGACGTTATTGTATTATTTGACTTATTAAATAATTTGATTTTACTTTATTATATTTTAATATATGTATTATGCATCTTACAAAATAATAAGAATATGAAAAAAATTATTTAATATATTCTATTATTTTTTATTAACATATATTGTCCGCTCTAATAATTCGATCTTACCTGATTCGATCGATTCAACCTAACTCGATCATTCATAGATTTCGAATTAAAATGTCTTAATCCATTGAACTGAAAACATGAAACAAAAGGGCTGAAGGTATTAATTAATAGGGGTCTGTAGATTGATGCTGTCCTTGCGTTTCTGCAGTGCAAGTACCTTCACAACTTTTGCTTTTCTCTCTCTCTCTTGTGCCTCTTCCAGTCCACACCATAAGTCCACCACTTACCAACCCCTCCAATCCATGTTGATAAGAGAGGTGGAAGCAAATGGTGATAGGCTGCTCCCATGATTCAAAAAGCACACTTTCATTAGAGATGAGAGAAGTAGTAGTTGGCTGATAAAAATGATGATTGATAGAAAAAGAATAACAAAAGCATAAAGAAGAGAGAAAGAGCAAATTCTTTTATTTATATATAAAACTAGTATGATACGGATATGGAAAAAAATATAAAATATAAACATTTTTAATATATATATATATATTACTCGGGTAGAGTGGCAAGTGCATCACTAAATCAGATTTTGAATTTAATTTTTGTATATGTAAATATTTTTTTGGGTAATTTCATTCCGAAATAATTATAAATACGAATCAACATTTTATAGGACGCGCTTCTCGAATATTAATGAGGCAATCGAAAAGAAAAATTAATATGGAGTCTCTAATTTTTTTTCCGATTTGATTTTTTTGATGCATGCACCTCAAAACACACAATGCAAGACCATCACCGTTAAGTAACGGCGAGAGCCGGTCGCATCTGGTGGAGGTTCTTCTCTACAACACGGCCTTTAAACGGCGTCTTAGTTTTTTGCCGTCTCTTCTCCGCCTTCTTCTTCCTTGTTCTGGCTTCTTTCCTCCGCCCATAGTTCTCGAGAGAAAACTTGGGTTTGCAAATGGGGGCGATTCGGAGGGGCCTGCGAGGGATTTCTTCTCCTTCAAGTTAAAAGGCGTTCTGGATCCGAAAAGGGTAAGCTTGATGCGGCATTTCTGGTCATTCTTTGTGGGTTTTTGATCGGGTGTTGATCCTATCAAAGATCCGTGAAAGGTTATCATTTTTTGCAGTCTACCTCATTCTGAGATCGAAAAGTTAGTTCTTTTTTCTGACAATTGGTGGTGTTTAGGTGGATTTGGAGGAGCCGGGCTGTCGAAGAGAAGAAACATCTCATCTTTTTTTCTTTCTGTTGTGTATCTGGTGTTCTTCTGTGTCCCGTAGTTTTTTATGTACTGTTTTATAGAGTAAAGGAGGCTCCTTTCTGTGTTTTTTCCGGGGAATTGTTTCTGGGTTTGGTGTTTCTGGCCTCCTTCTGGCGCGCAAGAACTTGGTGGTGGGATATATGGAATGGATCTGTGAGTGCTTCCTGTGGGATGCGTTCATCGAGTGCGGCGGAATCCAGAATCCGCCGATTAGATAGCATCGAGAGAAGGAGGAGGAGGTGAGATTTTCTAAAAGCAAAACAGGCAAACACAGGAAGGAAGCAACATGGGTGAGGACCTCTTCATGACCTTGTCAATGGAGAACCACCATCCTTCCACCCTCCTCTCGATGGATCCCTCAGGTGGCGCGATGCTGACTTCGTCCCATGAAGAGTTGGATTGTGAGCTCGTTTTCCAGCGCCAGCAGGTGGCCCTCTCTGTTGCTCCTGACATCAACCTCCCCCTATCTGCCGAGCCTTCCCCTCCTCCACAGTCATGGCACTATGAGGCTTGCGACATGTTGGACGTCAGTCTCGGCCCGCAGATGCACGAGACAGAGGCAATCCTCCACCTACCCAAGGGAGGCGCCGCCCGCAAGTTTGCTAAACGAGGGGAGAGTATTTGGGGCGCATGGTTCTTCTTCACTTTCTATTTCAAGCCTGTGTTATCTGAGAAATCTAAGGGAAAAGTTACCCGAGATGCAAATGGAGTTAATGGCTTTGATAAGTCTGATCTCCAGCTGGATGTGTTCCTGGTCCAGCATGACATGGAGAACATGTATATGTGGGTGTTCAAGGAGAGGCCCGAGAATGCACTTGGCAAGATGCAACTGCGGAGCTATATGAATGGACATTCTAGGCTTGGTGAACCTCAGTTTCCGTTCAGTGTCGACATGGGTTTTGTTAGGTCCCATCGGATGCAGCGCAAGCAGTATCGAGGGCTGTCAAACCCACAGTGTGTTCATGGGATTGAAATCATCAGGTCGCCCAATCTCTCAGAAGTTCGTGAAGTGGACCGCAGGAAGTGGATGGAACTCACAGGCAGGGATCTCAACTTCTCAATTCCGCTGGAGGCTAGTGATTTTGGGTCATGGAGGAATCTACCCAGCACTGAATTTGAGCTTGAGAGATCGATATTAAAGAACAATTCACATAAAAAGCCGCCTAATGGTTCAAGCTTAAACTTGTCTTCACTGTCCAATGATACTAATAGTGATGTGATGGATCTTTCTCCGACAAGCCACAAACGCAAGAAGGAACCATTTCCCAATGGGATTGATGAGGATTGCTGCTTGCCTAGAAATGCTTATCCTGAGAGAGGTCAAGATGGGGAGATACCCCAGGTCCAGCCATCGTGGTTGCACGAGTTTACTGGTGTGATGAGGCATGCACATGGGCCTGTTACTGCTGCGAAGACAATATATGAAGATGATGATGGATACTTGATAGTACTGAGTTTGCCATTCTCTGATCAACAAAGGGTGAAAGTTTCTTGGAGGAACACAATTACTCATGGCATAGTAAAAATACAATGTGTTAGTACTGCTCGGATGCCATATTTAAAGAGACATGATCGAACTTTCAAATTGACTGATCCTTGTCCTGAGCATTGCCCCCCGGGGGAATTTGTACGGGAGATACCTCTTCCAACACGTATCCCAGAAGATGCTAAGCTGGAAGCTTATTATGATGAAACTGGAGCTTTCATGGAGATCATGGTTCCAAAGCTTCAAGTTGAACCGGAAGAACATGAAGTTCGCATTTGCATGCGTCCTCATCTTGGGGTCAACGATCTTATGTTGACCTGAAAGGTCTTGATATTAAGTTCGTGAATCCAGTCTCCTTTTATTACTATTTCTGTAATAGCAAAAGGAAAGTCTATTTATTGAAAGTGCATGCTTAGGTTCTACTTAAATGTATCTGCTTCATCTTTGTTATATTATTGGCCGCTTTTTATTTGGTCTCCTAGATGTGGATGTAATTGTCTTCCGTCACATTTATGAAAGTTCAAAAGCGCCATAAATTTATCGATGCAAACCCTTAGTATCTTAGATCATAAATATGCTGTCTTTTTCATCTAATTTACTTCTTTCTTTGTTTCATAGGTTGTAAGCTTATGCTTGCTCAAAGCATACATGATTACTTGATTACGAGTTCAGTTTTCTGAGTGATGGATTCTAAATAAGTTCCTTTGTTGGTTTCTTTGAATGCATTTATCATAATCTTGTAAAGTTATTTCCAGAGGCTTTCTTCTCTTTGCAGCTTTTCCACTTTTTGCAAATAGGAATCATATTTCGTTACCAACAAGGAAATTTACCTGGTCACTAAAACTCTTCATTCTTAAGTGATGGAAACATCAATCAAGCAAGCCTGTGGTTGCTCTTTATGTAACTTCTGTCAAACTATACCTTAATGCTTTTATTTGCTTACCTACATGGGTAAGAGAAACAAGTGCATACTTCTAAAAAGCTTATGCTTGCTCAAAGCATACATGAATACTTGATTACGAGTTTTTGAGGGATGGATTCTGAACAAGTTCCTTTGTTGGTTTCTTTGAATACATTTATCATAATCTTGTAAAGTTATTTCCAGAGGCTTTCTCTTTGCAGCTTTTCCAATTTTTGGAACTAGGAATCATATTTCGTTACCAACAATTACCTGGTCACTAAAACTCTTCTTTCTTAAGTGATGGAAACATCAATCAAGCAAGCCTGCAGTTGTGCTTTCTGTTGCTTCTGTCGAACTATACCTTGATGCTTTTACTTGCTTACCTACCTGGGTAAAAGAAACAAATGCATACTTCTCAAAAGTGTCCTTTAGGCTTACTTGAAGCATTGACAGCAAATGTGGGTCTGTTGATAACCTGCACAAATCAAGGCTATTTATGATTCCAGCATCACTGCTTGTTCCTCATTGATACTTCTTATTTTGCTATTAGATGGAGCTATTTTCCTTTTGAAAAAAAATGATGCTCGCTGAATTTGGTCAAAACCTTCTGCCCAGATGGGCATTAGCAATCCCGCATGTGAGGATCGTCCAACAGTGATAGCCTCCAGGTCCTTTTCTGACCTTTAGGCTTTTTATAATTCTGGAATAAATTATCAGTATAATGCATACCACTTCAGTATTCTCCATGTGTACATGGAAAAGATTTCTGATTAGGACCACTGATAATTAAAAGAACTTGTTGAACCGAGATACTTCCTAAAAGCATTATATGTTTAACATGCTTAATTCGGTTATTTGTGAGCATTGATTTGTTATCTATTTTCTTATAATAAAAGCTTGTTTGGGTTTCTTATTTTATTCTCATGGAAAATTGTAAATTGTGAAGACATTCTTGGGACACAACTCATGCCAATGGTAGGTCTCCAAATTAACAATAACAATAAAGTCTTATCCCACTAGGTGGGGTCGGCTACATGAATCATACGACGCCAATATATTTGTTGATTCATGTTCATGCCTCCAAATTAACAAGTAGACTTTTAGTTTGCAACTTAGTGTTCTTTCCAGGGGAACTTTAAGCTGACTCTCTACTCTTCTAGACAAACTATGAGCTGTCTCAGATCTTATGTTTTAAATCGAAAGCATCAGCTCCCATATTTATCAGACATTTATATTTATTAGTTTTATATGCATGATTTATGTAACAGATTTATAGTATTGATATTGATGCCAGCATAGGATGCCAGATTCTCTTGATGTACAACTGTATTCAAGCCTTGTTAATTGCTTCATCTTAGTAAGGGAAAAGGAAGACCTCTTTTCATTTTGTATCTTGAGAATTCTCATTACCTGATGACCTGAACTGATTTATGTACCTGTGCAGGCTGCAGGAGGGGATGCAAGTCACTTCCAATTGAGTCATGGACGAAGGACATCGGCTATGGCGTTCTTGGTTAATCTTCATGAGCATCACAGACTTGATCTCCTCTACAGATTGATCATGTTCTCCTTGCCTTTGCACATTGACTGATGACCATGGTCCGGCCGTGGAGTATGCATCAACGAGACACAGATTGGAACATATTGCCTTGGAGATGTAACAGTAACATATCGACTAAGACTTTACCTGCTAGGTGCTAACAATAAACTCTGGAGACGCCCCCGCAAGATTTAGAGCAACGTACTGTATCCATAGAATTTGTATTTACGCCAATTTTATTCTATTTTCTTTTTTATTTTCAAATTCAAAAGACAAAACCTAAATATGGTGATGGCACAAATGATAACCAGGACTTAAGTTAATATATAAATTAATTTACTTCGATTGATGTATTCGTATTACTCGGGGACAGATGGTTGATAGGATGTAAAATATATCTATTCCACCCAGGCTTATTAAATATAGGTTACAATGATATAATGAGCAAAGATAGTGTGCAACTCCCTATGATTGGAGCTCCACTACTTTTCCTTGAATTTTTAAATGGCAGAACCTTAACATATAATATTAATATTGTTGATTAGTATGTGAACTCAAATTTGAGACCTTAATTAAACGAACAAAATGCTTAATGAAATAACTTGTTCCCAATACAACAACAAAGTCTTATCCCATTGGATGAGGTCGGTTATATGGATCATACGACGTCATTTCGCTTTATTAGTAACCAAACATTTCGGTATATTATTCACCAATAGATCTTGCTCTATTAGTTCGTCAAGTGTTTGCCTTGGCCTTTCTCTTCCTCTTTTAATCGGATTTCAGATTATTTGATTTACTCTTCTTACTGGCGCATCTAATGATCTTCTCTGAACATGATCAAATCATCTCAAACGATTCTCTATCATTTTCTCACTAATAGGAGTCACTCCGACTCGTTCACGTATATGGTCATTTCTAATCTTATCTAATCTTGTATGATCACACATTTATCTCAACATTCTCATTTCGACTATCCCCACTTTACGTTCATGTTGTTCATTCATAGCCCAACATTCACTACCATATAACACTGTCGGTCTTATAGCAGTACAATAGAATTTTTCTTTAACTTTATTAGGTACTTTTCTATCACAAAGAACTCCAGTGGCTTTCCTCCACTTACACCAATCAGCTTGAATTCTATGATTAACATCGTCATCATCTCACCATCTTGTCTTATAATTGATCCTAAATATTTAAACTTTGTCACTTGAGGAATTATATCCTCCCCTATCCTAACTTTCAAATCGTCTATAAGTTATTTATTTATGAAATTGCTATGCATATATTCTGTTTTATTCCTACTTAAACGAAAACTCTTTGACTCCAAGTATTTCTCCATATTTTTAATTTTGTATTAATCTCTTCTTTTGAATCCGTTAAAAATACTATATCATCCGCAAATAGCATGCACTTAGGTACCTCCTCTGTGATACTCTCGGTTATAGCATCGATAACTAAGTTAAATAGATACGGGCTTAAAGCTGATCCTTGATGTAGGTCAATTTCTATAGGAAATTTATTTGTCTCATCTCCGGGTGTCCTAACCCTAATCAATGCCCCATCGTACATATCTTGTATTACATTAATGTAGGCAACACTCACCCTCTTCTTTTGCAAGACTTTTCAAAGTACATCCCTTGGTACCCGATCATACGCCTTCTCTAAGTCAATGAAAGCTATATGTAAGTCTCTTCTCCTACTTCGATACTTCTCCATTATCCCCCTTAGTAAATAAATCGTCTCTGTAGTGGATCTTCCCGGCATGAACCCAAATTATCTCTCAGAAATACTAGTCTTCATTCTCAATCTATGCTCAATCACTTTTTCTCATAATTTCATTATATGACTCATAAGTTTAATCCCTCTATAATTTGCACAATTCTGAATATCTCCTTTATTTTTGTAAATAAGATCTAATGTACTTAATCTCCAATCATCAGACATCTTTTTCGACCGTAAAAAATAACTTGTTCCCAATAATCGAACAAATGTTCAAGGTTAAAATAAATATGGAACATGCAAGGCCTAGCTAGCAGCTCTGTTTTTCATACATGGGGCTATTTCAATGTAATTTGAAAAAAAAATTTCCGAATGTGAATTCAGCTTGCCTTCTCCACCCCAATAGCAGAAACTAAGATACGCCATGGTTTCCATTTAAAAATCAACGTTTGGTTTTAAATCGTTTTATTTATAGTCGTTTCATTAAATATCAACTGAATCAAGATATTCTGTTTTTTTTTTTTGTTTATCTCGTTTAGGATGGATGCGAGATATGGATGTTTATCAAGTGTTAAAAGTTACATCCGTATTAAACACCCAAAAAGACAGTTACAGCATATTTCGTTTTCTTTCTTGCACAATGCAATGCGCACACATACCATTTTGTTTGGATTTAATCGAATAATCGTGCAACTTTTTGTACTACAAAAATATATAAAAAAATGTGCTGCATCCAATCTCATTATTGTATCTTTTGTCTTTCCTAGTTATCATCGTTTCTGTGGTAACTTTGGTACCACTTTTCGACAAATGACGAGGGGAAAATTCAACAAACAAATTTCAATAATATCATTTCCAATAAAAAAAATTACTGACTTGGCCCTATGCACAAATGAGGGATAAAATATGTGGAGGGTAGTCCAACTCAACATGAGGCTGAAATAATGTCGCTAAACTATCCCAAAGTGCTTCGCACCTGAAGCAAATAACAAGTAAACTTCTCTGCAGAAGAAATAAACAAAGGGCAGGCAGGCATACGGCACGTCGACGGCCATATATCTGTCATCTTTAATTGCCACCCGTCCCAGTAAAAATAAATAAGCAACTATGACATCAAATGGTTAATTAATGATGTTAATTGATAAGATCCAATAGAAGAGAAACATACTATGAAAAGTTCGTACAACTACAAATTCAGGGTAAAGAGTTCGCACCAATTATGGAAGAAAGAGCGTCTGTTTGCTTTCCCAAAAACACTTCGAAGAGTTCAAATGCAATACAGAAACGACTTGTAGACCCACATAAGATGAGGTGAGAAAGTTGCTTCAAAAGCAAAAGGACACAACAAGTAAAGGCAGGCGGCATCATAAGCTGCGGGTCAATAGAAGAACATAAAATTTAGTCGACCTCCTCGATCTTTGGTCCAGCACCAGCACCAGCGCTGCCGCCGCCGAAAGCTGGAGCGTCCTCATCCATGCCGCCGGGCATGCCTTCGGAGCCGCCCTGGTACATCTTAGCGATGATCGGGTTGCAGATGCCCTCGAGCTCTTTCATCTTGTCCTCGAACTCGTCGGCTTCGGCCAGCTGATTTCCGTCCAGCCAGGTGATTGCCTTCTCAATGGCGTCCTCGATCTTCTTCTTGTCAGCTGGAGGCAGCTTCGACGAGATCTTCTCATCCTTGATCGTGTTCCGCATGTTGTAGGCGTAGTTTTCCAGGGCGTTCTTGGCCTCCACCTTCTTCTTATGCTCTTCATCTTCGGACTTGTACTTCTCGGCCTCCTGGACCATCTTCTCGATCTCCTCTTTACTCAGCCTTCCCTTATCGTTGGTGATGGTGATCTTGTTCTTCTGACCGGTGGTTTTGTCCTCGGCTGACACGTTCAGGATGCCGTTGGCGTCGATGTCGAAGCACACGTTGATCTGCGGCACTCCCCTGGGAGCAGGAGGAATACCAGAGAGCTCAAATTTGCCGAGAAGGTTGTTGTCCTTGGTCCTCGTCCTCTCGCCTTCATACACCTGAATCAAGACTCCCGGCTGGTTGTCCGAGTACGTGGAGAACACCTGCTCCTTCTTGGTAGGAATGGTGGTGTTCCTTGGAATCAGAACAGTCATGACCCCGCCGGCAGTCTCCAGTCCGAGAGACAGCGGAGTCACGTCGAGCAGAAGCAGGTCTTGAACCTTCTCGTTGCCTTCGCCGCTTAGGATCGCAGCTTGGACGGCAGCACCGTAAGCGACGGCCTCATCGGGATTGATGCTCTTGCAGAGCTCCTTGCCGTTGAAGAAATCCTGAAGAAGCTGCTGCACCTTGGGAATCCTGGTTGATCCACCAACGAGCACGACATCGTGGACACTGCTCTTGTCCATCTTCGCGTCTCTCAAACACTTCTCGACAGGCTCCATGCACTTCCTGAAAAGGTCCATGTTGAGCTCCTCGAACCGAGCTCGCGTGATGGTGGTGTAGAAGTCGATGCCCTCATACAGGGAATCTATCTCAATCGTCGTCTGTGCAGTAGACGACAGCGTCCTCTTGGCCCTCTCGCAAGAGGTTCTCAACCTCCTCAGAGCCCTCGGGTTGCCGCTGATGTCCTTCTTGTTCTTCCTCTTGAATTCCTGGACGAAGTGGTTTACCATCCGGTTGTCGAAGTCCTCCCCGCCCAAGTGAGTGTCACCAGCGGTGGCCTTCACTTCGAAGATACCCTCTTCGATCGTCAGGAGGGAGACATCAAAAGTACCACCGCCGAGGTCGAAGATGAGCACGTTCTTCTCGCCAGAGCTGCCTGCTTTCTTATCCAAACCATATGCAATGGCAGCAGCTGTGGGCTCATTAATGATCCTCATGACGTTGAGTCCAGAGATGACGCCGGCATCCTTGGTCGCCTGGCGCTGGGAATCATTGAAATAAGCAGGGACGGTGACGACAGCGTTCTTGATGGTGGTTCCGAGATAGGCCTCTGCAATCTCCTTCATCTTATTAAGGACCATGGAGGAGATCTCCTCTGCCGCAAACTGCTTCTCCTCGCCCTTGTAATTGACTACTATCATCGGCTTGTCGCCTGGGCCAGCAACGACCTTGAACGGCCAGAGCTTCATATCACTCTGCACAGACGGATCAGTAAATCGCCTTCCAATCAACCGCTTCGCATCTGCACCAAATCAAACAGCGGAAAAACCAGGAAATCGTTAGCAATCTAGCACAAACCATCCAGCCACATAATTCTAAGGCATCATGCACAAACTTTCAGCATCTCACTAAAACAAGCTCTAGCAGTCTTCGTATGATTACCAACTAATCTAAAATCAAAGGAGTCATAATATCGCAAATTACTTGAAGTACAAAACGAAACACAGATTAATAACGACAATTCTAAATCTATTAAACTAACCAGTTAATAGATGTGCATTAATTTTGCTTATCATTCAAAAAACACTAAAATAAAGGTCAAACAGCCGCTTCTCAGTAACCGCGGTACAAGTTAACATGACAAACGAGAATGCAAAAGGAGCAACCAGAGCATGAAAGCGGATGATAGCAGAGTAGCATCACTCACCAAAGACGGTGTTCACAGGGTTCATGGCCACCTGGTTCTTGGCGGCATCACCGATGAGGCGCTCGGTGTCCGTGAAGGCCACATAGGAGGGCGTCGTGCGGTTGCCCTGGTCGTTGGCGATGATCTCCACCCGGTCGTGCTGCCAGACGCCAACGCACGAGTAAGTCGTCCCGAGGTCGATGCCGATCGCCGGTCCCTCGCCCTTCGCCATTTGAAGGAACAATTAAAACCGCCAACAAAAATCGAATCGAAAAGTACACCGGAAGAGTGCGCAGGGAGGATTCTATTTCTCACGCTGATTGAACAGAGAAAGGCGGAGGGGGCCTGGGTTTTATATACCGGGAAGGCGGAGTTCGGGAAGGTTCGAAGGGAGAATTGCTAGCCGTCGGATCGGGGAGCAAAATGGACGTGGCTTGTTCTGGAAGGTGCATAGATGATTCGACCGCGGCCTAGCGAGTTCTGGAATGGTCTCTCGCATCAAACGGAAACTTTAATTGGGCTCCGGCAACCGCGAACCCCCGCGTGTTCTAGACCGCCACATTATGTATCTCTTTATTTATTTCATTCATTTATTTATTATCACTGAATAAAAAAAGTCATCAATTCGAAATCATCTGAATGCTTTTGGATTAGATAGAATCAAATCAAAATTAGATTAAATATTTTTAAAACTTCAGTTCTTCTTAAACTTTAGAAATAGTATAATATAATCACAATTAAATCATTTTATTAATGATTATTTTCTTAAAGTTGTTTTAAAAAGTGAATAACTTTCACATTAATCAATGATATTTATTATATTAATTATTTGAATCAAATTGCATGTATAAATTAATTTCCTTTTTTATCTATTATTTAATTTAAAATAATCAAATTATGTGCAATTATGTTTCATCTAGATTGTGTGTGACATTATTAGCGGTTTGACAAGCGAATAGCGAATTAACTAACGGATAACGGGTAGCGGATGGTGATTAATGGTTAAATATTATAATAAATAAGTGTTTGGTAAACTTAACGGTAAAATTAGTTGATGAATATAAAATGACATAATCAGACATATAATAAATTATTTAATTTAAGCACTATATAAATTGTATTATAATATAAATAAATTAAATTTTGATATCTTAATTAAATAAAATAAAATTTTACAATTAACTTTTTGTTAAAATATTTAGAAATTTATATTGACAATAATTTTTATATAGTGCACTCATGATATAAAATTATTAATTGTCAAAGTATTTTTTATTCCTTGTTAACATATAAATAATTTGTAATTAATTAAGCATGAATATAAAAATAAATATAGTTAAATGATTATAAAATAAAAATAAGAAAATAATAAGATAAGTTAAAAAGAAATAATGTATTTGAGTATGGGTAAAATTGAAAAAAATTATAAAATGCTAACCTCTAAACGCTAAACACTAGTTAAAGTAACTTTTTAATATTTTCATAGAAAATATTAAACGCTATTTATTTTTATCATTTATTAAATAAAAGAATTAATGTTTGAATCGTTAAACGTTATTTGAAATATTAATTTTAATGTCGCAAAATATAGCCTTAGGTAGGCCTCCCTGAAAGGATCTCATGAAGTTGGCCGAGTCTCAATGGCCACGAGATAATGGAAATGAGCCGTCAGCCTAATCCAAGTTAAGGCCCAAGTATATTTCGTGAAATTAATTTTTTGACTCGTACAGTGGAATTTGAACTTAGGTTTTATTGGAATGTAAGAATTAATAAGGACGTGTTAAATATAATTGGAACGAGGTGAGTATAAAAGTTTACATGTTATTTGCATGTTAATTTTAAAATTTTAAGTGAGATTATATTAACGACACTAAGTTCATCGCATTATTCAAAATTAAAATCAATATTTCTTAAGACAAAAAATAATAATATTTCTTTTATTTATTTATTTATAATTAAATTAGAAGTTCATAGGTTTATTTAGATAATAAAAATATTTATATAACTTAACCTTCCGTAATTCATATATTATAGTTTGTATTCAAACAAATATAATTCAACTCATCTCATAAATTTATATCCAAATATAATTTATATAAACACTCATCATAATCAATCTCACCAATTCTTACTTCACTATCCTCAATCCTAACTCATCCTTCTTACATTAAGGAAGTAAATCATCTTTAGATAAAAAATTTTAATTTAACTAAAATGAGCGGGATGGACTAGCAAAGTCCCTCAAATATTATATTTATCATTCTACTAAATTGATGAAATAAGAATGAACAAATAATTTAAGATCAAATTCAACACTCTCCCTCCCTCCCAACCCCAACCACAACCTCCTTACATTTATAAAGTAATTTTGATTTATATTTATCTCTCTTTTTTTATTTTGTCCTCTCGTATTCATGTTACATTTATAGAATATTTTTTATAAATGTTTTGTCTTTCATTTTTTTACTTTAAACATTTATGAGAAAGAAATTAAAGAATATAATAAACAAATAAAAAAGTGAAACAAAAAAATAAGAAGATAAAAATAAGTTAAGTGGTAAATAAAAAAAATATTCATTATTTGTTAGATGTTATAAATAATTTATGTATAATAAAGAGCAAAAATGACTTGAAAATAAATACAATTTTTTTCAACTCGTCGGCTTTCATACTTACTATTCAAATAAATATAAATATCATACTACACTTTATCACCACACCACTCACTACCCAAGTCCACCCCATCCCTCCATTACTTAATTACCAAATAAAGTTTAAATTACTAAACAAAGTTTTAATATTGTGTTGCCATTACTTGACAATGTAGATTGACTTTTAAAAAAAAATTTGTCACTTGTTAATATGCATAAGTAATTTATCTAACTATCCAAATTAATTATTTATAAGAAAACGAATATTTATGAGTCAATATAAAATTTTTATCAATATACCTCTAATAAAAAAATTATGTTTCAATATATGTATAATTTATTTTGAACTCCGCAAACTTAAATCAGAAACACATATTTTCACCCATAAATTAAAATTTACAAAATACTTAATATGATTTTTAAAATATGATAATCATGTATTCATAATAATTAACTAAGATTTATTTGATTAAATTTATAATTTATTTAATTAGTTTTATAATTTATTTAAATAAAACTATAAATGATAAATGCGGAAAGTGAAATTAAAAAAATTGAAACTCAAGTAGCAATCTATTTACCTCAATCTAAATTATCTCTCCTCTCATAGACGATCTACGTTATAACTTCATAAGTAATGTAAATTGTATAGACAATCAAGATTACCCAATACCTTTCACAAGTGACTTAATTCACAAAATTTGTGCATTTATCTTTTGAATAACATGATGAAAAACACTAACATTAATATAATAATTCAAGGACTCAGACCTCATGATGCTTTCAGATTTTTTCAAGAGAAAGCTATGATACCATGTTACAACAATATTTTCTCTTGATCATCTCTTGTATATTGATATGTTTTTATATACATGACAGTAATAGTAGTTATCCATAACAATATATGAATAAGGTGTAACAAATTGTAATCAAAAGATCAATCTATAACTAAGTGCTAATTGTGTAGTTAAGATTCTAAGTGATATCTATCTTCTCTAACATCCCCCGCAAGCACAGCCTGCCGACGAGGGAGGAGGCAGAGCTTGTCTGTGAAAAACTAGAATTGACGCCCTGTGATCGGCTTAGTTAGGACATTGGCAAGTTGATCTTTGGAAGAGATGGACTTCACAATAAGGCGGCGTTGTGCAACCTCATCACGAACAAAATGAAAACCAATCTCAATATGCTTCGTGCGAGAGTGAAATATAGGATTCGAGATTAAGTATGTAGCACTTAGATTGTCGCACCATAAAACAAGTGGTTGCACGAGAGGCTGGTGCAATTCATATAATAAAGACTTCAACCATAACAACTCAGCTGTAGCATCAACCATGGCACAATATTCAGACTTAGTAGAAGAGCGGGAGACTGATCGTTGTTTCTTGGATGTCCAAGAAATCATATTCTTGCCTAGAAAGATAACAAAAGCACTAATGGTCTTGCGGTCATCTGTTGAGCTTGCCCAGTCAACACATGAGAATGCATAAAGATGGGTGTCAGGTGAAGGCGAGATGAAGAGCCCATAATCCACAGTATGGCGAAGGTATCACAGAATTCGCGTGACATCTTGCCAATTATTATCGCACGGTGCATGCATATGTCGGCTAACAGCACCAACAACATATGAAATATCGGGATGGGATAAGGCCAAGTATTGTAAGGAACCAACAATTTGTCGATACGACATCTTTAAAAGATGTCACCGAGATAGATGAGGTTTGTTGTCATCACTATAAGAAAATGACGAATTTGCGACGGACATTTTTCGAAAAAAATGAATCCTTCTCATTTATTGACGGCAGTTACGACGGATATAAAACTCCTTCCAAATTACTGAAGGCCAAAACGTCCTTCATTATTATGGACGAAAAACTCTCGTCGATAAATTATCGACGGGTATAGCCTTCGGAATTACCGACGGATTTACATCGGTCGATAATTTCGAAGGAAATACCCGTCGATAATTGTATTTATAACGATGTATATGTAATATAATATAAATATATATTCAGTATTTATTACCAAATTATTATTTTATTTACTGAATGATAGTGCCTTCGAAATTATCGAAGGATTTGAAATCCGTCGGTAATTTCAAAAGACATTATCCGTCGGTAATTACCGAAGGAAAATGCCTTCGAAATTACCGACGAATTTGCATCCATCGATAATTTCGAAGGCATTTTCCTTCGGTAATATATATAATAATATTATTATTAAACATTAATAATAGTATATGTATTGATACTAATTATATATATTAATATATATAATTACAATCATTAGTAATATTATGTTATATTATAAATATTTTATAAAAATAGAATAAAGAGATGTGTTATATTACAAACATTAATAATATACTATTTCATTACCCAAGAATAGTGCTTTCGAAATTACCGAAGGATTTGGTATGCGTCGATAATTTCGAATGACATTATCTGTCGGTAATTATGAAAGATATTACTCGTCAGTAATTGCGAAGGATATTACCCGTCGGTAATTATTGAAGGATTTGCATCCATCGATAATTTCGAAGGTATTATCCTTCGGTAATATATAATAATAATATTATTAAACATTAATAATAGTATATGTATTGATATTAATTATATATATCCTTATATATAATTACAATAATTAATAACATTATGTTATATTATAAATATTTTATTAAAATAGAATAAAGAGATGTGTTATATTATAAACATTAATAATATACTATTTTATTTACCAAAGGATGGTGCCTTCAAAATTATCGAAGGATTTAGCATCTGTCGGTAATTTCGAAGGACATCACCTGTCAGTAATTTCGAAGGATATTACCTATCGGTAATTTCGAAGGACATTACCTGTCAGTAATTACCGAAGGAAAATGCCTTTGAAATTACCGAAGGATTTGCATCCATCGATAATTTCGAAGGCATTATCCTTCAGTAATTAAAATATTATAATTTATTATCAATATTTATATATATAATATTATTATTAAACATTAATAATATTTATAATATAATATTATGATTATTAATATTTTTAGTCGTATATGTTAGTATATATAATATTATAGTGTATATGCAATAAAATTTCTTATATAAATATTGATAAAAATATTATTATTTTATTTACCGACGGATATTTTCGTCGGAATTACCGTCGGATACTATATCCTTCGATAATTCTAAAGAAAATATCCATCGCAAATTCTAATATTTTCTCGCCCAATTTTCCCCTTCCGCCTTCTCACGTCTGTGCCCTCCACTCTCCCTATATTATCCCCTCCACTCTCCTAATTTCCCATTCTCTTTCTCCCCTCCATTCTCTTTCTCTCCTCCTCTCCCACGGCGGTCTCTATCTCTCCCCCTCTCTATCTCTCCCACGGCGGCGGCGGCAACTCCCAACTTGTGCGATCCCGGCCATCGGCCACCCTCACCGACTCCCTCTCTATCTCTCCCTTCTCGCTCTCGACTCCGACGCCCAATGCGGCCGCAGGCGGCGGATCCGACGCGCAGGCGCCGATTTCGGCAGCAAAAGACCTGATCCGACCCTTATGCGTCGGATCCAGCCGCCTGCAAGCCAGATCCAACGCATGCGGCTGGATTCGATCGCCTACCGCCAAATCCGGTAGCTTGCGTCCAGATTCGGTCGTAGGCTCGGATCCCGCCGCTAGCGAGCCCGGTGCCTGCAGCCGGACCCGGTCGCCTACGAGGGAAATCTGACCGCTCGCGTCCTTGGCCGAATCCAGTCGCTGGCGACTGGATTCGGCATGCCGACAACCAAACCGGCTCGTAGGCGGCCAGATCCAGTCATCCGCCCGCGTCCTGGACCTCCTCCCCATTCCCTCTAGCTTGATTCAGGCGCTTGCTTCGGATCGACCGACAACGCCAATCCGGTAGCAGGCGGCTTATTTTTTATATTTTTTTAAACTTTTCGACGAACGTGTCCATCGCACTCCATGGATGCGTGCAACGGGGATTGCCCATCGAAGCCTTCGATAGGGTTGCCCGCCAAAGGTTTCGACGGGTTGAACACGTCGAAGCCTTCGGCGGGTCCTCACTCGCCGAAGGTTTCGACGGGTCAAACCCGTCCGTCGAAGGTTTCAACGGCTCAAACCCGTCCGCTGAAGATTTTGATAGGTCAAACACATCGATGGTTTCGACGGGAGTCCCCCGTCGAAACTTTCGACAGGTTGTCCGTCGAAGTCGGTCGAAACTTGGGAAGGGGGAGCACTCCTGCCTCCGACGCAATTGCCGGATTAGGAACTTTCGATGGCAAAATCCGTCAGAAGTTCAGAAGGATATCCTTCCCTTCGAAACTTCTGACGGATTTTATCCATAAAAAATTGTGAAGGCAAATTTTCCGTCGGAAGCATCCGTCAAAACTTTCGAAGGGTTATTTGAGAACCGTCGATAATTTTTTGCGAGGACAAATTTTCCAACTAACCCGTATCCGTCGAAAAATCCATCACAAAGACATATTTGCGATGGATTTCGAAGGTTTTGTGACGGATAAATCCGCCGTAAAATCGCAATATTGTTGTAGTGCATAGAGCCGCTGGAGAGGACATAGGCTTAGCATTGTTCATGTTGGCTCGACTCAAGATGTTCTTGATATACTTGCGTTGAAACAATAAGAGACCACCATTCTGAGGTATAACTTCAATCCACAAAAAGAAGCTGAGCAATCCAAGATCCTTGAGAGCTACTCTAGATTGAAGATGAGATATCAAGCATTGCAAGAGGGAATCATTAGATCCGATGATGATGATATCATCAACGTATACCAAAGCATACATGACTGAGGTGTCTTTCTAAAATATGAAAAGAGAGACATCAGTTTTGGATGCTAAAAAACCAAAAGAAGTAAGCTCCACATTGAGAAGTTGAAACTAAAGTGTGTGGGGCTTGCTTGAGACCATATATGGATTTTCTTAATGACACACAAAGTTGGGATGTTGTTCATCATGAAACCCCGGTGGTTGCTCTATGAAAACATTCTCTGTGAGATTTCCATGCAAGAATACATTGCTGACATCTAATTGACGGATTGGCCAATTTTTGGAAACTGCAATAGAGAGCAGGACTGAATCGTGCCTTTCTATCAACACTGGTCAGCTTTCCAATGGATCTAATTTCCATGTACAGTGGTCAGCTTGACGACAGGACTGAATGTATCACCATAATCAACATCTACCTCTTAATGAAAACCCTTTGCAACTAATCGTGCCTTGTAATGATCAATGGTGTCATCAATGTTAAGTTTGGTGCAAAATATCCACTTGTAGCCTATCACATTCATGATAGGATGTCGTGGAGTGAGACAATAGGTACCATTTGATAGCAGGGCATTCAGTTCATGGATCATGGTTGCACGCTAATGTGGCAATTTGATTGTTGTGGTGGCAAGTGGGAGCAGGCGGAGGCAAAGTGGACATAGGAGGAGGCATGAATGTAGTAGTGGAAACAAGCGTTGCATGTTTCTTAGAAAGACCAGCAAGGGATCTATTGTCACGACCCCGGTTTAAACCTTGGTCTAACCCACAAATCGCGACATAATGCGATCGATAAAATTCTTATAGCGGAAGCATCATATTATTATGTAAAAACGTGTGAGATAAGGTTATCACACCATTGTTCACAACCCACTTGTATTTAAACTCATAACAAGTACACACTCTAATTCAAACTCATACATTTTAAAAGGTTTCTGAAACATTTAACTGTTACACACTACATAAAATATTAAGATGAATCACACATTCCCATAAAAACACATCAAGAGACTAAGTCTTCAAAAGTACTTCTAATCCGATAGGGAATTTCCAAGCACGGTCACATGACTGGTCTACTGATCTGAAAAAGTGTTAAAACAATATTATGAGCAAATAACAGTTCAGTAAGTTGAAAACTCAT
Source organism: Pontederia crassipes (assembly GCA_030549335.1). Lineage (NCBI taxonomy): Eukaryota > Viridiplantae > Streptophyta > Magnoliopsida > Commelinales > Pontederiaceae > Pontederia > Pontederia crassipes. Next base: position 49,469,740 of record CM060190.1, on the reverse strand, counting down.
AACCTATGTGTTACCACCTATTCAAATCAGATAAATTAATTTAGCATTTTAAAAACTTATAGGAAACAAGCTGACATCCTATTACTTATGAATAATTATACTACATCAAGTAATCTCAATGAATAACATCTTTAGCATATCATATAATGCCTCACATATTTGTTTCACTTCATATAACATTTCACATATCATATAACATGTCATGTATCATATCATATCATGTATGCACGTATGCATAATGCACATATCATATTACCAACTGGTTAGAGGAACATATTATTTCGTAGGATTTCATATCATCCCAGATAATGGGGTACATTTCCTGCAGAAAACATATCATCTTTGACCAGAGGCATCATATCATCTCTACCGGAGAACATATATTATCCCGTAGGATACCATATCATCCCATGAAAATGGGATACCTTTCTTGCATAAGACATATCATCCCAGCAGAGAAAATGCAATGCATGACAGATAAGATGCATAATGCATGCATTAACCATATCATATCACTTAGAACACATATCATATAATTGCATTAAAAGTAATCCACTCACTTTTTGATCATATAGAACATATAGTCAAATCAAATGACATTCCAAAGGACATAACATGAGCCATAATAATGATGGGTTACTTCTAGTGCACCTTGGTACACTAGAAATTTGTGTGGTGCTAGAAACATCATGCATGATAATTAATAAACATGTGATATTAATACAATCATAATTTTATATCATAACAATCTTTACGAAGCCTAATCTTTTTGAAATTTCCCATTTAAGGTATATTGTATAAGGGCTCTACAAATTTCATCAAGACAACCATATTCTTCACCTACCCAGTTTGCTGACAGATTGAGTGGTGTCATTTGTAAAATTCATAATTTCTGAAATACTTATGATAATTAAGTAATTATAATTTTTCATGAAACTAGACTCCACAAGGTTTAACCCATATAAATGTCATAATTTTATTACTCATATATGATTCTCAGAAAATCCAGAGATTTACCTCTGTTCTCTTCTACTTTTCTGTTCTAACAGACTGAGTAAGGTTCACTTTAAAATTCATAACTTTCGTTGTACATGGTCTATAAAAGTGATTCCACTTGAATTACAAAGATAACTTTAACATTAATCCATATAAATTTCATATATTAAGTCTAAACATTTAAATTACTATAGTGTTTACAATTCAGACTACTCATCCAAGAAAACAGAAAGGGCGACTCAGAGTAATTGACTCATAACTTTTCATATAAAACTTCAATTAACCTGATTCCAGATCCTATAGAAATAAGACTCAATTAGGGTTCATCCTATGAAATTTCATAATTTTTAAGCACTCTAAGATGTTGAGAACATGTTGACAACTTTCGGATAGGGTTTGGTGTCCAGCAAAGAGGAAACTTCATGTAGGTGAACTAGGGTTTGATCCACACCACAAGAACATGGACATAGAAGCTCAAAGAGATCTTGGAGGCTCAGGAGAACAGAGTTCCATCTGAATTTCATAGAGATAATTCATAGAAAAGGAGTAGATAACTTACCTAAATGAAACCCTAAGAAGTAACCCTTGATTTCTCCTCTTCCTTTCTTCTTATTTTCCTTAGTTGCTGAAGTCGAATGGATGTTCTCATGGGGTAAAGAGATAAGATTTTAGGCTATATATATCTTGGATACCGACCTAAAGTCGGTTGGAAGTGAGTTTCCAACTTATTTACAAAAATATCATTTAAGTAAATGGCTTGTCATTTATCATATTATTTATTTTATTTATTCATTTGCTTAAGGCATTACATGTAAATAAGAAACTACCCCCCATTTGGATTCAAAGAAAATATTTAGGAAAATAAATTTCCAAAGAATCGAAATATAATTTTTTGTCCGAAGAACAAAATCGATCATTTTTCTGATTTTCTGATTTTGCGCTATCATTTAACCTCACTAATACTTTACTTAAAAAATATTAAAAATCATATTTAACATACTTTCATGTATATGAACAATTATCAGGACTTTAATTTTCTAAATTCTAATATTTTTGAAAAGTCATTTTTCCTTGTCCTTAGTCATTTCTCATCAATTTCAAGTGTTGAATTCTATGGAGTTAATGAACATATGCTCACACACTTATCATGATTCATATCAATCATTAATATATGATTAAAATATATAAACTTAGGTGGATCAAGTCATGAATATTACATTATCAAGCTTGGATGCATGAGGCATGCCTTGGATTAGTCCCACATGCATAAGTCACGGGAGAGATGCTGGGTATATATGGGAACATGTCCTTCACCAATTGTGACGTGTTTTGGTAAAATCGTGCGGACCGAGGCCTAGAGCGGATAATATCACACGCTGGTGAGGAATGTTACATATGGTATCAGAGCCACTTCACGTGAGCCTCTATGCATGGTGGGGTGCGATCACTCAACGAGGGCGTTGAGTCCCCTAAGGGGGGAAGGATGCATGAGGCATGCCTTGGATTAGTCCCACATGCATAAGTCACGTGAGAGATGCTAGGTGTATATGGGAACATGTCCTTCACTAGTTGTGACGCGTTTTGGTAAAACCGTGCGGGCCGAGGCCCAGAGCGGACAATATCACACGCTGATGGGGAATGTTACATCTATAATCCACTTGAGGTCTATTCCTCAATTGACGGCCCTCTGATGAAGCAGGAACTAGCGAGGGCATCTCCATGAGTGGCAAAGAAATCGATTGTGGTGGAGTTCAAACAATAGAGGGTGGAGTAGAAACAATAGCAAGCCATGGAGTGGAGGACATTGGAGAAGATGCATGAGAGGACATTGGAAGTTGAGGAAAGGGAAATGAGGACTCATCGAATTGAGCATGTCGAGCTGCATAACTTCGGCTAGAGATTCGATCAAGGCACTGGTAACCATGATAGGAAGAAGGATATCCTAGGAAAACACATTTCACTGAAGGGAAAGCAATTTTATGTTTGTTACATGGACGAATGTATGGAAAAATAGTGCACCCGAAGACATGAAGGAATTGATAGTCTAGTGGTCGATGAAAGAGTAAATTAAATGGTGAAAGGTCGAATAAAAAGGGAGATGATAAATGATTTATAAGATATACAGCAGATTCAAAGGCAAAATTCCAAAAACAAAAAGGGACAGAGGAATGAGCAAAAAGTGTAAGACCAGTTTCGACAATGTGTCAAATTTTTTGTTCAGCTGCACCATTCTGCTCATGTGTGTGAGGGCAGATTTTTCGATGCAATATGCCACACTTTGCGAAATGAGACTTAAGGCTAATGAACTCCCACCAGAGTCAGAGTGAAAGGTACGAATTTTAGAAGAAAATTTGCATTCAACTAGCAATTCAAATTGAATAAAAACCTTTGGAAAATCAAATTTTTGGTAGAGGGGATACAATCATATGAACATTGAGAAATTATCTAGAAAAATGACAAAGTATTTATGACTAGAACAAGACAAAAGAGGTGCAAAACCCCAAACATCAGCAAAAACTAAATCTAAGGGAGCAAAGCTTCTAGTTCAGTCATAGGAAGTGGTAACCGCGTAGACTCGCTCAGAAGATAGATAGAACAACTTGAAATGGACGTAGACAACTGAGGAAGACTATGCTGATGAATAACTGAGGCAGCAGTGCGGACAGAGGGATGTCTGAGGCGAGCATGCCAAATGGGATTACTAAGGTGCTAAACAAAGAAAGCTGATGGTGATGATGAGGAGGAGCCAGGAAAGAGGTAGAGACCTACCTTAGTTGTGTTGTGTAGTAGTACTTGATGTACGTGTCGGTCCTTCTCAAGAAAATAAGAGGGGTGAAACTCAAAGTAACAAGAATTGTCATGATCGAATTGACGAACTGAAACTAAGGATTCAGACAAATTTGGGACGTGTAACACAGACCAAAGAGTGAAAGGACGAATTCCAGAAGAGATAACAGAGGAACTAGAATGTAATATAGGAATGCTATTACCATTACCAACGTGTAGTTGATCAGATCCACGGTAGGTGTCTACTGTGGTCAGAGACTGAATATCTGGTGTGGCATGATGAGTGGCACTAGTGTTCGGGATCCATTCTGTATACACACCTAATGTTGGAAGAGAAGCAGGCGAGGCACCGGGAGGAGCAGCATGAGTGCTCATATAAGCCTGTGAAAGAGGATGAGAGGTCTGCTGAGAATCCTTGGAGCCAGGGTGTCGAATGCGACACTTATATTGCGAGTGTCCATAGATCCCATGTATAGGGCAGGGGTCTCTCCTTGGCGCTGCAGGTCGAGCTCGACCATGACCACGTCCCCGTCTGCCATTTTGTCCACATGAAAAATAATGATCCACATTGCTTTGTGGACGATCCATTTTGTCCACATGAATATTGGTAATGGCATCTGACGATTGATGCACTTGCAGGCGGATCTCATGACTTGATAGAATGCTGTGGAGTTCTGAATAAGAAATCGGAGTTGGCCAAGATGTCAATGAGGCAACAATGCTAGTAAATGCTACACCAAGATTGTTAAATATAATAGCGTTGAAACTAGAAGGAGGAAGTGGTTGTCCGATGACAGAAAGTTCATCAGCAATATATTTTGTCTGACGAAGGTAAGCGACAATAGAGAGATCCCCTTTTTGAAGCTATGAAGTTGCATCGTCAACTGTAGAAGACGAGTGTGAGAGGGACTGACGAAGGCTTGAAATAAAGTTTGCCGCACATTTGATGTTGTATTGAGGCCAATGATGGTGGGAAGAACCTCTTCAGTAAGAGATGCAATAATCCAACTTAGCAAGAGTTGATCTCAACAAATCTAGTTTAGATAAGCAGTGTAAATAATGGATGACGATGCGACAGAGGGGTCTGAAGAAGATGAGGGTGTTGCAGTCATTGGAGGACAAGGATCTGTGCCATCAAGTAATCCTTGAAGATTGAAACACTTCAGAATAGGTTGAAACTAGGTTTTCCACAATAAGTAATTTGTGGGTGCTAATTTGATGGAGAGAAAATGATGCACTTGATTAAGAGAGGCAAGGGCATTTGTGCAGAACTTAGAGTTCCAGAGGGCTGAGAAATCTTGGAGGACTCAGACCTCATAATGATTTCAGATTTTTTCAAGAGAAAGCTCTGATACCATGTTACAATAATATTTTCCCTTGATCATCTCTTATATATTGATATATTTTTATATACATAACAATAGTAGTTATCCATAATAAGATATGAATAAGGTGTGACAAATTATAATCAGAAGCTCAATCTATAACTAAGTGCTAATTGTGTAGTTAAGATTCTAAGTGATATCTATATGATATCTTCTCTAACAGTAATTGTGGATTAAAACTTTTTCTTCAAAATGGCGATTCCCTCTTGTCACGACCTACATAGTTGTGGTCACAACTTTCCATGGTCGAGACCTCCAATGGGCATGAGTCTCCATCTTCTAATTGTGTTTCGTATATTTCCATCATTGAAGGGTCACAATCATCCATGATTTTGACACCTTTGGTTGTGAATTGTGGCATCTCCTAGTCATGATGACATGTTCTTCTTTTCTTGCTTAATGAAAGTACTACCACTTTCTTGATCAACTCATTCAAGATGACTAGCATGACAATTATGTTAAAAAAAGTGGCAAGTTATTCAAAATCAGCAATTCGTTTTGTAGAGCACGCCAAGCCCTTTCCCATCATTACTATCCTATTGATGTGATCCAAAAAATTGTCATTCACCCTCATTATGTATTTGTGCAGAAAAGTTGTACATTTTTAGCATAAAGTACTTTAAGGCTGTGTTTGATATGAGAATATTGAAAGAACGTTAGTTCTCGAGAACTAATCGACTTGATAGAAAAATTTAAGTTAGTGTTTGGATGAAAAAGTGTAATGATGAGAATTTAAAAAGTTGATTTGATAGATAAGTTCTAGTGGGTGTTTGGTAAAAAAAAGAATTAAGAATATAATTTATTATTTTATGAGGTATAAAATTATAGTAAATAAGAATATGTTATAAATATTGTAATATATGTAAATCATTATATTATTAATATCATTTTTATTTATCTTGATTAAATTTTATAAATATTATTAATATTATAATTTGCGTACACCTTACGGTCCAAATATAATGTAATTTTTTTAAAAAATAATTGAATAGTTTAATTAATAAAATATTTATTAACTATAAGAAAGAACTAATTATTTCATAATTTTTAATTAATTACATTTAATAATTTATTCTATAAGATGATTAATAATGTATTAATATATACTAAATTATATATACATACATTATAAAACAATTAAAAAATAGATGAAAGAAAAAAAGTCAACACTTGCAGTTGACAAAATGCAAAGTAAAAAAAAAAGAAACGTTCTTGCCGCACATGACCCGTTTGGCAGAACAACGCGTTGTTCCCACATTTTGTTCCCACCAAACGTCTAAAGATACTATCCTTTATGTACACAAGAATGAAGATCCTTGTCACTACTCTCATTGTCCAATAAATTTCTCATGAGTCATCTGCTAGTTGCTTATGAGTAGGTTTTTCAGAACTACTTTGTGCTCAAGTTTTTGCATCGACGTATCATAATTGGCATTGTCAAAGCATAATAACAATTTGAGTAGTTCAACAATAGTGGAAGAAAAGTAAAAAAAATAAGTTCAATAAATTTACATAACAAGATAATCTAATATATTTTATTCTAATTTGAAAATTATTTGTTCCAACTTTAATGAAGAAATCAAGAAACACAAATAAAAAAAGTGGAAATTTAGTTTTGAATGATTCAAGATAAAAATTTCCAACTTTAAAATTTTTTTATTTATCAAAATATTTTGGCAAGAAAATTTAGTTTCTTAACGTTGACAAATCTGAATTTGAATAAGGGTGTCATTAATTAGGAATTATATGGTTTAGTAATCAATTGATTTTTTTCCTAATTACTAGACTAGAATTTGAATTTACAATTTAAACAAAAATTTATGTCCTTTAAATGGTCTTATTCGATAAGATCATTTGATTTACTAATTTGGAAAATGTGTACTTAAATGCAATAAATGTATTTTAAATAATTAAACAATTTGATACTCAGATGATAAAATTAAATAAAAGAATTATTAAGAATATAAAATCATAAATGTTGCTCTTCGTAATGACTTAAACTTTTAGGAAAATTGGTTAACACATCAAATTTAATGTGGTATCAGAGCCAGAGGTCAAGAGTTCGAACTTCGTTAAGCTCTTATTAAAAAAATATTTCCTCCTAAGGTGGACGGCGACGACTTTGATCAGGAAAGGACCATAGATCGAGGACGGAGGCGCAGATTTGGAGAGGAGAGGAGAGGAGGTCGATTGGGGCGGCGTCACAGGTGAGAGGTGGGTGCTGGCGCGCCATCTGTCGCATCCTCTACCGAGAGGTCGATTGGGGCGGCGTCGCAGGTGAGAGGTAGGTGCTGGCGCGCAGTCTGTCGCATCCTCTACCGTCGCGAGGGCATCGGCGTGCTCGACGATGTATATCGCACGGTTCAAGCCATCGTCTTCTTTGTTCATCCTCTTCTAGGTCCCTCCGCCAATTGCCGCGCCTCACTTGGCTGATCGTAGTCGCCGTCGCGCCCCCTCCTCCGATCGTAGTCACCATCGCGCACACCCTCCGTCGTCGCCGATCGCAATCGCGTCCCGTTGTGCCGATCACGCCTATCGTCCTATCTAATCGGATGGTGGGCAGGCAGGTGTATGAGGGTCATATGCTTGAGATGGCATATGACCCCATTAAATTCTTACTAAAATATAATGTTATTAAAATCGGACTGAACCGGATTGTTCAATCGCAAATCGGCACATGGTTCGGTCCGATTTGACATCAAAACTATTTTAGTAATTGAACCGGTCAAAATCCGATTGAACGATCACGCCTATCGTCCGATCTAATCGGACGGTGGGCAGGCAGGCGTATGAGGGTCATATGCTTGAGATGGCATATGACCCCATTAATCCTTACTAAAATATAATGTTATTAAAATCGGACTGGACCGGATGGTTCAATCGCAAATTGGCACATGGTCCGGTCCGATTTGACATCAAAACTATTTTAGTAATTGAACTGACCAAAATCCGATTGAACCAAAAATTGATGAACCAGCGAACCGGCCAAGAACCGATTCAGGAATTTTTTTTTCCAAAAGCCAATTTAAATGGAAAGAAGTTACAAACATGGAAGGAAAGTTTAAAAAAATAAAAGAGGAAAGGCGTGATCAGATGTTAAAACAAAATTAGGAATGAAAAATAAATATGGAAAGATAATTAATAGGGAGAGAAAGTGATAATTGAACAAAAGTAGGAAGGAAAAATAAATATAGAACGATAATTAATAGGGAGAGAAATTATAATTGAGCAAAATTAAGAAGGAAAAAATAAATATAAAAAGATAATTAATAGGGAGAGAAAATGATAATTAAAGAAAATTAATGATTAGGGGAGAAGAATTTGAAATTAAAGGAAAAATGAAGAATTCAGTGGAGAAGAAATAAAGAATGAAGAAAATAAATTAAATAAGCTAACAAAATAAAAAAAAATTAATAATGATTTGAGATAAATATATTAATATCTTATCACTAGAACTATATTATAATAATAATGTTTGAATAAGTATTATTATTTTTAAATATAATAAGTAATCAGAAAAAGAATAAATTTGAAAAGAAAGAGAAACACAAAATGAAAGAAAAAAAGGACGAATAAATCACAATAAATATGAACCAACAATTTTAAAAGTGAATTAGATTTAAATAAATTAGTATATCATCACAAATACTGCATAAATAAAAAATATAATAATGTATCAATTATGATAACTTAAGATTGCTTAAATTTATAGAATATAATAAATAATAATTTTATACCAATTTACTATTAGTAGTATTAGTATAATATATTATATAATATATTAATTGTGATATATATATATTCAAAATTAATATATATGATATTATTTTAATAAAATCTGGACCAATCCAATAAGAAATTCTATCGGATAGCCAGTTCGATCCCGAAAACATTGCTAAAATATACTCCTTTTGATTCCACACTTTTTTAATATTTCCAAAAAAATTAGTTCAAACTGATTTTGATCATATCAATCCGGTTCATTCCAAGTTCTTGTAAATATAATTCTTGTCAAAACAATCATTCGGTTCATAGCGGTCCGGCCAAATTTTAAAAACACTTTTAAGGAGGTAAGAGAGAACGGTCCACCTATTCCAGAATCAGATTGAGCTCCACGGTTCGGAACGCCGTGGTCGAAGGTGATACCAGCAAGGCGTGGCTTGGGCCGCTCACCAGTTGAATTGAATACGTTCAAAATCTTGCTCCTTGCAGGTTGCACGATGGCAAAAAACATGTACATTATCAAGCGAGGTGAGGTGGTGGATCTCACTCTGAACAAGTAAAACACACCATTTGTGTTTTATGTGAGAGAAAAGATCGAACAGATCATCCTCACACCATGCATGCAGTCTTGAATTGGAACTGCGGAATGCGTCCGTCGACCGTCTCCCTTTCATTCATTCGTCGATAGTTTGCCATTGACGAAATAAAAATGTGAAAAGATTCTTTAACTTCTCGTGAATCAATCACCTAATTCCAATTCATTTCTTTGGTTCTGATGTCTGTATCTGAAGGTCCCTTCTGAACCGAAGCCCTCGCGACTCGCGAATATGGAAACTAACAGCTGGAATTTCCTCCCTCCATCTGTCTCTCACTCTCTCTCTCTCTCCCCTCTTTCCTTGCACCAAGCCTTTGACAGTGTAGAACACTATATATCTTGCCTTCCATTTGCAGCAAGCCAGCGTACAGCCACCCAAAAGTTCCTTTGAATCGTCCTCGCCCATTTCAATCGCATTAAATTATTACGCGCCTGTGCTTTAATGATCCTTAATTAAATGGATTCATGAATTCCTTTTTGTATTAGTCACCGCCATTTTTCTCATAATAACTGCACACGATAAATTAATTAATTAGTTATTATATTTTTATAATAATTATATATGCTGCATCATGGAGGCATGTATATATATTCCCTATCCCGATCGATCTATCTCTCTTGTCCAGGTTAATTGTATTGAGCTTTCGAGTTTGCAGTCAGCTTCTTCCACCGATGGACGCGCAAAAGGTTCTCTTCATCATGGTGATGACCGTGGCGCTGCTGGCAGGCGCCGGAGTGTCACAAGAGCCAGCGCCGCCGACGAAGGAAGCTGCTTCTCCGGGGCCTTCTCCTGCCGCCGAAGCCCATGCGCCATCTCCTTCCAACGGGACGTCTACGTCTCCATCGCCATCTCCCACTCCCTCCAACGCAACGTCTCCGTCGCCATCACCGTCTCACTCCAACACAACGTCTCCGTCTCCGTCTCCTTCTCCCTCCAACGCAACGTCTCCGTCACCGTCTCCATCCAGGTCTCAATCTCCATCTCCGACGCCGGCGCCGACTCCGCCCACCGTGGTTCCACCTGCGACGTGGAGTCCGCCGTCCCCGCCCGCTCCTGAGATCGTTCCTCCTACGTCGCCAAACTCCCCATCGGCTGCTCCAGAATCGAGCAGTAAAAAGTCTGCTGCATCCTCGATAGATCTGACCCCTGCCTTCGTCGTGGGACTCGTCGGACTGGTATCTCACGCAATCTTCTTCTAGATTCTATTTGCATGGGTGCATGGATTCGTCGTATGGATGCGTACTGCGATTTCAGAACTCGCGCGGGATTATTCTATTTTTTTGTATTACTTCTATGGATTTTCATATTGTTCTTATTCTATTTGATCTATTCGGGTAAGATTCTTATTGTGTTCTTCGATCTCTATTGAATCAGAAGCCATATATTGGATTAATAGATGAACTTTCATGGACTTTGAACTCTGCACCACTCTACTTATTTCTTGTAAAAGAATGGAATGATTTGAATAGTATTTGACAACTTGTTTTTTTTATGATGGAAGTTATTATTTTCCCTTCCTGCTGCATTCGATGCTTGTCATAAATTTTTTTTAAAAAAAGATGTGTTATGTTATTTATTTACTTAATTATGATGATGATAATTTTCTTCAATGCTTCATGCTTATATATATGTTTAAGAAATACAATATATTTCCAAAATTAAATACAGTATTAAGATGTATAAGATGTTTTCCATTGTAATATGCATAAAGTTTACAATGAAAAAAGTAAATATAATTAAATATGTCTTAATTATGAGGATGCTTTTCCATTTGTAGAGTTAAATAATTAAATAAAATCTCATCAAAGTTTTGTCTAAAGAATTATATTTGTAATACTTTAACAAATGATATTTTGTGATACTTTCATCAAAATCAAGGATCAAGTTTACTTTACATATGTTTACTTCATCCCATAAGCTTTGATAATATCCACCTACCTCCTTTCATCTTTCCAATCACTTGAAATTTTATATTAAATTTAATTTTTATTCAATCATGAAATAACATTTTTACCCTTACTTTATTTATTTCAAATAAAATACAATAAAAAATAAGATAAGAGTCGTTTGCCATGAAGGTAGGTCCCATTTGATTATGCAAACATAAAATTAAATAAGGATAAAAAATAATGTATATTAAAATGATAAAAAAATAAGTGTTAGGGCGATTGAGAGAAGGTAGTGGATAATATCACACGTTAATTCTCATTGGAAAATTACCAATAATATATATTTCTTTCATATGAATTGCATGTATATATTCATGTTGCATCTCATGGCATTTTTTTCATAATAATAAAATTATATTACTTTTGAGTGGTGGATTTTAATTTGAATCTTGAGTATGTATTTCTACAACAGACCCTTGAAGGGACCATTGATTGAACTCTTAACGCAATATGTCCATTATTTATTACTTTTGGTGGTCTTATAATGCCCTCGTTAAAACTTTAATTAAATGCTCACTCATAGATATGTCAACTATCATGAGGAAATGAATGTTCAAACTCTATGAGTGTACGACCCATATGTAGTCGAACGTGGTGCATGTATCCCTATCTAACTGAATTTGAACTTGTTGAATGAATTGAATCGTATATATATGCACAACTGCACAGATCAAGAATTGTGCATTTCTATATACTTGGTTATTGATGTGTTTAATTTAATCATTTTTTTCTGTTGCTAATAAAATTGTGTTGGCTAAATAGAAGTCGGGTATGTTTCCCACAGTATGAGTATATATAGTTATTAAATGTGGAGTCAATGGATGTTCACTTTTAGTGGCACTACAACAAAATCAGGCTTCAACCATGTTTAATAATGTCACGAAAATAAGTATATGGGTGGCATGACATCAATGAGTTGAAAGGACGAAATTTTTATGAGATGATAAAAAAAATACTTGGCAATAGCATTATGTTAAAAGGAATATATGCCGCTGCAAGTACAACATGCATGCTAAGTGAAATTTTGTTATACAATAAGGTGAACGACTTATTGCAATGCATTAATTCCTTGTAGCGTTGTATACTCCTTCGGTCCTTCCCCTCATAACATTATACATATCAATGCAAGTACATATTTAATTTGCATGTACATCGGTATGTATGTGTATGCATATAGCATACCAAATAGGTTTATTAAGAAAAAAAAAAGTGTGAAGTAACTAAGGTACATTAGTTCAAGAGAATGCATGGTGCTTACAATTAAAGATAAAAAAAATGTGAAGACATATGATTCTCACTTGTCACATGAGTCTTATGTTAATAAGCGTAACATGTTTTACCTTTGTATGATTCTCACTCATGATAAGTGTTGGTGTCTCAAAGTCCAATTTCTGGGTTATCGTTTGCAGCGCTCCAAGGTAAGAAGCATTGGATGCGTTTCAATTCAAGAATCAAGAGGTTTGCTGCACTGCATGAATGGCCACTCGGAACAGAATAAAAGTGTTGCAATGCCATCGATTTCTTGGTTATTAATGAGAAAAAATCAATTATTTTTAGTAATAATTGACATACAATAAGATTAATAAAACGAACGGGATATAGACAACATCAATAATTTGAAGTTATTCATAGGGATCCAGTACTTCAATACTTTAGAACTGTCGGACTATAAATATATGCTATCATGTATACATATATTTATAGTTCTAAAGTAGTACATTTGGAGCTTTAATTTCGATCGAGCTCATAGCCATGGCGTCCTCTCCTTGCGCTCTCTTCTTCTTCGTCCTTCTCCTAGTTGCTGCGAACCACGACTCCGCGTCCGCCGGAGACTCCTTGGATATCAAGATCAAGAACCACTGCTCCTTTAAGGTGTGGCCGGCGATCCAGCCGGACGCCGGATACAAAACCTTCGAGGACGGTGGTTTCGAACTTAACGAAGACGACGACGGCAGCTCCATCAACTTGCCCAAGGACCGCTGGTCGGGCCGCATATGGGCGCGCACCGGCTGCACGGGGGACGGCAAGAAGATGGCGTGCGCGACGGGGGACTGCGACACCGGCCTGCACTGCGACCCGTCGCGGGGCGCTACGGGGTCGTACACCTTCGCGCAGATTTCGGTTCATAACGACGTCGACGGCCACGACACCGCCACCTACAGCGTGGCCATCAACCAGGGCTGCAACGTGCCCGTGTCCGTGAAGGCGACCACGTCCGATCTCGCGGACGGCAAGTGCAAGACAGCGGAGTGCACCGCGTGCGGGAGCACCGGCATCGGCAACTCGACGGCGGTGAGTGATGACGCCTGCGATCCCAGCAAGAATGCGCAAAGTTGCAAGAATCCGGCCAACCTTATCGTCAGCTTCTGCCCCAAAGACGACGACCAGTTCATCTCGTCCAGTTAGAGATGTGATTGTGTGTGTCTATAACTATAAATATACAAAGTGTGGAGTGAATGCATTTACTTAAACTCGCTGTGCATATTTGTTGAATGGCTTGCAAAGATAATAAATTAAGCAAGTATTTGTGTACGTGTAGTCCCAGTAAGTTGAAATTTAAATATTTCGCCATTTAAAATTATGTATCATATAGCCGCATGTTAAATAATGCCTTGAATCCTATTTTAATTAGAAATATGTTTGAATCCAAAGAAGTAATAGAGAGACTTCGAGAAATGCTTGGACGAGAAGTGCAGGGTCGAAAGGATTCCTACTCCTATTAGGAATAGGAGTCGGTCGATTTTCGATGTCGAGAAGGATATGGTGAATTCTTGGAGGGCCGAGCTCCCTTCTGGATCGATGAGCTCTTGGATATGGAGTCTGCACGTGGAGGAAGACTTGAAGACAGTAGGGGCACTTGGAGGAGTTCTAGTCCGAGTGGGACTCGGATTGGACAGCTAGGGCGCGCCCGGGCATGGCGGGCGTCAGGTGGGCGCCCGGCTCAATTTGATTTCAGGGAGGAATTCAAGTTGGCCGAGATCTTCAAGGATCTTCAGGAAGTCTCATAGTCCAAGGAGATTTTTCTAGAGAAGGGGCTTACATGCCTAGTAAGATTAGGTCATTAAGTTAGAGTATGAGTTATTTCTCCAATGCCTTATAAAAGGACTTGTAATCAATGCTTGTAAGACCATCCTGGACAATCCTGGATCAATCTGATCTTGTAATCCTCTTCTGTTTCTTCCATCTAATATAATTCTGCGTCGTCTTAAATTTCTCGAGTTTTCTCGCGATGCGTAATTTCTCTCGTGCAGAAAATCCTAACAAACTGGTATCAGAGCGAGGCTTCATCATCGATCCTTCGTCAGGCGTAGAGATGATATCGCACAACGTCAACGTCGAGAAATTTACAGGACGAAATAGTTTCAGTCTCTGGCAGATCAAGATGCGGGCATTTTTGAAACAATAGGGAGTATGGGCGCCGCTCGTGAACGTGTCGAAGAACAAACCGAAGGAAGACTCGAAGGGCAAAGAAAAGGAGTCCGACCTCGCAAGTTTGACGGCATAAGAAGAGAAGACGTACTCTATGATCCTGTTGTGTTTGGCGGATGAGGTGATTATCGAAGTCGCTGATCAAGAAACGACGACCGGTCTGTGGTCAAAACTTGAGAGTCTCTACATGACCAAGTCTCTGACCAATAAAGTTGTTGTTGAAGCAACGTTTGTTCACTCTCCGCATGTAAGAAGGTACCCATCTGAAAGATCATCTTGATCAGATGAATACTCTGTTGATGGAATTACGAAATATAGATGTGAAGATTGAAGATGAAGATGTTGCCCTACTTCTGTTGGTGTCTCTTCCTCTGTCGTACAAAAATTTCGTACAATCTGTTATCATCGAAAGAGACACAATTACTCTGAAAGAAGTAAGATCGAGTCTACATACTCGTGAACTTCGTCATAGGGCGTCTGGTAAGGATGTAAAAAATCAGAACAGGGATTGACGACGGTAGAGAGTGTTAGATATCTGATTGTAGGATTCAATTCAAGGTGGAGATTTGTTAAATAATGCCTTGAATCCTACTTTAATTGGAAATCTATTTGAATCCAAAGAAGTAATAGAGAGACTTCGAGAGATGCTTAGACGAGAAGTGCAGGGTCGAAAGGATTCCTACTCCTAATAGGAATAGAAGTCGACCGGTTTCCGATGTCGAGAAGGATATGGCGAATTCTTGGAGGGCCGAGCTCCTTTCTGAGCTCCCTTCTGGACCGAGGAGCACTTGGATATGGAGTCTGGACGTGGATGAAGACTTGAAGATAGTAGGGGCGCCTGGAGGAGTCCTAGTCCGAATGGGACTCAGATTGGACAGCCAGGGCGCGCCCGGGCATGACGGGCGTCAAGTGGGCGCCCGGCCCAATTTGATTTCAGGGAGGAATTCAAGTTGGCCGAGATCTTCAAGGGTCTTCAGAAAGTCAGATTTCTACTCATAGTCCAAGGAGGTTTTTCTAGAGAAGAATCTTACATGCCTAGTAGGATTAGATCATTATGTTAGAGTAGTAGTTGTTTCTCCAAGGCCCTATAAAAGAATTTGTAATCAAGGCTTGTAAGTCCATCATGGACAATCTTGGATCAATCTGATCTTGTAATCCTCTTATATTTCTTCCATCTAATATAATTCTGCGCCGTCTTAAATTTCTCGAGTTTTCTCGTGATGCGTAATTTTCCTCGTGCAGAAAATCCTAACACCGTATGTATTAATTAAGTATATCTTACACTCCGATTCCAAGCAAAATATTAAATAATGGAGTGCATGTGGACTTTTTATTTAGGATTATGAGTACGGGGCGTTCCCGAAGAAAATTATTTGTAATATATGATTAAACAGAGACATCTAAGTACATACCAAACATACAGGTACAAGAGGCATAAGTGCGCCAATTATGTGGAATTATTCAAATTTTCTTTTGAGCATGTATCATTTTGGGGCGAGCTTTGATTTGGAAGGATTAGTTAACTACACTCCTACGTTCTTGTTTGGAGTTTGGTTCAAGTGTAATGATAAAAAAATAAAACTTAGATTAGATAGAGTTAGAAATTTAATTTTTATTTATGAATGAGATAAAATGTAAAATTAAATTAAAACGTTTATGTTAATTGATGAAAGATGCTTAGAAACATAAATATAAAGAATATTAATTAATATCTTCAAAAAGTTTTTATGCAAAATAGTATATATAATAAATATGCATATTCGTTGTAATAAACAAATAAATATTATAATGTAACATCTAAGTATAATTATATATTATTGTTATAATTACAATAATTCAAACGTGCTTGTCTATGTGACTAAAATTATTATTTATTTTAATCACTGATTTATTTCAATTCAAAAAGATTAATTACTAATGTTTATTCAAAATAACAAAGAACATCTGAAAAGTCAAAAAAACAAAAAGGAAAAGAAAAATAGATTGGAACCAATCAGATCCTCATCTCTTTCCTATTACTGTTTGCATAATTAAGTGGGAACTAGAATTAGCTCTTTTCTAGTTATGCCGTTAAATGTTGCCTTCAATATTAGGACATTTTATTCCTTCGGATTCTTGATGAATTGATATAATGATCTAATAGTGTTTCGATAAATCAAAAGATAATAGTAAAAGATAAAAAAAACTAATGTGATATATTGATTTCAGAGCATGTTTGAATACAATATAATGATGAGAAATCAAAAAAATAATGTGATAGAAAAAAGTAAATATGATGAATTAATTTTAATAAAAATTTGAATAAAAAATTATTATTATTATAAATATAAAATATAAAATAATTAATTATTATAAATAGAAATACAAATTAAAATGTTATGGAAAAATTCGTTTAAAAATATATTATTTAAATATAAAAAAGTATTTTTAAAATTAATTATATTTGACAAAATAATATTTTTCTAAAAAATAATATATGAATACTTTATTATAAATATTTATATTTAATAAATAAATTATTATATATAAGAAAAATGTAAAAAGAAAAAAAGGTCAAATAAAAAAAAAGAAAAAACAACCACCACCTAATTTCATTAGATGGAATCGAGAGTGGAACTACGGCCATTTGATGTGATCCTACTTTCATCCTAAAAAATAGTTTGATTCCACTTTTAGATTGTCTTAAAATGTTTAGAGGCCGTTTAGCAACGAAAATTGGAATTTCACTAAGTTCCCGTGAATAGTTTGAGTTGATATATTAGTTCGGGGTGTGTTTGGAATGGTAGCAATCGACTTCTTTCTGTGTTAAAATGCTTTTTCTTTTTTGGCTATCACCTTGGAGCTTCGTGGAAAAAGCCATTATCACGGGCCATCCTTTCGAAGTTTGTGGTCAGGTATCCTTGCGGATGAAGCTGAACAAGCACAGCAGACTTCTTCCTATACAACTCAGATTCCATGATCTTGATTTTATACTAAATCTGGGGGGAGGGATTGACCTTTCTATTCTTAGCATGATATTGGGGAATCTCATTGCTATTACTCAAACAAGCATGAAACGTATTTTTTTGCTTTGATTAACGGAGCCCCTTTGATCTCGAAACCTAAAGAGTTGAGTCAATGATGTGAAGGGGAGGGCCATTTTATTATAACGTCCGAGACAGTTGGGCAAAGAAAAAAAAAGATAAGAAGATAAAAAGTTTGAAACCATATAAGGAAAAGAAGAGAATGGAAAGAATTAAAACAAATAGGAAGATAAAAATCAAATAGAGGAAAAGATAAATAGGAAATAAAGTTTTAAAATTTGAGGGGATTAATCAAATCTTGAAATCCTAATTATTCTCAAATTCCTCTCATATAAACATGAGGTCAAATCAAATAAATCAGCCCTTTTTCTTTTCACCAGTCGACCCTAAAATTCGCCACCCTTGTTTCATGGCCCCTTCGTTCTTTTCACACCTGCCGGCTGTCGTCCACACAGGAGGTCAACCGGAGAACGTGGACACCGATGAGCGTGAGCCCGGACAGAGGAGAATGGCCGAAATAAAGAAGAAGAGGAAGAGGAAGAACACGAAGAAGAAGAGAAAGGATGTAAGGTTTCAACGAAAACTTCACGAGGTATGGAACTAGGGTAGATTCTTCCTAAAATCATGATTTTAGACTTGAAGCATGTCCTAGTTGATGCCTAGTTATAGTATAATGTTATGTGATGATGATTGATGCCAGCCATCACTAGAAAAGTCGAACAGAACGCGAACTGCGCGTCTGCGCGATTTCTGCGTAAGAGGAACCGGCCTAGGCAGGTCCATACTCGGACCGAGTTCGATGAAACTCGACCGAGTCCGCCATTGTCGCGAGCGCGAAGCTCTGCAATGAAGAAGAATTAGGCCCGGATAGTTCCACGACGAAGTCGCACTCGGCCATGACCTTTGTCGAGCGATCGACCAATTCATCGAATCGGCCGACGGAGCTGCTAAGTATGAACCCGGCCCGGGTATGATCTACACCCGGCCCGGGCCATGTCTTGATTTTCCTCCGATGATGCCCTTATGAACTCGGCTCGGGTTTCACCCAACTTGGCCCGGGTTCCAAAGCGATTAAGTTGATTTTATAATCCTTTGATCCCTAATTATGTACTTAATTCAGAACTTGATGATGATTATGCTATTAATGCTCCTGATTCATGTACGTAATCCTAATTTATGTCATGATGATGGTTATGCCTATTATGATCTTATGATGACTTAATTTAGATCCAATCATATCTATGACGACATTAAACCATATCCATCGATTTTGATCTACCTTATGATAATGATGATGATTATGATGTTCATATATTTCTGATTTCTCTCTATAATCCTATCTTGTAGCTCTGATTAAGTCATATATATAATGATGATGATTATGACCTTTGATCAGTATGATTCGTTGATCATTTCTTATGATGACCAAATTTTAATCATGATCCTTATGTCCTAAGGAAAGATAAATTAAAAGATGTAAGATAAAAGATGAAAACTGTTAAATGGAGAGCTCTTTTTGTGATGGACTGGTGACGACTAGTTATGGGCTGACTTCGGTCAGTTATGGACTGGCTCTACCAGTTATGATGATGATGATAAACGGATTGAGACAGGCCTCCGTGAATTGAAATATACCCCACTATAAGTCAAATATGAATAATAAGATGACGAAGAAGATGAAGCATACGAATAACAAATTCTCTTTACGATGATTACGGGCTTTTGCCACACTTATGATGAACTTTTCATGATCTCTTGATCTATTATTAATATGATATAAGGAAGATGATTCAATTCATAATTATCTATTCTCATACAATGATTTTTCTCATGATTCTTCATATGATGATGACCTCATAATCATGATAATTGATGCTTGCCACTTAATGATAATTTATTTTGACCTATCCTGATCCTTGTAGGTCTGAGCAAATTTGGGACCGAGTCCGGGTTTAAGCGAACCCGGTCCCGACCCGAATTATACCGGATAAAAAATTTTCAACCCGGTACCAAATTCGGACCCGACCGGAT
Source organism: Pontederia crassipes (assembly GCA_030549335.1). Classification (NCBI taxonomy): domain Eukaryota; kingdom Viridiplantae; phylum Streptophyta; class Magnoliopsida; order Commelinales; family Pontederiaceae; genus Pontederia; species Pontederia crassipes. The sequence goes on along the minus strand of CM060190.1, from coordinate 49,449,821 downwards.
TCGGTATCGGATTAGATCCGATAATCTAGGAATATGACCGAGTTTGCGGTCGGGAATCGGCCGAGGACGACGAAGGGGAAGGCGAAAGAAATCGAAATCGGCGTCTGGCAGTCGAAACGTGACGCCTGACGGTCGAATCGGCCGCCAAGCGTCGTTAGGTGCTAGATCGTGACTCCTGATGGTTGATACCGTCAGGTGTCGGATCGTGGCGCCTAACGGCCGGATCCAGCACCTGGCGGCCGAATCGATCGCCAATGGCTAGATTCGGCTCCTGACAACCGATTCGGCCGCCAGGTGCCAGATCGTGACTCCTGGCAGCCGGATCGGCCGCCAGGTGTCGGATCCAGCGCCTGGAGACCGGATCGGTTGCCAAGCGCCGATCCCGATGCCTAGAGGCCGAGTAGAGAGAGAGGGAGTTAGGAGAGGGGAGAACGGTCGCAGCCGTGAGAGTTGTCGGAGTCGCCGTCGGTCCGTCGCTGCCGTGAGAGAGGGAGAGGGGTGAGAGAGAGGGAGAGGGCGAGAGACGGAGAGAGAGATAGGAGAGAGAAAAGCAAACGGTATAATGATGAGATTGAATGGGAGATGGGCTTTTATATACTAATCGTTCGGGTCGGGTTCGGGTCGGGGGGTCGAATATCTGGATTGCAAACCCGGTCCTGATCCGGTACCCGGCGAGTTTTCCATCTATTGGATTCGGACTTGGCCCGGATTAAATCTGAGCCAGGTTATTTTCTCGGATTGTCGGGTCCGCCCGAACCGTGCTCTTATGATCTCAAGAATATGACATGATCTATGAATTTCTTATGATCTTAGTAATCTCCTATTCATATGATACGTTACGAGAAATTTTTTTATTTATATCATGATAATGCATGTTATGTTTCTATACGATGATGATGATGATGTTCTTATGATTCTTGTCTAATATCACGATCTTATGATTATTTTTATCTTACTTCCATACTGAGTTGTAAAACTCATAGGGAGATTTCTCCTCTGCATGTTCTTAAATGCAGGACCAGATCTTAATAATGAAGGTGGCCAACTGTGACAGATCGAGCTCGTAGGTGATTGCACATGGGTATCTTGAGTCATTTACTTTGATGTGTTAGCTTCCCTTTGGACTTATATGAAGTTCTTTATCGATCTTCCGCATACTAAGATGTCATGCTATTTTTATTATTTAATGATGATTAAATCTTTTGCGTTTATATGATGTTTGAGTTGACTAGTCAAAGTCTTCTTTTTGGTCAATATGATGTACACGTAAGGATGACCCGTAGCGTTTTCAAAGCGTATTCTGCCATGTGACGGAATGCGATTTGGGGGCGTTATAATTATAAATATAACTTTAAATTTTGTTAAAAAATAAATGTATATTAAAAAATTTATACAACTTTTTTTGTTAAAAAATGTATTATTGAAAAATAAAAAATATTTTTTAAAATAATTTATTTGATAAAAATTAATTTTTAATAAAAATAATAGGTAATAAATAATACTATATTAATCATTTATTATTTATATGTTATATATAATAAATATATTAATTTATATAAGAGACGTTAAATAAAAAATGATAAAAGAAAAAAGTTTGAAAAAAAAGAAGAAAAACGTTAACTCAAGAAAAATTTGAAAAAAAAAGAGATGCTGGTTCCATCATTTCGGTGGAACTAGCTCCTTGGAATCAAGATCACGTAGTATTAAATGTGGCTTGGTTCCGCCTCGAAAACCAAACTGCATGAAGGTGTTTTAGAAATCGAATGGAAACCAAGATTTGTTCCACTTTTTCAAACAGCCCATGAGGCTATGTTTGGTAGGAGAATTTGAAGAGAACGTTTATTCTTGAGAATTAATTGATTTGATAGAAAAATTTGAGTTGGTGTTTGAAAGAAAAAGTGTAATGATGAGGATTTAAAAAGTTGATGTGATGGATAAGTTTTAGTGGGTGTTTGGATAAAAAATGAGAATTAAGAATAAAATTTATTATTTTATGAGGTATAAATTTATAGTAAATAAGAATATATTATTAATATTATAATTTATGTAAGTCATTATATTATTAATATTTTTTTATTTATTTTGATTAAATCTTTTAAATATTATTAATATTATAATTTACGTATATTTTAAGATCCAAATATAATATAATTTTTTTTTAAAAAATAGAATAGTTTAATTAATAAAATATTTATTCATTATTAGAACTCATTATTTTATAATTTTTAATTAATAACATTTAATAAATTATGTTATAATATCCCTAATAATGTATTAATATATTATAAATTATATCTACATACATTATAAAACAAAAAACAAATGAAATAAAAAAAAGGTCAAAAGATGATGGCTGATAAGACATTGAGTTTAAAAAAAAACAAATGCTCGGCAAGAACTTTCGGCCGGAACATTTGGTCAAATGTTCCGACCGAATGTCACGTGACGAAAACTTTTAAAGTTCTCGTCACGTTGGTTGTTTGGGAACTTTTCGCGTTGTTCTCGCAAAAAGTTCCCAACCAAACATTATTCAAAGAACACTCCAAACTTGTTCCTCAATCAAACAAATTCTTAAGGTTGCGTTTGGTACGAAAATATTGAGAGAACATTAGTTCTTGAGAACTAATTGATTTGATAAAAAAGTTTGGGTTGGTGTTTGGATGAAAAAGTGTAATGATGACGATTTAAAAAGTTGATGTGATGAATAAATTTTAATGGGTGTTTGGATAAAAAATGAGAACTAAGAATATAATTTATTATTTTATGAAATATAAAATTTTAATAAATAAGAATATGTTATTAATATTATAATTTACATAAATTTTTATATTATTAATATTATTTTTATTAAATCTTTTAAATATTATTAATATTATAATTTACGTATATTTTAAGATACAAATATAATATATATTTTTTAAAATAATTGAATAGTTTAATTAATAATTTTTGTATTAATTATTAGAACTAATTATTTTATAATTTTTAATTAATAACATTTAATAAATTATTTTATAATATCTCTAATAATGTATTAATATATTTAAATTATATAACCCAAACGTTATAAAATAAATAAAAAAATAAATGAAATTTGAAAAAAGTCAAAAAAGACGATTGAAATGACATGAAATTGAAAAAAAATAAATGTTCTTGCACGACAAAGAACTTTCGGTCGGAACATTTGACCAAATATTCTGAAGGAAGTCACGTGACGAAAAATTTTCATCCTATGCATTAGTGTGAACTTTAGATGGAGTGATAACTGATAAGACTCCTCCAACTTAAGTAAAAAAAAAACCTTCTTTCTCTAGAATTTGAATCGAGATGTCAAGAAAACCACACACAAGATTCTTTTTGCAGAATCTGCCGTCTGATAGAAATTAAGTTAAACCATATTTTAACAGGATTCGAGGTGAAGGCGTGAAGCACATGAGAAATATTTGCAAGCAGCACGCGCGAAGTTACAAGGGTTCCCTGAACACACTTCCCTTCTTCTCTTCCATGTGCAACTATTTATATTTACTGATGTTTATATTCACTGATGAGTTGCAAATTGATGCCTCCTGTTTCCTTTTCCCTGTGCTGTCTCTCTTCGTGTACATGTATATTGAGTAAATTACATAAATTATCGCCTAATTTTGAGTGCCATAATTAAATGGTTTCAATTTAATTTGTAATTAGATTATTCTTCAATTTCATTTTCCTTTCACGTTTAGTCCTTTTGATCATCAATAGGCAATTTTCCGATGATCTCATTAATGTGACACAAAAAAAGTAATAAAATAATATAAATATATAATAAAAAAGTAAAAAAAAGTGATGGCAACCTTGTGGATTCACCGCTCGTCGGAGCCAACAAGCTCGCATTCCCTCTTTCTCGTGTGCGCTCGCCGACACACGTGACAGCTGCCTGGCGGTTGACACCCCCTTTCCTCTCTCACTAGCTCATGAAAAAGAGGACACCGACAAGCTCGTATAGAGGGAGGCCGATGCCTCCTCTCTCGTGTGTGTGCTCGTCAGCGTGCACGAGAGAGAAAGAGGGCGTCGACCTCTCTCTGCCAACGAGCAAGGGGAGGATTTGACGCTTCCCTTGCGTGAGAGAGGAGGACCGACACCCCCTTTTCCTCTCTCGTGCATCGGCGAGCGCACGAGAGAGGAAAAGGGAGTGTCAGAGCTTGCACAGAGGAGAGGGGTGGCACCCTCTTTCTTGTGCACGATTGTTGGCATGTGTGAGAGAGAGTTGACCTCGGTCCCTCTTTGTCGACGAGAGGGTGGGGGGCGTCAGCCCCCCTTTAGGAATAATTTAGTTATAATTGAAGTTGAAAGATCATTATATTGATTTTAAGTTAAGAGACCGTCCGTATAATTTACTCGTTTAGATGCATGCCAGCAATCATCATCTCTCTGTAACTCTGAACATGCCCTTTTTCTTTTTTAAGTTTGGTTTGTGTTACTATGTATCGCCATGTCCATTCCGCTCAGCTATGCTACATATTGCAATGTATTGCCGTGCATCTTCCTGCCACTTCAGTGCAAGGGAGGAAATCAGCACTTGCTTTTAATATAACCAAACTGTTCATGCTTGCGGCATTAGCAAACTACCAGCCCCAGATGTTAACATGACCAGTTCGCTTCCCCTACGTGGATCAAATATCAAAGACCTCACTGGTCGAAATCCATGTCCCCAAGCCATAAATTAACCCCACCACCATTCCAACGTGTCGAATTAAAAACAAAAACAAAGCAATGCAGACGGCATGCATCCCTCCCTTCCCAATTCCTATACACACATGACGCATATTAATACCGCAATGCAAAAGAACGACGCCCCAGTGCCTCCATAAACGTGACCCACCGCTCCCTTCAATCCAACGTTCACGAGAATCACAACCTTCGTACTGACAAGAGTCAAACGTCAGTCAACGATCCAATAGAGATCCACGTCGACGTCGCGTACCCCCGTCATCGCTCATTCTTATCCGTAGGGTCACAACGCGCGACAAAGGGCATGAAACCAACGACGCCAAACAAGTTTCGCCTATAAATTACGTGCGTTCCCTTGGTGGCGTTCCGCGCAAAAGCTAGCACACCACGGCCCCTCCCTCCGCCATGGCGATGTTCCCCTCCTCTCCTTCTTCTCTTGCTATCTTGGCGTGCTGCTCCATGTTCTTGCTTCGACTGGTTTCGGCGCAGTACCCAGAGATGACGCTGACGCTGGTGAACAACTGTCCGTACACGGTGTGGCCGGCCATCCAGCCCAACTCCGGCCACGACGTGCTGGAGCGCGGCGGTTTCGCGCTCCAGACGCTGACCCACCGCTCCTTCCCGGCGCCGACCCGCCACTGGTCCGGCCGCATCTGGGCGCGCACCGGCTGCGCATATGCCGGCGGCCGCTTTTCCTGCGCGACCGGCGACTGCGGGGGCCGCCTGGAGTGCGGCGGCCTGGGCGGGGAGGCCCCGGCCACGCTCGCGCAGGTCACGCTCCACCACGGCGGCGCCCGCGACCTAACGTCGTACGGCGTTAGCCTCGTCGACGGCTACAACGTGGGGATGACGGTGACGCCGCACGAGGGGAAGGGGCAGTGCCCCGTGGTCGGCTGCCGGGTGGACTTGCTGGCCACGTGCCCGGACGCGCTCCAGCTGCGCGCGCCTGCCGGGCACGGGCAGGTGGTCGGCTGCAAGAGCGGGTGCCAGGCCTTCGGCACCGACGAGCTCTGCTGCCGGAACAACTACAACAGCCCGCAGACCTGCCGAGCCAGCACGTACTCCGAGTATTTCAAGCACGCGTGCCCGGCCACCTTCACCTACGCGCACGACAGCCCTTCCCTCACCCACGAGTGCGCCTCCCCCCGAGAGCTCAAGGTCATCTTCTGCCACTGAAGTGAAACATATCCCTGCGCGCTCTGAACTCCTTCAGCTAGGATCTCTGCTCCTCTGCGTGATATGCGAATAATTGTTTAGTCTAGCTAGGCATTAGGCAACGTACGTAGTTGTTGTAGTTGTAGTTAGTTTCCGCCTTCTGTAGTCTCTTCCTGTTTGATGTGGCGCTTGAGATCGTGGTTTGCTTTGACGTAATGGCGAAGCTGTATGTTTAATAATTGCAGTGTTCAGGTTTCACATCATGTTCATTACAGGAAGATGTCGCATTTAGTTGCCTCCTTAAAAAAAATGCCTTCCATTTCTTGTTACATTGGTTTATTTCATCAAGACTGCATCTTGGAAAGGAGGGAAAGAGGAACGGAGCTCGGAGCTCGGAGCTCGGAGCTTGGTGCTTGGTGCCCTGTCGCATGCGCAGTTGTCTCGATCGGAGGAGGGGCTCATCAAGTGGGTGGATATGCCCTGCATGCAAACAAAAGGGGTTTTAGTGTTAGCAAAAGCTCAAACTTTCTACAGAAAACCGGGGGGGACAAAGCAAAGATAATTTAGTTAATGCTCAGTACAACAATCAGATGGGTGAAAAGATAACTTTGGAATCGCGTTCTCCTTTCTTTCTTTTTACTTTACCTTTCTCCTTTTTCTTTTTTGCTTACAAGTGACCAACCTTTTTTTCTTTCTTTACGATGTTATTCTGCAGCAACAGGGAAACAGCTTTCTTAATCATAATATTTTGAGATTTGGACAAGACGCGGAAGTTTATTTTCCCAAAAAAATGAAAAGAAGTTGGAGAAAAATATTTGAGAGAGCGGAACAGTAAGCTTCTGATGGAGGAAAACTGTCCCTCTAATTACCTTCTGATTGGCACTTAACCACTCTATGTATGAGCATTAAAACTGGGGGTTTAAATGAGTGCCAGAGCATGATTAACCCTCACCGTAACTGGCAGTGTTGTCAATGAAGGCAGCGTACCATGATGAACTTTAGCTTTTGGGGGAGGACAAAAATTCACATGCTTCACATGAGTGTTCCAGACTTCCAGTCTCTGCAATACTATTTAGACTTGTTCTTTTCTGCCATGGAGCTACAGATTTGTCCGAGCGGCTCAGCCCCAAGCTAACAAATTATTGTCATCTGGAATTTTTTTAAAAAAAAACTGCAATCTCTTCTGAACCATCAAAGCGTGAGTAGAGGTCCTCTGGGAGTAGGCTTAAACAAAACCAGCTCGGTTGATCCGAAAGTATGATCAGGCCAAAAAATTATTTAAAAATTAATATATATATATTTTTATATATATAATCAAGATAATTAGTAGGTTAAATTATAATTTAATCAAATAAACGTTACTAAAATATTATATCATATAGTAAGACAATATTTTTTTAGCATTTCAAAATGAACAATAATTATCGAACTGTCAAATAATTAGAAGTCTATAAATATGAAATTAGGTAGCATGCAACTAATTTTTGTATGCAACCATCAAATCAGGGTCGTTTGATCATGATTGTATGGTTGAGATTCAATCTCTATTGAATTTAATGTTAAGTTATGAATTTTAATCTCAAACATATAATCATCATCCAATGGTCCAGATTCATTGGATGCATATTGGTTGTACAACTTTTGGTTGCATATTACTTAAACCCTATAAATCTTATTAATACTTTTTATTGTTATAACCGGGACAAGCTCAGGTCGGATTGTCATACACTAGACTCAGAATCCGTCAAATTTTTAGTTTATTTGACTCGACTCCGACCCAATTTATAATGAATATTTCTCGGACAACCAAGTTGGTGCGGACTGGATCGTTTGTTTAGCTACGTGGGAGCATGAACTAAACAACTGAAAGAGGAAAGAGATGTAACCATAGAAATAAAACTTGCTCTTTAATTCGATGATTAGATGTCCGAATTTTGGTAATATGCTAAACTCGGAAGAACTTGATCCAACATTAAAATTGGGTCAACGTCTAATTTCCTTTTAAATTTGAGAAGTTGAATTTCAAGACAAGAATTCATTCATTTTACGTTGCCGTGTTCTCTCTCCCGTCGAAAATTTACTATGAAGTTGAAACTTTTATCAAAATTCTTGATAACTAATCATAAATTAAAGTTTTTATCGCTTATGACATCTAAATACATCCCATAGGATCCAGCATATCTGTTTCGCACCACCAACTGCCGAGTTCAACCTCTCTCGTGCATGAATGCCTGGTTCCAATTGCCAAACACTCCCGACATAATTACAAACTTATCGTGGACCTCAGTTCTACTGTCAAGTGAAGACTTGTCCACTCCTATCCGCGAGTCGTTAGCCATCACAAAGGCTTGTACTTCAATTAGTTTGATCCAGTTTTCTAAAAAATAAATATAATGAAAATATAAAAAAAGTGATAGGAAATGAGGAAAATCATAGTTAAAAAAGAAGAAGAAATACAATGAGAGAAAAATTAAATTAATTTGGAATAAAAAAATAGTTATAAGGAATGTTAACTTTAATCACTGCATTTTGAATCACAGCTAAATTAGAATATAAGATTAATGATGATGATTTGGAATTGTGGAGAAAAAATAGTTTGAAAATTATGGATGAAAGATGATAATAAAACAAAAAAGCAAAAGGTAAAATGTTTAAATAAAAAATGCTCACAAAATCTTGAACAAGATATTATAATTATTACAAGTAATATTTATTAGGGTTATTTGCATAAAGCCCCCCTAAACTATCAAAATTTTTCGCATCTAATTTTAAATTACGAACTTATTTTTTAGTATTCCTAAACTATCACGATTTTTTCATCTACTTCTATTACATTTTTCATTACTTTTGATTTTTCCCATTTATGAAAAGACTAAATTGCTCCTCCCTCCATAACACATCAAATAATAAGTATAGAAGAAAAAAGAAAAAAAGAAAAAAATTGGGGGCACCATAACTTTTTTATAAATGACAATTTTTTTGTTTACCACTTTGATCCTTCCAATGATTTTTTATTTTTTATATTTGTTATTTCATATTTTTATATAGGGAGGTATAATTTAGTCTTTTCATAAATTGAAAAATATAAAAGTAACAAAAAACTTAACAAAAGTGGACGGGAGGATTAAAATGAAAAAGTAACGATAGTTTAGGAATAAAAAAATAAGTTCGTACTTGAGAGTTAGATGTGAAAAATTATGATAGTTTATGGGAGATTTATGAAAATAACCATATTTATTAAAAAATCCTAAACATTTATTAATCTTACAGTTTCTTACAAGTAATTATTTTAAAGGCAACTAATAGTTTAACCAGAAAAAGGCAACTAATAGGATATTATTCAATTAATTTTATAATTTTACACTTTCTTTTGGTATTATATTTCCAGAATTAATATTTCAATGAAAAAAATGAGTTCCCGATTAAATTATTCAAACTATGATCTAGTTCATTGATCAACCCAGACGGGGCCAAGATAATAAGGTGATATTAAAAACAAAAGTTTTAACACTTAAGTTTGAACCCATGACCTAACTAATAGAAAGTAGAAAGCATAAACAATTGTGCCAAGTTGATAAAAAAAATATCATGTTCGGTTGGAGTACCAAATATATGTTTTTTTTTTGTACATAGGGAGGTCAGAGACTTAGTGCAAGGAAATTAAGGACATAATGTATTTTGCGGAAGACCAATTACCCTAATACTTATATAATAATACATAATATTAATAAAATTTTTAAAAATTAGAGAAACTTTGTGTGGGTGTTTGGTAAAAGAATAAAGATATTCCAAATTTGTATTAAAACAATCACGTTTTTCATCAGTTCATTTTGTTCCTGTTGTATTAAAGGAACATTTTATTCCTACTTTTTTATTTTCCAAGGTAGCCGACATATTTAATTCATGTCTACTTCCTTATTCTTGTTCCTGAGATGTTTGATTGAATGTCAAAAATAAGACTCTAGTTCCTATTTTATTCATGTACTAAACACCCCCTCTCATGTGGGTTCGCATATAAGTCATATTTTCAAAATATTACTGATAAATGAGCATTTGAGAAATTTTATAAATTACTTCCTATGACTCTTTAAAAATATTGATGAAGGTAGTAGTAAGCATGGTATGAGTACTTGTGTGGAGTCATTGAGGATATGAAAATGCTTAATTCTTTGGTGGCACCTTTGTACATAAGAACTTTGAATTTTTATTAGTTTAGGAAAATAAATTTGATTTAAAATTTGAATGGAAAATATAATAATGATCAATTTAAAAAGGTTATTAGACAAATAAGTTCTATAGGTGTTTAAATAAAAAAACATAATTGAATATTTTATTGTATTGCCTATAAATATTTGTATAATTATGATATTATTGTTATTATCTAAATAAATAAATAGAAGAAAGAGTTAACTCCAATTAAATATAATTAATACAAAAAGATGAATAATTAAAAATTAGTACCAAATGTAGTTAAGATAATATAAAAATATAAGAACAAAAGCTAAAGATGAAAAAAGGAAAGCGGCATTGAAGATTGTGTATTAATTATTACAAACTAATAACTATATATCTATAATAAAATTATTATTTGTGCTTAAAAAATAACATTGAGAAGTAATTTAAGATAATGACAACTCAAATTTAGAAAAGGAATGTAATTTTAAGACAAAAATTAAGATAGAAGGGAAAAAAAGAAAGTTAATGTAAATTAATATTCAATAACTTAATTAGATATCAAAATATAACTTGGTGTAGTACTATATTAACTAATGAATTCATATTTCATAAAGGATAATCATGAGTCAATTAAAAGTATTATACAAAATAATTCAAGAAAATATAAAACATAACAACAACCTATAATTTTGAAAATGAAAGTAATGTAAGGCCATAATAAAAGTCAAAGAAATGAAAGCATAAAAAATAAGCATTAACATGAGTAAAAAGGAAGAAAAGAAACAAACATAAAATGAAACATAAAAGTAAAGCTAACATCAATTAGCAATTTAATTAAATGCAAAAATTAACTTAATGCAATATTATATTTAATTAACATCACATGTTCCATATGAAATAATCATGAATTAATTATAAAGTAACATCAAACAATGATTTATGATATTACGAAGTGAAAATAAAAAATTAAGTGAGGAGTCCAAAAAATTGATTGTATACGTAATATCAGAAAGCATAAGAAAAAAGTTTAAACCAAAATCAATAAGTTAATTATAAAAACAAGATCTTTGGTATGGAAATGATTGAAACTACAAGATTTGATCAAAATCATGGATCTTATCATTGTTACCCTTTTTTTTTGCAATGTTTAGCGGAACATGAATTAGAGTTGATTCTAACTTTAGTTCTTATTGTTAATTCATTGTTTTAAGAATTTATGTAAATTTAGTTCAAATTCTCATCATCCAAATATTTTTATAAAGAAAAGTATGAATTTAGTCTAAATTAACTAATATTCGGTCCATGTTTAATTGATGAAATGTATATTTTGAACTACGAATATATAATCTCAACTTGAGTTCAATCCCAACTAATTAGAAATATGCACTAAGACTTGACCTACTTTAAGATAATCAAACTCAACCATTTGGCTTGAGTTGTATACTGTCGAATGGATTTCGTGTACATCATGATTATTTTGTGATGGAATGATTTTATTTATTCATATACTTATGAATTCTTAAATTGTATACAAGTGAAATATTATTTCACACTCAGGACCTATTTGATCTTTTACATGATAATCTAAAATAATTCTATGTATGAATGAATTTCCACATTTCTCTTGAATCCATTACAATACATGATGTGTAAGGATCTCTTATGTTATGTATAAAAAATAGACATAGGTCAAATAGATAAAAGCTAAAAAATGTTATATAAAGAACTCTTCCACTGTATATTAATGATAGTCAATGTGTGAACTAAACACTCTTTCTTCATGAGTTGAAAAATACTTTGCGAGTCCAAAGATATTTCACCTATAGATGAAATATATAATCAAATGATCAATAAAAGTAAAGAAGTATGTTAATCACATGATGATCCATTTTTATGATGATATTTGGCAAAAGATCTTACAAGACTTAAATCATATTGAAAGTTACTTGATCATGGCAAAGAGAACTTCTTATTTGATGTTTGATCACTTCCCAAAACTATATTATTGTTATTTATTGATCTAATTACATATTTTTCTATGTTAATTTGACTATGCTCTTCTAATTATGAACTAATGGTTTTATGATTATTATACGTGGTTTATATCTTGAGCATCAAAACTCACTGATGGTTTATATCTCCTTTTGTAATTTAATGTTTCATAAAACAATTATGTACAACATGAATGATGGTGGCATTAATGATAGTTAGGATTATAGTAGTATTGGCACTCGGACCTTTGAGTCTCGTTTTTATTTCATTCAGTTGAGCTGATTTTATTCAATTATTTGATTAAAAAGTCATGTAATAACTTAAAGAGAATTATTTGAGAGTCATTTTGTATGTTTTTTTATTAATATTTTTGTGTATTACAATATTATTTTCTACTTTTATTATTTTATTGGGGTGTTCCCTTTCATATGTTGTAGTATTTGTTTTTCTACCAAGTCAAAGTCTATTTTTTGACAATATATTATTCATGCATATATGCCTAACATGTTTTGAGTGTGATGCGATTAGATGGTATTTTATAGTGAGCATGATCAAATATCCACACAACAATTGTTAATTGTTTATGCAATATCGTTGAATGTTAAATTAAAATTGCAAGTGATGAGAGCATATGTGGCATCATTCAATATTAGTAGGTTAACAAGGATTTGTATCAGTGTGCATTTCTCATCCGAGGTTGAGTTTGACAACGAGAATCGAAGATTGTGATGCTTTTATTTTGATAAATCACATATGATTGTGTGTTTGGATAAAAGTAGAGTAAAAAAGGGAATTAAAAAATGGATATTTGGATAAAAGTAAAAATTGGAATGAAACCAAGAAAGAAATTCAAAAAGGGGGGACATTTTGCATAACGAAAAAAGATAAAGTAAAATGATGATGATGATGCACATAGATAAAACTTGGTGGAAATGTTGAATACAAACCTTGAAACCCTTCGTGTGTTATCTAAAGTTCTCGATCTCTAATTGCATCTTAATTTCTGACGTGGATTTTCACAACCCATTAAAACTAAATCCAAATTTTGATTCTATTGTGAAATATCACTAATAAATTATGTACATTTCACTCTAAAATTTTAAACATCACCTACTAAAATACAAAATGGGCAAAAAATAGAGATATCAAAAGATGGGCATAAAGAATCTATTTAAAATAAGAAAAAAATATAAGTTGCATAAGAAATTATGATGGGTGATGTTGCATACCATAAAAAAAACTAATAAAATAAAAGCAACAATTCTTTATGATAAAAAAATAACAAAAACAAAAGCATCTATAACATGACAAGTTGTGCAAAGTCGAAAAGGGCTATTACACTTGAAAAAGAACATGAGATGTCTAAAAACTCTATAAGAAAAGAGGCAAGAATTAAATGAATGTAATTCATGGACCAATTGTCTTATAACTACAATTATAATATACATGTAGAACTTTCGTCTAAATACAAATACTGAATACACAATCACAAAAGTCATATACCACATGCATCATCGAATCTTAATTAAAGAAAATAAAAACATACCCCCAAAAAGGATAAATGAAGAAGATTATGTAGAACATTCTCAAGTTTAATGATGAAATGACACTAGCATTAATAAAATCATTATTATTATGATGATATCATAATTATTTGAATTCAATTTGAATTTTTTTATCCTGTGAAATATTCTTATGACTAAAAAATTCAATGTCATTATATTATTTTGCCATATACCCTTAAATGCGCCTTTATTTTTAACAAAGAAGAATTCAAAATTGTATTTCTATAGTTATCTCATATTATTTTTAGAAGGATTGCAAAAAAATTATAACATTTTTGGAAATGAATAGAATAAAATGGAGTTTGAATATAAATAAAAAGGATAAATATAATAGTATTAACATTTTATAATACTTATTAAATTTAATCATAATTATAATTCTTAAAATATGTTTAATAAATTTCTCTCATATCATCATGTCTTGTAAAATGTACATATATAGAAGGATGCACAACAAATAAATTTGAATATAATAAAGTAAAAGAAAATAAATTAATGATCAAATAATACTAAATCAAATAGTTGAACTAAATTATGATACCATAGTATATAATTATTAATTAATTAAAATAATGTATATGTATTAAATATATTCACCACAAAGTAAAATATGCTGTCAAAATTGAAAGCAATAATCTATTAGATAATAGTAAAATTATAAAATTATAAATTTGTTAACATATGATCATAATATGCAGTCTGGAGAGCCGCCTTTTCCCTTTTTTGATTTTCCTCCTCAATTATGTGTTTCCATTTTACATTCTTTATTCCCCCCTCCCCCCCCCCCCCCACCCACCCCCCTTTTGTTAGGGGTAAGAAGAACTTAAGTGATTCAAAAAGTCTATCCGAAAAGATCGAATCGAAAAAGTAAAAAAATTAAGGGTCCAGATATTAGGGTGATTTTTAATAAATTAAAATATATCCGCTAAAATTAGAGTCTTATCTAAAAAATTGTAGGAGTCTATGGAACCCATTTTTTATTTATATATTTAAATCACAAGTTATCTATTTTTTATTATAGATATAATAATTTTGTATAAATTTTCGTACTTTTCTATTACATTATCAAGCTTTAATTTAATAATTTTAAAATTTTAGTAGCATATTTTATATTTAATATAAAATGAAATAATTTTATGTTAATTTTAATTTATTAAATATATTTAAAATATAATTACATAAAATTTAGATTTTGAAAAATCGACTCGAGTGATTTTTATTTTCTTCAAATGATTTTAGGATATTTTTTTAATTTAAAATAGTAATTTTTTAAAATCGAAAATTACTTGAACTATTTTCACCCCTAAGTCCCCTCGTCTCACTCATTATTTTTTTTCTCCTTAAATTGAACCGGCCGGTACATCCAAAAATTTCCGGTCTGATTGATTTTTTATCAGTCGTACTAGATTCAACCCGGCCCGATGCCGTGTACGATTTTAACATCGAATCCTGACAATCGATTTAACCCGGTCCGATGGCGTGCATCGTACCCTGCCAAGTGCCAATTGATTGAACTCGATCCGATGGGCTGCTCGAGACCTATTCCATCCTCACAACATGGCACTTAGCCCTCTATCCCAAAATTCTCCGGGATATTCTTCGAAATTGTAAACATTGTGGTTTAAACTGTGCTTTTACTAAAATAATTAATCTTGCAGCTGAAGTAACTTTTCTATGTTAAAAAAAAAATCGATCTTTCAAGCGAAATGCCACGAGGAATGATCTTTAGATGCTGGTTAATATTCTAAAAATTTGGGTTCCTGTCCCCAACCGCAACAATCTTCCCGGGCGATGTGATCTGAGCCTAAAAGGTTTGATCTTTCATGGAGTTGCTTGAGCTTTTCTTAGTGAATTTACAGCGCGAAGGTGTGGGATGGAGTTTGGAGAGATTTCGCTTTCTTCAGTTGGTTTCTTGTTACATCTTTGCGTACATTCCAAGCGTTTCTTTTTTTAACTTTCGCCTCCTTTTTGCATCATGGCCGTTTACTGTCCAACCTTTTTTTTTTATATGCCAAATGCGCATCCGGTTGGTGTGCTGTTGCGGTTTCAGTCTATAAATGACCATTGGATCTCGAGTCTATTCGTGTCGATCGACAAAAGAAAAGAAAAAGAAGCATTTTCATTTCTGTTTGTCGAAGAAAGAAAAAGGTTATCGTCTTTCCGCCATTAATTTCATGGTGTTATTGCTGGATTTAATGTCTGAAAGAGTTTTTAGAAAGCTTTTTGTTTCCAGCAAGTGTCGACATTAATCATGCCGCTTACATTTGAGTGTTAATTGCATGATTTAATTGGCATTTATTGTTGGTTTTTATTGCCCCTTTATTATTTATAATGAGATCTGGAGCCATTTGATGCAGGCTTAATATTCTCGGCAAGAGATCGGAGCAATGGCGTCGGCGAACGGAAACGGTCATGCCGCGGCCAAGACGCCTCCGAGTCCCTCCCCTCTTCGGAGTTCCAAGTTCTGTCAGGTTGGTGTCCTTTACTTTTTTTTTCTCAGCTGTTTTCTGATCTTTTTGGTTTTTGGTTGGAAAGCTTCATTTTGTAGAATTCTTTGGCTTGTGATTTTTATTGTAATTATACAAGTACAGCTGCTAGCGAATATAAATATATTTGCATCAGAAAACTGCTTTGGATTTTTGGATAGGTTTGTCAAAAACGGCTCAAACATTTCTGAGGCCTTCTGTTCTTTCTTTCTGAAATTGTCAGGCAAATATGCGAATTCTCGTCACAGGTGGAGCTGGATTCATTGGTTCTCATCTGGTGGACAAGTTGATGGAGAATGAGAAGAATGAGGTTGTAATTTGGGAACTTGTCACAATTTAATTTTTATGATATAAGCCATATCTGCCAATCAGATAGGTTTGGAAGCTAAAATATTGATAGAATTTTCAATCTCCTCCATCAGAAATGCTAGATGTAGTATTTAATCAATGATTTGGTGTTTTAAACCTTAGATCTCCATCACACACTAGTTTTTTTTTTCATTTTTCATTTATCATATACTGCAGCATTTCTGATGTCAGCATTGTTAGATGATCCCAATTTTAGTTGTTCTAGCCATGAGTTCATTTATAATAGTAGACAAACTTATGAATCTAAAAATAGCTGTTAACGTTTGTTCTTTGCTTTAAGAAAATAGGAGGGCAATCATGAAAAAGAGGTTTTATTGGATATTTCAATCATCATGTAGAGCTCGAAACCTACTTTTGCTGGTTATGTAAGAAATCAGAGGAATTCTGTATTGTCATCCTGCTCATATCATATTCCAATACTAAATTGTTGAGTATGAGATGGAAAAGGAGAATTGTCAACTTCATTCCTTTAGTTTCATGCACTGAAATCTTGCACCACTGATTTCATAAAAATAACAAGATCTGTTCTTTAAAGAAATGTGATTACATTGCACCACTGACCTCTTCATGCACTGAAATCTTCTAGATTTGTTTCATATGCTGTACAGGTTATAGTTGCTGACAACTATTTTACTGGTTCCAAGGATAATCTGAGAAAATGGATCGGACATCCAAGATTCGAGCTGATTCGGCATGGTAGTGAACTAGTGATCTTATATCTCCTGGTGTCAATTCATGCATGCTACATTTTTTGGGAGAAATTCACACATTTAACAAAAGTATTAATCACATCATTATATATAATATTTGTTGGCATGGTTTTCAAATATACAGTGTGGTTTATTATGTCATGCTTCTGAAAATGTATAGTCAGTCTCATTTTGTTATTCATCCTCAACAGTAGCGTAAAAAAAACATTAGAAATTGATGTTCATTTCAACACTGGTAATATTCATTTATTCTCCATTCTATCAGATGTGACAGAACCGTTGCTGGTGGAGGTCGATCAAATCTATCATCTTGCTTGTCCTGCGTCTCCAATTTTCTACAAGTACAACCCTGTGAAGGTACATACTGCTACTTGAAATTTTGCTGCAACTTCAGTTTTTTATCTTTATTACTCATGTCTGTGCTAGTTGGTTGGTTACTCCATTCATATTCTCAAATCAAAATGCTCGCATATTCCAAGAATTGTTATTCTTGGTTGTCCACGTCAGTCACGCATATACTCAAATTTTCTTCTATTGAAAATGCTTGTCTTGTTGAAAGGACGCCATCACTTCCTTTGCTGCTTCTAATTTTGGAACTTTACTATCCATTGATGAAATATTAAGGATACCATAGATTCCGGGATTGAAATCTTCAGTATCACCTAGGCTGATTGGTAAATGTCTTTTTTTGTGAGGAAATTGCCCTCCAATTCCTAGTTATATTTTTTTGCTTCATCAGCTCTGTCACTATATCCAATGGAGCAGAATGTTGCTCTACTGAATTTGTATTTTGGTCTGTGTCATAGCTCATTCAGAGTGTCACTAATCTGTTTTCTTATAGTATCTAATCTTAAATTTTTACTTCAAAGACCTAACGCAAGGAATATGACTTATCACAGACAATTAAGACAAATGTGATAGGGACAATGAATATGCTGGGTCTTGCAAAGCGAGTTGGAGCAAGGTAATGAGATTCTGTGTTTTGTTTATCCGATTTGAAGGATCACAATTTCTATTGTGCACGTCATAATTTTTGTTGTCTCATTGTCTAGGATTTTGCTGACATCAACATCTGAGGTGTATGGTGATCCTCTAGAACACCCTCAGACGGAGGAGTACTGGGGAAATGTGAATCCAATTGGTAGAACTATTTGTTTTCTGCGAACGACTTTTTTTGTGTATGAGACTGAGTACTCATATTTTTCGTCCCTCTGCTGAGTATGCTAATGTAGTGCATTACAATTTAGGCGTCAGAAGTTGCTATGATGAGGGAAAGCGGGTTGCTGAAACTTTAATGTTTGATTACCATAGGCAACATGGAATAGGTAAAGAATTTGTCTTCTCAGTTAGCCTCTACTTGTTTCTCATTGTCATTGGTCTGTTTTCTATTGGCATGAGGGAAAACAACGGGTATATCATATGCTAACTATTTGTCATGAATTTCTGAACGTCCTTATCAGAGATCAGGATTGCTAGAATTTTTAACACCTATGGACCACGTATGAACATCGACGATGGCCGTGTTGTTAGTAACTTTATAGCTCAAGCACTTCGGTACTCCTCTTTCACTGATAGATTTATTGTGCATTCTTCTCATCCATGTCTGCTTGTACTGATTGTGATTCCATTGCAGGGGCGAATCCTTAACAGTTCAATTGCCAGGGACACAAACTCGTAGTTTCTGCTATGTCTCTGATATGGTAATACTCCTTTTTCCACAGTTACCCTGAATTAGTTTAGAAAATTATACTCCCATAGTCCATAGACACCATTAGTAACTATTCAAACTTTTAGGTTGATGGACTTATTCGACTTATGGAAGGAAATAACACTGGCCCTATCAACCTGGGAAATCCCGGTATCTTCCTTGTATTTCTTTTCTAGGAAAAAAAACATTTCTTGTCTATTATGATACAGTGTTGCAATGATTCCATGTGAATTTCCAGTGTTTATTTAGTTTAAATTATGCTAGTAGCTTATCTTCTAATTAGCTTTGATATTATACAGGAGAATTTACTATGATGGAACTTGCTGAGCTTGTAAAAGAGGTAACTGCTTCATATCATTCCACTACATTCCAGTCCAGCTCATTTATTCTTTCAGTGTTATCTGATGATAGAGACCTTTTGCTGGTTTTTGAAATGCAAAACATTAATTCTCTAACATATGATTGTCATAAATTATAGGGTTTTCATGTCATATTGTGGTAGGGCTCTTTAATGCTGCATATCTTTTTCGATGTAGCAGAATTCTGAAATGTGATTAAATTAATTGTAATGCAGCTAATCAACCCGGATGTGCCACTGAAAGTCGTTGAGAACACCCCTGATGATCCACGCCAGAGGAAGCCTGACATAACAAAAGCAAAGGAGATTCTAGGATGGGAACCCAAGATCAAACTGCAGCAAGGACTCGCCCTGATGGAAGAGGACTTCAGACAGCGGCTCGGCGTGCCGAAGAAAGCTTAAGCTTTCTTTCATCGTACAAATGATATTTGTTATTCTCCATATATAGTTATACCACCCGAGTTCTTTGATTGCTGCGTTGCAGCCTACAGAATAATTATCTGTCTTAAAAAAGTGTCACCAAAAAGTCGGAAAAAAGAGAGAATAGTTATATACTGAACGGTCGAAAATTTGAGAATGTTTTTGTTTGCCAAACTTGTGAGGTTATGATGTATGAGCTGACTAATGTCCACAAAAGCGGCTTCTTAATACGAAGACTCTTATCTGGATAATCCTTTTTCTCTTTAATATACGATATTTTTGCATTAATTTGGTGATTAGATGTAAAAGTAAATAATAATTAACAGCTGGTGTCGTGGTGTAGTTGGTTATCACGTCAGTCTAACACACTGAAGGTCTCCGGTTCGAGTCCGGGCGACGCCATTTCCCTTTTTTGTTATTTGTTCACACTTTTTATGTCCCTTTTTTTGGGTGGACAGGAAGGTATCACTCTTTTTTATCTTCTCTCACTGAGGTCATAGATCTAATTAATCTTCTCTCATTGTCTTGTGAAAAATTGCATGCCATTGCGAATGCAAACATGCATGTTCTTTCACGCCGTTTACTTGAGTAAAAGAAGGGGAAACAAAAAAAGAAAGAAAATAAGCAGATAGATCGATCTTCCAATCCATCAAGAAATAAAATTAAATATAATTAACGTGTGTTCTTCTACAAAACCTGAAATGATAAAAATAAACTGCACCTCAGAAAGTAGTCGCATCCGAACAGTGCTATACTTTTGAGTGTGTTCAATGTATGTGATAAATGGTTATCTTTCCGATTTTAAATTAGCCAGAACTTCGAATTAGGCGGATGCTCGTAAATTTGGATTGGCGCAAAAAAAAGGGAGAAACTTCCCGCCGCTCTTGTCACAAAGAACCACCACCTTCTCTTTCCATGCAGAGCAGGCGGAGGCTGCACTCTGATCGCTGTCTCTGTTAAATTGAAAGAGTTCCAGTGTGGAATGTGTGATGGCTCTTATTGCCCTCAAGTCAACTGTTTGAACAGAGTGTGGGCTGTTTCAACAGGGGAGCTCCTACACTTGGACCTCATCATCCTGCACAAACTCATGGTCGTGTCCCTTCTTCCATCCTGTTCCTTCCACGGCGTATTCTTTCGCCGCCACTCCAAGTCAAATTTCTCATTTTAAAACGAGTAAAAATTAGGATTCTCGTTAAATAAGTTATTCATGCACACATCAACCACTGATGTCTTGGTCTGAGTAATTATACATAATTTTGTGGGTTGGTCTTTTCAAGGTTTTTGTTTTGATTTTGTATTATTGATCGTTAGCAAACCTTGTTTCAAATTTGGTAGTGTTGCTGATGTGCAACGACATCCTT
The DNA here is from genome assembly GCA_030549335.1 of Pontederia crassipes. Classification (NCBI taxonomy): domain Eukaryota; kingdom Viridiplantae; phylum Streptophyta; class Magnoliopsida; order Commelinales; family Pontederiaceae; genus Pontederia; species Pontederia crassipes. The sequence goes on along the minus strand of CM060190.1, from coordinate 49,428,814 downwards.
TTTTCCTTGTGATAGATGCAACTCGCCTGTAGAGTTCTGTTGCAGTATATGCGACTGCTGTGTATTATTGTACTGCTCTTTTACCCATTAGAATTTAATTGTATTCATCTATTTGATTATTCGCTTCAAAATTTGTTGTATTCTATGACATTATGACGATCAAGCATTTAAACAGAACTGGTAGTTAAAGCTCTTTAATATGAGGACTGTTATTTGTTTTTTTTTCTTTTCGAAAATTTCAAACACATTCATTTCTTTTTGTGTGAACTCGATTAGCTTCTAAATCAGTAGGTCATGATTCAGCAGTGGAATTACTGACTGCGTCTTCACAATTTTTAGTAATATGGAATCATGAAAAACTCTCGCTGCTGAGAATGAATGCATAATGGTACTATGTCGGTTGAAATTTCATGTTTACTCAGGTATATGTGATATTTTGCAAAGGAATGAAATCACCTTTTGATGTCCCAAAAAAAAAAAACTGTCAAACTTTGGATTGATCTTGCAGAATTTCTGTTAGTCCTTGTTCCATCGTAGGTGTACTTGTAGTGATTATGGTTTTAACTTGTTTCTCTTTTATGGTTTTGTGGTGATTTCTTGTAGAACGAATGGTAGTTTACTTTCTCATTTCTAAGACGTTTCTACTGAATAACCTAATTAGTGAAAAGCAAATCATGCTTTGGGAAAAGCAAGGTCTCCCAGATGCACCTATAATTCTAGTCATAAATAAATCAGTACAACAAAGATTTATTTTTTTCAAGTACCATGCTACATGGAGGAAAAAGAAAAAACAAAGCATAGTGCATAAAATTAAGTTGCAGAGCTAAGCAACTAAATATGCATACAACATCTCTCGCCATGTCCCTTGTACATCCAGAATCTCTCTCTTCATTATCGGAAAAAAAAAAGTCTCTCTCCATTATGTAATCCCGAGACTGATCATATAGGAAACATCGGGCACGAGTTTATAACTTGCAACCTGTTGTTGTACTCTATAAGGTAAAAAGATCTCACCAAAGTGTCAGCTGATCAAAGGAAGAGGTAGTTGCCAAAGATTCTAAGTTGCCCTATGTGCATGGAGGCCTCGGCCATGGGCTACCTTCCCGGCCATCCCAATCTCAATGGGCAGCCATTGCTGAAGTCCGAGGGGGAGGAGGAGGAGGAGCATGCGGGGCTCGGTGCCCGCCTGCGGATGAACAGGGAATCCATGGGAAGGCAGATGATGGTGGAAGTATATGGTGGTGAGAAGTAAGCATTGGATTCGGGTGAAGTGGATGGCCTTTTGTAGGCTTAGAGGAGCAGCAGCAGGTGATGGTATCTCCTTAGCATATGCTCTCACCACCTCCTTTTGCCACTCCAACACTACTTCCTTTTTAATTTTTTTTATTCTGTTTCCCCTACTTTACTGCCGGGTGTCTCTAGTAGTGATGCAAAGGTGACTCCAGTCCCTAAATGATAACTGGTTCAAGTGATAATGGTTTAACTCTCGAAATTGTATGAATAACATGCATCAGAGATCATGAATTGATTATCTTCATGAACAACCAGTCTAATCTTCTCCGTCCGTCCTTGATTTTATTTGTGACAGAATCTACTTTGGCTGCCATGGTTTTTTGCTTTTCAACCATGGCCATGCAGAATGGAAACCTGAGTCAGTGGATGGATGCCTATTGATACTCCTTGCTCAGTCAAAATGCACATGGCTTGAATTGTGATAACTCTGATACCATGTGGCGCTGCATTTAAAAGGCATAACTGATGCTTGTTTTGTTGCAGCCTCCAATTTGGATTGGAAGTCAAGAGGGAGATCTCTATTGGATTTGCCTTTGTGTTTATGTTGATGGGGGCATGAGTCAGATCTCCTGTGAAGCTGGAGACCGGAGGAAATTATTTCCCACAGCTGCACAGTGCTTAACATTTTGCCATGCTGTGCAGCAGCATCAGTGTTGTCCACTATCGTATGCCGAACCTTTTTGCCTTTAATCAAATGACATGTCAACCCTTGCCAGCATCATTGTGTTCTTTATAAGCCCTGTCCCTGCAATTATGTTTTGATTCACTAAGCATAAAGAATTGTGAATTCTAATCACTGCAGTTATATTTTGAATCCATGTTTTTGTTTTCTCTTAGTCCCAGAGTATGGGTTCCAATTCATCCATGTTTTTTTTTTTCATAACTTCCAACTCATCCAGGCTTGTCAAGAGTCCAACAGAGCCTTTTTGCCTCACCTTTCAAAAAACAAGGGTAAGCTCACTAGCGATGACCAGACCATACGAAACAAAAGGGGGCCCACCAACTGAAACGCGGCCTAGTCCAAATAATTTTTCTCACTAAAACATTAATAATAATAATTAATAATAATAATAATAATTATTATTACTATTATTATTATGACGCGCTTCCCGGCAACAAAGTTTGGTATTAATTTTATCATCCGCTGTTGTACGTTGCGTACCGAGTACCGGATCGTGAGCCTCCAACTGGTTCCCACTAAGAGACAAACAGTTGTCTCATTGGGCCCACGTCGTCGCTGGATTCGGTACACCATGTTATGGGCGATGCAGTAAATCGCTCGGATTAGGACATGGGGATTTCAAAAATCGACGCGTAATAATTTTATTAATTTGATCTTAATTCTCAATGTAATATCAAAATGATGACAGAAAGACTCAAATCCCACTCCTATGATCGTCGTGTCGTCAAATATCTTACGCGCATTATTAGAGACGATGTTAAATTAGTTGAGATATTTGAATTATTTTTAAATATCAGAATGATAATACAAAAATAACGTGTTAAGTTTTAATTGATATTTATTTAGCATAATAAATACCAATTTTAAACATAAACATTAAAATGTGCAATAAAATATTTTGTTCGGCTTATTTGGAAAAATAAAAAGAGAAAAAATCAGGAGATCTCTTTTCTCAACGGCCGACCCCCCGCGCGGCCATTTCTTCTTCTCTTCCTCCACCTCGCCTCGCTTCGCTCCTCCTCCTCCTCCTCCTCCTCCGATCCATCGATCGATTCGCTCAGAAATCTCGTTCGGTTCCTGTCCGATCGAAGTAGGTTCGTGTTCTGCCCCCTTCGATTTGATTCATTTTGGTGGGTTTATTTTTCCTTCGTCGATTTTGGTTTTGATTCCGGTCGTCTTCGATCTCAACTCAGGAGGGGATCTGCGATTTGCTAGGGGGGTGTCGGGCGCTAAATCGAGGCGGATCGTCGGCGTTTGTGTAAGGATCCGATGGCGGCTCCACCTGCGAGGGCTCGCGCGGACTACGATTACCTCATTAAGCTTCTATTGATCGGTGACAGCGGTGAGCCTTCTCCGCCTGTTCCTACTTCATGTGTGTTGATTTATTCCGTGCAGTTAGTGACTCTGCTGCTCTTTGGAAATTTTGACTTTTTGCTCTCGCGGCATTTGGGTTTCTATGCGTCTATGTCGACCAGATTTTATGATATGGCTGTTGTATCGTTCTTGGTAAAGTCTGGATTGTGTAACTTGACGTCTGATCCGGATGAATTAGGAAGGATATTTGACCACGCTATAGAGTTTATGAATCATGCTTTGGTCCAATCGAGCTAAATGTTTGCAGATCTAATTGTCTCCGACCAAAAATGTGTGATCTAACTCTGATTTGCCCTACTTTTTACTGGTTATTAAGACAAGTTTATTCAGCTGTACATTCCTTGTACAATGGCTGCCCTTGCAATTTATCATGCCCAATCAACCCTGAAAATATTTGGTCGAAGAGAAGTGAGTGTTAGACTACTTGGTAAATCATCGTTTAATGCCTCAGCAAGAAAAATACTTACCTTATGTTGCCAGATTTATGGGGGAGGAAATCCTTCTATCACAATACGTCTGACTTTAGCCCCTCAAACAGGGAAGAAGTTTAAATGGATCTACATAAAGCATCTATAGTGCTATATGATTACATGTGCTTTCTGTTTATTTCACCATTATTTATAATTTTAGGGTACATGTACGATTACCACATGTATGATTGCCTCACTCTGAGATTTGAATTTCACAGGCATGCAACTGAATGCTAATTTACTTCATACATTATATGCCTTGTCATTTTTTATTGTGATTTATATTCATGTCACAGACAAAGTATTAATATTTCTTTTCTCTGTGTGCCTTTGATGTGTTTTCTTTTAACTCAGTAATCTTGGGCTAGCATTTATGCTTTCCCTGAGGTGACAATGAAATACCTATTTGCCACTTAAGTGGTATGTCAATCATTTTACTTGATATTTGCAACTGTCTTAGACCATAAAATTCTTTGGTACTGCCAAATTATGGAATGCCATTGATTTGATTGATATTTTATTAAAATGGAGTGCCATGCAAGTAAAGGAGACTATTGATTGGCTGTATTCCAATATCGTCTCCAACATTGTCATGTTCTTCATAATATGTTACCCTTCATAATTTGAATTGTTATTCTCTTGAAATCTACCAATTTTCAAGGAGTCCCCAAGATTAGACCCCATCTTATCTTTTGAGCAACAATGCCAACTTTTTTTTTGGAGGAGAAACATCGTCAACTTTTCCTGATCCCACTGTCCAACCATATTTTCCCTGGCAAATGCTTTATTTTTCTTTGGAGGCAATGGAAGCACACCACACTATATGTAAGTGGTCAATTTGTTGGATAAAGCACTGGCATATGATGCTTCTACATCTTTTATTTGAAGGTGTTGGAAAGAGTTGCCTGCTTTTGCGTTTCTCCGATGGCTCTTTCACCACCAGTTTCATTACTACAATTGGGTGAGTCCCATTCCAGGCACAAATATTGTAATCCTCACAATAACGTTCAGCTGGCTTATCCCTTTGGCAGAATTTCTAATTGCAAAACTGTGGTCCTTCTGCAGCATTGATTTTAAGATAAGAACAATTGAACTAGATGGAAAGCGGATCAAGCTGCAAATTTGGGATACTGCAGGTCAGGAAAGGTTCAGAACTATCACCACTGGTAAGTTTTTCTTTTTTTCTTCATATTGACTTACCCTTTCAAAGGACTACTGAATATTGTGTTTTGATTAAGATTTTAATTCTTGTTCAATTTCCTATATCTTCTTCTCTGCAGCTTACTATAGAGGAGCCATGGGTATTTTGCTTGTTTATGATGTCACCGATGAGTCATCTTTCAACAGTAATCACTACTTTCTGTCCATCTGTTGTTTCCTTTTGGAGTCCTTTTCCTGATTCTCACCGTCATTCTTGACAAAATGTAGACATAAGGAATTGGATTCGCAACATAGAACAACATGCTTCTGATAATGTCAACAAAATCCTTGTTGGAAACAAGGCTGATATGGATGAAAGCAAAAGGGTATGTGTACTAGAAGTTATATAAACCATTGCTGTCAAGGGAAATCATTAACTTGATTGTCAATTTTTTGAAACTGTCCTCTCATAGGCTGTTCCTACTTCAAAAGGACAAGCACTTGCTGATGAATACGGGATTAAGTTCTTTGAAACTGTATGTAAATATATTATTTTATGTTCTCATCCGGACGCGCAGTTTTATTAAGCTTTTTCAAATTTTGCAGAGTGCAAAGACAAACCTGAATGTGGAACAGGTTTTCTTTTCAATAGCTAGAGATATCAAGCAAAGGCTTGCCGAAACCGATACAAAGCCTGAGGCATGACACTTCCATTGTTTGCAATCTTAAATGTAATTACATATTTCACCAGGGGGTTTAATCAGTCTTTGTTTTGCAGGACCGGACAATTAAAATTAATAAACCAGACCAAGCAGCTCCTGAAGGCGCTGCAGCGCCAAGATCGGCATGCTGTGGTTCCTGAGAAAATACATTTTGGATGGTGGGGGGGGGGGGGGGGGGGGGGTGGTAATGGTGGGGGGACTTGATGTCACCTTTATTGGGAACTAATTTGCTTGTCATAGGTAATTATGTTGTAATGACCATATGTGAGTGCTTGTAATTTTAAACCTTCCATTCTTTGAAACAACTTTGGCATTAGTGTGTAACCTCGTTCCCCCAAAAGATGGGAAACCTGTCTGACGTTTCTATACGATCTGCTTGTCTTAATTCTAATTTTCTCAGTAGAAGAAATTTGTGATGCTTTTTGGCTAGCTACAGTCTCTGTTCTTCATCTGATGAAAGAATTGGATTCAAAGACACGTTAAACTCAAAATCCCACGGGTTATATGTATTACGTATGAGTAAATAACTTTTTTTGTAAGTTACATGTGTTGTGTTAGTATCAGTTTTGGGGTACATGAAATATTCTGATATGTACATCTTATTAGTTGGTACTTTTACATGTCATAACCTTGAACATTAAATTATTTGCGTTTGGTTTGTGGTCGCAAGTTTATTATTTTGTTAATGTTAAAGTTCTAATTCCTTGTTGCATGAAAATTAGAAAAGAAAAAAATGTCAAAGTGTGCGTGTAGTCTTCATGAATTTATGTAAAGGATAAATTGTATAAGAAGTTTGAATTTTTATTTTGGCTTCATATGAAGTTTAATTTTTGTATAGGAAGTCATAAAATTTTAAATTAATTATAATGTAATCTATTATTATATTTTTACTAAAAACATTTACTATTAATTTATCAATGGTTCATGTGAATACTTTAATGATTTATTCTAATTTTTAAATTTTTTAAAAAGAATTAAATAGTATGTTATTACTTTATTTTATACAAGTTTATCATTATCTAAAATCAGTTGAAATTTGGTCTATATGAATTTAAAATAATATCATATTTATATCCAGCGAATAATAAAATGCTAATTCAGTAATTTAGCATTCAATTATATGTTGCATAAACATCGTTAAATCGATCTTCTTTTATCATATTCTGATATAGTCGAGCATTCTAATTAATTTTAAAAAGTATGATTTTTCAGATAAAAGTAAAGTTCAGGTTGTATATTAAGTAAAGAAAAAGTTTAAACTTTTTTTTATATAAAGATAAATTCCTTAAACCTTTCTCAAATTATAGTGATTTTTCACGCTTATTAATTTTAATATTTTTATTTATTAAATAGCTAGATTGGTCTTAACGAAGAAAAAAAGTTAACATTTATCATGCTGCAGGAGAGTAGTTTAGACATTTCATAAATTGAAAAAAAAATAAAAAAATCAGTGAAAAGTTAACAAAATATGATTAATGGATTAAAGTGAAAATTTCGACATATTTTAGGAGGTGCTAAGTAAGTTCATGTATTATGAACAAACGCAAAAAGTCGTTATAGTTGTGAGGAATTAACTTTTTATATAATTCACTACAATTTCCTGTCTCGCATCTTAATTTTACTTGATGACAAGTTTCTTACAACATAAGCCAATACTAATTCGGAAGCTTATAAAAGTTATAAAATATAATAATTTGTTAGTTAAATGAAAAAAGGAGCAAGCCACAAGAGTAGTAGTTATCAGTTATTTTAGCATCACAATTAAAAATTGAGGACGAGAGGTTAATCCTGGAACCCCACTTAACGCTTTGACTTGTGCTTCCGTTTATTTTCCAGTTTTTTTTTTTTAAATCAGTTTGTGTAATACCATTTTAAGAATTATCATCATAACTCATTGGGGGCGGGGACTATTTATTCTTTTTTTTTCCTTTGGTCGGAAACAAACATGATGGTGTTGAAAGTAAACTGCGCAAAGAGTTGCAATCACTCAGTATGTGTTCTTTACTCTTCTTTTGGACTTGGAGTATGTGATCTGTGAGCTCTAAATTATGATGAACATGTTTTCAATGAGTCAATTTTGCTAATGGGTACAGGTTTATGCTTTCTTTGTTGCCTCTGCTTAAATAATAATAATAATAATAATAATAATAATAATAATAATAATAATAATAATAATAATAATAATAATAATAATAATAAATGACTAGCAATGATAAATTAATATGAACATATCATTCGAAAACATGATGAAAAAAATGTTTTATTATTTATATAAGGCTAAACATGCAATATCAATTTATTTTACTGTAATTTACATTTACTTTTTTTAAATTTACATTATTTTTTTATTAATTCTCCTCCCATGTTATTTCCCAAAGTTCATTTCATTATTATTTATTCTTTAATGTTTTCTTATTAATTCCATCGACTTTTTCTTTCTATGAGTTTTCAAATTCTATTTTAATAATTTTCACTTCCTCTCATTTCTTTTAATTTTTATTAAAAAAATAAAAACTTAGTTAATATTTTTTTATTTGACCAGAGACATAAAAAAATAAATATTTTCAACTTATTGTGCATATTATTGACCATACTTATAAAAGGACATTTTCTTTTTGTATTTATAGTATTAAGGGACATCATGAGATTTAAATTTATACGGAGGTGCCATTGGATTTATAATTTTTCATAGAATGTTTAGTTTGTCTTAATGAAAGACGACTCTTGCTATAATTAAATACATTTACTTGAGTAATTCTTAATTAATTTTTACACATGGTGTGAATAAGTTTCTCACCCATTTCATTACTATAAAAATACATTAAATTTCTTATTATGGAATGATCACTTATTACTTCTAATTATCCATAATGTCGTAATGTCATATTTATTCATAACAAATGAATACACACGTAATAGTACTTTTATCATTGTTAGATGAAAAATTAAATTCATAAATGGATCATCAAAATTCACATATTGCGCTTAATTATTTTACATTAAAACATTTAAATAGCTAAATATAATTTTTATTTAATACATATATGAATCAATAACTAGACTTTTGATGAATAAAAGAAAAATATAATAATTTCTTTATAGTTAACATTCTTTTTGCGACGATTGGTTTTCACCACTTTTAAATTTTTATCGTCCATATCAATTTATTTTGAATACTTTTATTTCTTGTTGCCTTTCGACAAGGCGATTTAACAAACTCCTAACTTAATTTTCTTTCTTTAAACTCTAATTTTTGTGTTCATTCATTTTCTTTATCTATATACAAGAGAAACTTCATCATTTGCTTAACTTCATGTTTATTTTATATAGTCCTTCTAATCATATCGACAATGTGCAAACACTACTCTTATGTTTTAATAAATGAACATTTATCATAAGTTGGTTGTGAATTTCTCCCACTCAAATTGAGATATGTTAACTAAATATGGACATAACCAGAAATCAGTCCTTATACATTGATAACTCTAAATTTTCAACTTCAAAAATGAAGATTTTCAACTTAGAAAAAATATATGAATGTTACATTTCTACTTGTTGACTCTTACTAATTTTGAAATTGTGGCGACACTAAGTATAACAATATTCGAAATACAAAATTGGGAATATATTTTTGTCATTCTAGTTAAAAGATATATCAAGTAAATTATGGTTTCATCATATCCACAACACACATTATTGCAGAAAATAGTTAGTCTAATAATTATATTATTTTCCTCGCTAGGTTATCTGAATAAGTCTCAATCATTTCACAATATCTATTTAATCAACAAGACATAAATCTTGTGATGATAATTGAGTCTCAATCTAAATTCATGAATTTATATGAAATAATTCTAACTTAGGTAAATCGTGTGTATGATTTTGTAACGCGAAAAATGTGATTAAAAAACATACATAACTTTAGACATTCAATAAAGCACAAATGGATTATTGCATTTTTTTTGTTTATTAATGATTTTCTTATTTTTCTTGCCAATTAGACATTGTCACAAAATAAGCAAAATAAGTTTAGTGATAAAAGATATTTCTCTAGCTAATATAATTTTATATTGCTTTTGAATATCACAAATTGACTAACCAAAACTTTAGCACACTTATTTACATCACATATGACATAAATATTTAATCTGAATATTTAAAAAATAATTTTTTTAGAGAAATATTATAAAGTAATTCCATTAAATACAAAATTTAATGATAAATATAAATACACAATTATATTTATATAAAAATAAAATGGAGATACTATACACATTCCACAAATAAAAAGGGAAACAATATGACAATGAAGATAAAAAGATCCTTATTTTTCAAAAAAAAATATCAAGTGATAATCATTTTATCTTCACTCTCATGATTTTTTTCAATTACGCTCAATGACTAAACGATATAAAGTAAAATGGAATCTACCGCAACAACGAGAATCACATAACCTACACAACGAATTAACATTCATGCCCTTTTGAAACTACTCTAGCGTATACTCATCGTTGTAGGTTGATGTCCTTGTATGATAAAAAAAATGCAAGATATAAAGTTGCAATTGTTGACAACTACCTAATAGCCTTGAAGTCCATAAATGTTTTGTATAGATTTGCTTAATACCATTGGTCTTTCCTGTAATATATAAAAGGCCACATGAACCCTCAAGACATGAGAGCTCTTAATAAATATGAAACATTGAAAATGTAGGAGCAGAACAAAGAGGTAATTATTATTAAATTATTTAATCTAATACATTTCTTATTGACAAAATAACGAAAGTGGTAATTATTTAAAAAAACAAAAAAAACAAAGTGGTAATTTTTTTCAAAAAAACTAAGTGGTAAGTATTGTTAAATTATCTCATGAAATTATACTTTTCTTAGTGACAAAATGATGAACAAATAAGAATTCAATCATTCATTGAAGTTTTAAATTTTAAAAGTGATTTGCTCAATGATATAATACTTGTATCATACCGGCCCATCTCATCGAACCGGTACTTGTCAATCTTAAAGTTCAAATGGTTTATGGGTCAGTATTGACCCGATAGAGTCATTGACCCATATTGAACCGGTGAAACTCGAATTCAACAATATGAAAGGGTTTCTATATGGTGCTTTAATTATTGAGGTAGAATATGTAATATACACTATAGTAACACTTTTAAATAAAAAAATAAATGCACATAACAATTCATAAAAAGAAAATGTTCACAAACACAAATATCGAATACCAATTGCGATGTTCAAGTAAATTATACATCGATTGCCAATTGTGATGTTCCCAGCAATAAGTCATTTCTATTTATTCAAGTGAAACTCTTACAAAATATTTATCAAATATTTTGTAATGACTTACATTTGGTTATACAAATAGTCAAAATTTCAAAATGAAAATAACGAAAATGTGTATTATGCTAATAAGTATTTATTCAAAAGGTAAGCTTGATTATTACTTATATATATTCACAATCATATCACACACACACATATATATATCCAAATCAAACAACATATTATACATGTAATATCTAACTTTAAGAGCTAAAGTAGAAAACTTTGCAAATTCACAATCATATCTCCCAATGTAAAATCATTGGAAAAAGTTCCAATTGAAATTACACATAATACACATTGCTAACATTTTCACTTGATCTTTGAACCATATAAAAATCTTATAAATTTTGTCATACATGCAGCACAACATACTATTCAACTCTGAAATGAATGAGAAATAATTGATAAGTTGAGATTTATTAAGTATGTAGATTGTTGATTAAGTCTGCCATAGCCATGATACTTGTAAAGATCAACTTAAAGTAAATAATTATTACCTATTTCAAAAGTCAAATAATGATCATTAGATATATAAATATTTAACACAATGATATTTTTATAAAAAAAATGAATATAATTATTGTTAAATTGTCTTGTGAAATTATACATTTTTTAGCACGTCATAGCGAAGAAAAATATTCTCAATCATGCCTCTTGGTTAATTATGGATTGGTACTCTATCTGAAACTTCGATTTTGACACTTGTTAACGCTTGCCTATGTAATTGATTTTATTGGTACTCATGATGCAACAATAAATTTATCTACCTTTGTATACATGTTCATTAATGGAAATTTCATGCATATCGATGACTGAACTCCAATGCCAATAAGAAATATTTGAATGAAACTTCAAATACCATCTCCACATATCAATTCAGAAGTTGATTTGTTCAAACTTATCTGCATGTAATTTGTTCAACTTTATTCACAAAAAGAGCATTGAGCTTACCACACACATGTCTATAGCAAATGATGACAAAAAATGGTATAACCATCATTACAGGTATTGGAATAAATTTACCAATTTTTTTATACAAGATCTCTTATGATGTTGAGAATAAAAGCAAGAAAGATATGATTGAAAATGCTATACAATATTTCCAAATCTCGTTAAGCCTTTGAATTCCTACTCATGTTGTGCAATTGATTAATAAAGATGAATTTTGAAGATGTGAACATCATGTGTTATCTTGAAGTCTTGAATATTATCATAACATCACATGCAGTCAACCGTGCAAGGACTCTATCATTGTTTATTGTAAACCCATAATTGAATGGCAAATATGACAAATTTTTCATAAGTTGATGCTGAAGACCAATTAGTCAACTAAACTTCAAAAACATCATAAAATGTAAAACAACGTGGTAGAACAAATTTGAAAATATGTTTGTGAAAATATAGTGGAAGAATAAAATGATAATTATTGTTAAATTATTTAATATAATCGTATCTTTCTTATTGACAAAAGAATGAAAGTGGTAATTATTTTACAAAAAAAACAAAAAAGTGGTATTTTTTTTCAAAAATACTAAGTGGTAAGTATTATTCATGAAATCATACCTTTCTTAGTGACAAAATGATGAACAATCTAAGTTAACTAATGACAAATAAGAATTCAATCATCTATTGAAGTTGTAGATTTTTAAAGTGATTTCTTCATAATGTAACACTCGGATCGAACCGGTCCATTGATCCGGTACTTCTCGATCCTTATGTTCAAATGGTTTATGGGTCAGTATTGATCCGCTAGAGTCATTAACCCAGATTGAACTGGTCAAACTCGAATTCAACAATATGAAAGAGTTTCTATATGGCAATTTAATTATCGAAGTAGAATATGTAATATACATTATAGCAATACTTTAAAAAAAAAGATAAATGCACATAATAATTCATAAAAAGAAAATATTCACAAACATAAATATCAAATGCCAATTGCGATTTTCAAGTGAATTATTCATCGAATGCCAATTGCAATGTTCCCAACAATAAATCATTTCCATTTATTCAAGTGAAACTCTTACAGAATATTTATCAAGACATAATAACACATACAAAATGCATCATAACATAAAATCCATACATTTATTTTAAAAAATAACACATATTTTAAAAAAATTGAGTTCAGAAACATATAAAAAATAACACATATTTAAAAAAAATTGAGTTCAGAAACATATTTTCCTTGTTCCTTTCTGAATGCCTTGCATTTCATTATACAAGTAGTCAAAATTTCGAAATGAAAGTAGTGAAAATGTGTATTATATTAATAATTATTGATTCAAATAACTCTTAAAACAGTAATGATCATTGATAGTTTGAAAATAAATGATATTTAATTGATTAAACATATATATATATATATTCAAGTCAAACAATATATTATACTTGTAATATCGACTTAAAGTAGGAAAGTTTGCAAATCCACAATCATATTCCTCAGTGTAAAATCATTGGAAGAAGTCTCAAGTGAAATTACACATAATACACCTAGCTAACATTTTCATCTGATACATGCAACACAACATATTATTTAACTCTGAAATAAATGTGAAATACTGGATTAGTTGAGATTTATCAAGTAATATCATACTATCTAGATCCATAGGAGTATGTAGGTTGTTGATTAAGTCTGTCGTAGCCATGCTACTTGGAAATGTCAACTTAAAGTAGCTAATTATTACCTATTTCAAAAGTCAAATAATGATCATTGGATATGCAAATAGTTAACAAAGTGATATTTTTTCGGAAAAACAAAAAAAAACAAAAAATGAAAGATAATTATTGTTAAATTATCTTGTGAAATTATACATTTCTTAGCACGTCGTAACGGAGAAAAATATTTTCAGTCATGCCTCTTGGTTGATTATGAATTGTAACTTTATCTGAAACTTCAATTTTGTCATTTCTTTATTAATGTTTGCCTATGTAATTGATTTTATTGGTACTCATGATGCAATAATAAATTTATCTACCTTCCTATACATATTGATAGAAATTTCATGCATATCGATGACCGGACTCCAATGCCAATAAGAAATATTTGAATGAAACTTCAAATACCATCTTCACATATCAATTCAGATGCTATGATTTGTTCAAATTTGTGTGCATGTACTTTGTTCAACTTTATTCACAAAAAGAACATCGAGCTTACCACACACATGTCTATAGCAAATGATGACAAAAAATGGTATAAGCATCATTATAGATAATGGAATAAATTTGCCAATTATTTTTATACAAGATCTCTTACAATGTTGAGAATAAAAACAAGAAGGATATGATTGAAAATGCTATGCAATATTTCCAAATCTTGTTAAGCCTTTTAATTCTTACTCATTTTGTGCAATTGATTAATAGAGATGAATTTTGAAGATGTGAACATCATATGTACTATCTTGAAATATATGCAGTCAATCGTACAAGGACTCTATCATTGTTTATTCTAAACCCATAATTGAATGACAAATATGACAAATTTTTCATAAGTTGATGTTGAGGACCAATTGGTCAGGTAAACTCCAAAAGCATCATAAAATGCAAAACAACATGGTAGAACAATTTTGAAAATATGTTTATGAAAATATAGTGGCAGAACAAAGTGGTAATTCTTGTTAAATTATTTAATATAATCATACTTTTTCTTATCGACAAAACAACGAAAGTGGTAATTATTTTAGAAAAAAACAAAGTGGTAATTTTTTTCAAAAAAAAAACTAAATTGCAAGTATTGTTAAATTATCTCATGTAATCATACATTTCTTAGTGACAAAACGATGAACAATCCAAGTTAAATAATGACAAATAAAAATTTAATCATCTATTGAAGTTGTAGATTTTAAAAATGATTTGCTCCATTATGTAACACTTGGATCGGATCGGTACATTGAATCGGTACTTGTCGATCCTAATGTTCAAATGGTTTATGGATCAATATTGACCCGCTAGAGTTATTGACCTAGATTGAACTGGTCAAACTCGAATTCAACAATATGAAAGAGTTTTTACATGATGGTTTAATTATTAAGGTAGAATATGTAATATACATTATAGCAATACTTTTAAAGAAAAAGATAAATGCACATAACAATTCATAAAAAGAAAATGTCCACAAACAAAAATATGGAATGCTAATTGTGATTTTCAAGAGAATTGAATGTCAATTGCGATGTTCTCAACAATAAATCATTTGCATTTATTCAAGTGAAACTCTTACAGAACATTTATCAGAACATAATAACAAATACTAAATGCATCATAACATAAAATCCATACATTTATGTTAAAAAATAACACATTATTAAAAAATTTTAAAAAAATTATGAGTTTAGAAACATATTTTTCTCATTCTTTTTTGAATGACTTACATTTCGTTATACAAGTAGTCAAAATGTCAAAATGAAATAGTGAAAATGTGTATTACGCTAATAAGTATTGATTCAAATAACTATTAAAAAATAAATGATCGTTGATAGCTTGGAAATAAGTGATATTTAATTGATTATTATATATATATACAAGTCAAACAACATATTATACCTGTGATCTCTAATTTCAAGACATAAAGTAGGAAAGTTTGCAAATCCATAATCATATCCCCCAGTGTAAAATCATTAGAAAAAGTCTCAAGTGAAACTACACGTAATACACATTGCTAACATTTTCACCCGATCTTTAAATCATATAAAATCTTATAAATTTTGTCATACATGCAGCACAACATACTATTCAACTCTAAAATAAATGAGAAATAGTGGATAAGTTGAGATTTATTAAGTATTATCATGCTATCTAGTGCTCGTAGGAGTATGTAGATTATTGATTAAGTTTGTCGTAGACATGCTACTTGGAAAGGTCAACTTAAAGTAGATAATTATTACATATTTCAAATGTCAAATAATGATAATTGAATATGCAAATAGTTAACAAAGTGATATTTAAAAAAAACATAAAAATTGAAAGATAATTATTGTTAAATTGTCTTGTAAAATATTCTCAGTCGTGCCTCTTGGTTGATTATGGATTGAAACTCTATTTGAAACTTCGATTTTGAACTTTTTCATTAATGTTTGTCTATGTAATTGATTTTATTGGTACTCATGATGCAATAATAAATGTATCTAAATTTTATACATGTTCATTGATAGAAATTTTATGCATATCGATGATTGAATTCCAATGGAAAAAGAATTATTTGAATGATACTTCAAAGACCATCTCTACATATCAGTTCAGAAGCTATGATTTGTTCAAACTTGTATGCATGTCTTTGTTCAACTTTATTCACAAAAGAGCATCGAGTTTACCACACACATGTCTATAACAAATGATGACAAAAAATGATATAACCATCATTGCAAGTATTGTAATAAATTTGCCTATTTTTTTTCTTACAAGATCTCTTATGGTATTGAGAATAAAAGTAAGAAGTATATGATTGAAAATGCTATACAATATTTCCAAATCTTGTTAAACTTTTGAATTCCTACTCATGTTGTCCAATTGTCTAATAAAGATGAATTTTGAAGATGAGAACATCATATGTGCTATATTGAAGTATTTGATATCATAACACCACATGCAGTCAATCGTACAAAGACTCCACCGTTGTTTATTCTAAACTCATATTTGAATGGCAAATATGACAAATTTTTCATAAGTTGATGCTAAGTGCCAATTAGTTAGGTAAACTCCAAAAGCATCATAAAATGCAAAAATAAGTGTCAATGCACATAAAATTAAAATGTGATATCACTTCAATGGCTAAATAGTATAGGGTAAAATTGAAGCTAGCACCACAACGAGAATCACATTAGCTTCACAACCAATTAACATTCAGCATCTAGTCCTTATAAAACTACTCATGACTATGCTAATAATTGTAGGTTGATGTCCTTGTATGATCAAGCATGTCATTAATCTTCTATAATATATGATATGGAAGTCCTTCTAGACCTCAATTGATTTGCTCATAGACTTCAAAAAATTATACAAGTCATCATCAAGGATCATACCAATTGTTATAAAACCCTATGACATAAAAAACAATGACACGCTTTTATGATAGATAAAGTTAAAAAAACATTTTAATATGTTTCTATGAATATCATAATTTTTTTATCTCGAAAGAGGTAACATGATAATTCTAGTTGCAAAAATATTATCTTAAAAGAAAGAATATGTTTTTATGAATACTAATTTTAGTAATTAGTTATTTGTTGATTTGTATGATGTTTTACGTCAAATCATGAACTCAAACAATAAGAGCCTTTTCTATTATATTTTTTGGTATTTGTCGAGTCACTTTCACATTTTACACAAAACATTACAACCTAATTACATAAAAGTCATGCTAGTTTAATAATGTATGACTTTTTTGTTTCTTTCAATTATCTTTTATGAGATTTGTTTCCATTTGAATATAAGTGTTTCATCTTTACCTTTCTCGTGTAATCATATATTTCTTAGTGACAAAACAATGAACAATATAAATAAACTAATGACAAATAAAAATTCAATCATCCATTGATATTGTAGATTTTTAAAATGATTTGCTCCATGATATAACTCGGATTGGACCCACCGATCGAACCGGTACGATATAGATCCTAGTGCTCAAATGGTTTATGGGTCAGTATTGACCCGATAGAGCCATTGACCCAAATTATACTGGACAAACTTGAATTCAACAATATGAAAGAGTTTCTATATGGTGCTTGAATTGTTGAGTTAGAATATGCAAGATACATTAAAATAATACTTTTAGAGAAAAAAGATAAACGCATGTAACAATTCACTGGAAAGAAAATGCTCACAAACACAAATATGCAATAAAGCATTGCACAATGAATGGGTAAATTTAGGGTTGTAGCTTTTTCAGCATTAGAAAGAACATAACGATGTTTTCGAAGGAAAATCATTTTATGTGGAAAATTTTCTCAACCATGTCTGTTGATTAATTGTGGATTGAGACTCAATCCGAGATTTTTTTTTCAATTTGACACTTCTTCCCTAATGCTTGCTCATATAACTGATTTTATTGCAAATCATTATTCAACAATAAACTTGTCTAACTTAGTATTCATGATCGTTGATCGAAATAGCAAAAATTATTTGAGGGATACTTCAAAGACCATTTTCATATATCAGTTCAGAAGGTAGGATTGTCCAAATTTGTATGCATGAGCTTTATTAAGCGTTCTTCACAAAAAGAGCATTGAGTTAACAACACACATATATAACAAATGACGACCTAAAGAAAAATGGTATAACCATAATTGCATGTATTGAACAAATTTGTTATTTTTTTATAAGATTTCTTATGACGTTGAGAATGAAAGAAACAATGAAGGGCATGATTGAAAATGCAAGGCAATACTTTGACATCTTGTCATGCCTTTGAACTCCTACTCTAGTTATGTTATTATAAAGTAAAAAATTTGTTGACGAGTATGTTATTCCTGCTTTCTCACCTTGTTGGAATGACATAAAAGATAGACAAGAGGAAAATATATATACAAATAGTTAACAAATGGTAACTTAAAAATACAAAAGAAAAAAAGAAAGTGATAATTATTGTTAAATTGTCTCGTGGAATCATACAACGAATAAAAAATCAATCATCCATTGAATTGGTAGATCTTTTAAGTGATTTGCTCCATGAGGTAAAACTCAGATCGGACGAGTTGATCGAATCAGTCTAATCGGGATCATAGTGTTCAAATGATTTATGGGTTAATATTGACCCGATGAAACAATTGGCCCAAATTATTTATAAATCCTTTGCTTATTAAGTCATTAGTTCTAAAATGGATAACTCAATCCTTGATATTTTTTTATTGTAACGAGTGACATATGAAAGTAATCAAATTTCTGAAAAAAAAGAAAGAAAGGAACCGACTTTGTTTATTTCTTTTGTTAAGTACTCTACTTCCTCTCGGAGACTGAAGATGCGCAACACATCTGATAAGAATTGTTCTCTTTTGAATCATAAGATGCAATCAACATAATATTTGTCTTTATTGTTCTAGCTGATAATGTACTTCTTATTCATCAGGAATGTAGTTAGAAGACAAATAATTGGATTAATCAACCTTGTTGCCATTTGCGAAAGGTAGGAAAAGAAAGGCAATGCTGAAAGTTATTATTCCCCACTCTTATTTCTTGTGGTTTTTTTTTTGTGAAACCATGTATTATATAAGTACTTAAAGCAGGATATATAATCAACCATCTTCGATGTTTTACACATGGAATGATCGATTAGCTTTAAAGTTTGTATTATATCCATTGATATTTTGCCTCATTCTTAGTCTTTAACCCAATCCACATGTTTTGATTGACCATATTATAAAGTGTGTATAAAGTCTGTAATAACAATTTTGAAGGATATTTAAATGTCAACGTCTAGACAAAGAAGTGGATTGTTAAAGTCGGAGTGACTTTATCATTTTTACCATTCTAATTGGAGAGGAGTTTGAATCAATTTTTATAAGTTTTGTGAACTATTTAAGTTGGTTTGGTTTGATAGTGTCAAGATTCGTTACAATGTGAAAGAAACAAATGCAAAAAAAGAGGGTTGCAATCATTTCTAGCATGAAAGAGTAGGAGTCTTCTATGGTGTATCGTTGTTAGCTAAACAACAAAGAAATAATCTATTGGGATTGTCAAAGGAGGGAGTGATATGAATGTTAACAAAAATTTAAGGTATATTTAATTTTTATCTTTATGTCAAAGATAATCTCTTTTCCCTAGTTCAAGCTTGCAGAAGTATACTTTTTAAAAATGCATTAAAATGGATGAAGGTTTACTGCTCATGGTGATGCTTGATGTGGCGACGACTCATGCATGCACCATGATGCTCTCCTAGCGGATGAAAGTCTACTGGAAGACTCCGACCACCTTGGACAACGTCTTCACTCGTATAAAGCCTAAAAGTGGCGGAAAAACCTTGAGTGATGGGGCAACATCCGATATCAAGCTCAACTACACGGAAATGAAGCTATACATCATGGGCAGCACCACACTGTGCCCTCGAAATCCCATTCCACATTGACAAATTGATGATTCTCCGATTTGACATTCTACACCTCAATCTCCATCTGGAATGCGCCGACAAGTCGATGGTCCTCTGGCTCAGCATTTTCACCTCAATCTCCGTCTGGAATACGTTGATAGCTCGGTGATCCTCCAGTTCCGCATGCTCCACCTCAATAACATTTATCAAATTCTTAGTCAGATTCAAAGAGTTTTTAATACTTTGTATAATAACTGAAAAAATAGAATAACAATACAAGTCTTTGTTAATGATATCCCTATAAAAAAACTAGAATTGCATCCTATTATAAATTTGTATTTTATTGTATTGAGTGGGTTAGGAGTTCAAATTTACTGACTTAATCATACATATAACAAGAAAATATCTATTATAATCTT
The DNA here is from genome assembly GCA_030549335.1 of Pontederia crassipes. Lineage (NCBI taxonomy): Eukaryota > Viridiplantae > Streptophyta > Magnoliopsida > Commelinales > Pontederiaceae > Pontederia > Pontederia crassipes. The sequence continues at coordinate 49,408,353 of CM060190.1, read as the reverse complement.
CATGTCATGTGTGGTCTCTATTATAACACAATAATCAAAGCATCACCATTGCCTTCACCTTCCTTGACCATTGTTAGTTATAACTCGCAAATTTGATTCCGTTATGAGTTCATGCTACACCGCAAGCATAGGAAAAAATTGAAAACTCAACCCATAATGTTTTTAAAAAATATAATAACTATTTTATTATTAATTACAATCTATTATAATGCGATGATAGGACAAAGATAACAATGTTTATTTCTCTAATTAAGTTCATTATACTTAGGCTCTACCTCATGGATGATAATGGACATGTACATCAAATGCCAATTGTGATATTCCCAACAATAAATAATTTCTATTTATTCAAGTGCAACTCTTATACCTGCAAAATTTATTTCTTCTTTTCATTAAGTTTCATTAGAATTCGTTGATCCTTAAATCTAAAGATGTGATCTCAAGGCAATATTTTGTGTGCTTTAAAATATTTTTTTTGTGTAACTTATTTATAACAAAAAAATTTCATACTGATCTATGTGTTTCTTTTTCACTTTAATTATGATAAAGAGTCAATGGAGTTACCTTGACATAAATTTTGAGGATACTAAAATCTTTCTCATAATATAAGACATATATATATATATATATATATGTATATATACATACATACATACATACATACATACATATATACATACATACATACATACATACATATATATATATATATATATATATATACGAGGTTGTGTACTGCGGAACCACTTGGTGGTTACAACTTGTAACCATATGATCTCATCCGTTAAATAGTGATAATTGATTCATATTTGGACGCTGATAAATAAGTAAAAATAAAAGATCAAAAGAATAACTAGTTCACAGTGCCTAGATCTAAAACATTAATCATCGATTCAACGGTTGAGATCATATAGTTACAAATTGTAATAACTTTTTTTATTAAACAGTACTTAAACTCTTTCTCTCTCTCTCTGCGATTTAGCATTACTGTTATGAATCTTTTTATTTTCCCTCACTCACTCACTCACTCAGATAGAGATTTAGAATTACTGTTATGAATCTTTTTTATTTTTACATGTTCTCGAGATAATATTATATGATTTATGAAATTTGTTTGGAGTGTATCATCAACTTAGATTCCTTACTATTCACTCTCTCACTCTCTCTGAGATAGCGATTTTTTATGAATCTTTTTATTCTCTCTCTCTCTCTCTCTCTCTCTTAGAATCAGTGATATGAATCTTTTTTTTTATTTTTACATGTTCTTGAGATAATATTATATGATCTATGAAATCTTGAATTTGTTTGGAGTGTATCATCAATTTATATTCCTTACTATATAGATATTCTACCATTATTTTTTCCTTAATTTTTAAATCTTTTATCAATTATTTTTCTCACTTTAATATGTTCTTCTTAACCGATACAAGTATTATGATCCTTTCCTGGATTCTTATATACTTGACAATGTTTTTTTCATATGTTCATTGATTAGAATATTATTCTATGTGCTATGTAAATTAATATAAGTTAGAAAGAATGAATTTAATAATTAATGCATCATGCATTGTCTTTATATTGAAGGATGTCTTTTTCATGTTATTCTTTTGTTGTCATATTGTCCATTATTTTTCCTTTCAACATTATCATACTGATTACTATTGTTAAATTGTCCATTATATTATTATTGTTAGACCTATTGTTGTTACAACTTTTAGTAGAAAAACTTTATTTTAATATACCAAAAAATCATATTTCATATCTCTCTTTTCTTTTTGTTTTCTCTCTTTTTTATAATTTATATTTATTTTGATTCCATCACCTCTATCTATTCAGTTTAAATTTTATATTAACTTACTCATATGCTTGCCATCTCCATGCATTCATATGTGTTCAATGAAAAAAATAATATGATCTAACTGATGAACACGTGGCATGATATATCTAATTTAGTAATTTATTAAAAATATCATGAAAGTATAAATATTATATAATTATAATATTTAATAACTGATCTCAGAAATAACTGTAAATATTGTTTCCATAAATTAATATTCCAATTAGTTACAACTATTTTTGAAAAGAATAAGTATCAAATAACATAAATCTCAGTATCATAATAATAAATATTATTAATTAATAAAAATAATATATTTAGTTATTAATAAATATTTAATTAATTATTATTTAAGTTGTGAAAAAGTTTCTTAATAAAATATGTCAAAAAAATCATTTATCTCTGTAATCATTTTGAATTCAATGATTTAATTGCGAAAGTTTGGCATGTTCCTACATGAAGGTAAAATCACTTAAAATTGTAGATATATATTTTTTAAATAGAAAAATATATTAGTGTAATAATGATCTATATTATATATCTTAACTATATACTGTATTAAAAATACCATAGCAAATATAGAATGGTGTTTGAAAAAAGTAGAATTCACCTTGTGTCATAACTAATTAACCCTAAACATAAATATTATATATAAATATTAGTTTTTTAAAAAATATAATTATTATTTATATTATTAAATTTTAATTACATATATAATTATATTTTATGATCCGCACATCGTGCGGGATATATACTAGTATAGGATAAAATGGAGGTGTAACACCTCAAAAGTTGTTTTATCGTGTAACGTCGAAATCTATGCCATTGATTTTGAATCAGCGATTGAGGATAAAAAACCACTCAAGTTATGTGAAACTGCTAATCAAATTCCTTGATGGTGAAGAAAACCACTCCAACCATCTGGAAAAACCCAACTCTCCCTCCCCATTGCATCGAAGGAATGCACCAAAAAAATTTCTCGTGATTCGGTCAGTCCCCGCCATTCTTGTGATCCATGCAAGGCATGAAACCTCTTCTCCAAAACTGGGCCTTTCTCAAAGATAGGATCACACATTATAATGCACAATTAAAAAGATGAAAAAAAGTCATAAAAGATTAAGCACTAACTCGGTAAAAAACCCTGAAAGAATCCAATTTTTGTCCAAATTCCGTCTTATTGGAAAACACTAAACTATGATAAATCAAAATCCATGGAGTAAGAAACACAATCAAAAGATCTAATGTGGTTAACAAGAAAGGATTCAAGTATCAATTCTATCTATTTTAACAAAAAAGACCACAATATTAATTAGCTGAGTCAGATCTTGAAAGAGACTCATAGACTCATATGGGGAGAGTCTCATGCTGCAAGAAGGGGCTCGACGACGACGATGGACTCCTGACACGAGGGGAGTACTCTCTACGGTGAAAGGACTCCTGGCATTGGAGCTCTAGGAAAAGTGGATCAGATCCGGCGACGGGATCAACGAGGCAGAATGGGTGAGCAGCAGGATTGCAATTATCAAAGAAGTAAATGAGCATTTTAGCAGATTTTCACACTACTTTGATGGTTTTGATCTCAACCGTTAATATTAGATCAACGACTTATATGGAGTCGTTTCACCTTGAAACGTATTGAGGTGTTTCACCTCCGTATTACCCATATATATATATATTTATATATATGAGTTCTATCCGTCTTTGGTCTCTCATTCCATTCTAATAATTATTTATTTTCCATAATTTGATATAGTTTTTTTAATATGAATCACGTCAATGATATTATGTTATCATTTATATATTTTTTTTAAAATTATATTTAATTATTGAATGCCTTTGTGATGATTCGCTACTTTTCCATCGTAGGTAATCATTTATTCTCTATTTTTATAGTATACATTCATGACATGGTATGCAAGATTAAAAAAACACACAGTAATCAATATTGACTATGAACATGGATCAACGATTACCCCACTTAGGATAAAGTTTTGTTGTTGTTTGTTGTTGTAATCAATATTGACACAGCAAACAAAGTACCTTATATATAATCTAGAATGTTTCTATGTGAAAATTGCTCTTTTCCCATTTTTACGCATTAATTCGTTCCTTTCAGTCCGTTGTAATAATTTCTTCTTGCCATATGAGTTGTAGGCTTTCTGAGTAATATTTGTTATAGTCTATCCATTCCAGAATATTATATGTAAATCAAGAAACCAAAAAAAAAAAGAGATTTATGTATTTAATAAAGCACTCATCCAAAAAATCTAACAAACTCATTTTAGTGCGTTATTTTAGTTTTATGCAATGCCTATACCTTTTTTTTTCTCTTGGCTTTTGTGATAAAAATGGTTAATTCATATTAGGATATACGTTCTCATTATCTTGAGTTTCATTTTACTCGCCATCGCCAACACCTTGAGTTAAAAAAAAAAGAGCAATGACATAACACATACAAGTTTATATAGTCGGAGATAAAAAGAAAAAAAAGTTTGGTTCACACGACCGGCAGTAAATTATTTTTTTACTAATTTCTTATGTAAAATTGTAGATTCGAAACATCATATTTCGATGAAACTTGGGATGATATAACGTATTAACGATGTCAAAAGAGCCCAAAACATCAATGTAACAAGAGCGGCCCAAGTAATCAAATTCTCTCATCAACGACGGCCCGCTAAAATTAACATTTTTGGGTCGGATCGAGATCCAGTGAGCTCAGATACCAAAGGAGCTCGAACGCTCGCTACAGCGAGCAACGGCCCAGATTCGTGGGCTCCCGCTGCACAGATGCGACAGCTCCGCCCCATGCTACCTATAAAACTCTACTTGGCGGCGCCCGGGGCCTTCTTCGCTTCATCGCTAGGGTTTTAACGAAAGCCGCCGACTTGTTCTCTTCTTCCTCCTCCTCCTCTATCTCTCGCTCGTCTCTCCATAGCGTTCTCATCTGCCATGGCGGTCGAGGCGCCCATCCAGACTGATTCCAAGGAGCTACTGCAGCCCGAAGTAAAGCTCTTCAATCGCTGGTCCTTCGAGGAGGTCGAGGTTCGTCAATGCTCCCCGAGACAGCTCTGATATGTCAATGTTCGAGTTTGATGATACTGTATTTTGGTGGTTTCTTTTAGCGCCGTTTAATTTCATTGCTCGATCTGATCGCGTTTGAAAAAAAAAGCGCCAATTTATTTTTGTTAGCACTCGAGTTTTGCTAAATCAAGCATGTATCTAAATACAGCTCTTTTATCTTGCGTGCGTTTACAGGTTCAATAGTGTGCACCTCTTATGAAACAGACGCCAATTTTTATGATTCAACATATGAAATCAAGCCATGATCCGTCAAATGAAATCAATATACACCGAATCTATTTAACTTTATCTAATTATTTATTACATGATATATGGTCAAAATGTTAATTCTGCTGCATAGTGGATGCCATTCTAATTGTGGGGTGAAAGCAATGTCATGCTTAATTTTCCCATTGGGACTCAGGGGCATGAATCATTCTCTATATGAGCTTAGAAGCTTGTTGTTGCTGGAAATTTAAACTTTTTCGAAACAGGAAATAGATATATTGTAAGTGCATTGACTGGAAGAGAGTTTTGTCCACATGGTGTACGCATGCTAGTTTTTGAAATACTATGTTGCATGTAGGCAAGCAGTAACCTTTTTGTTGTGGCAAAAATATGACATGTTTTATTTCAATGTTGCTTGAGTAGTTAAATTTTGTAACAAGTTGTAGTAATTACGCTTCTTAGTTGTTAAATATGTATATAGTTCTTGCATGCCTTGGATTAACTTTAATCATCATGTTGCTTGACTGTATGAAAAACTGAATTCAGGTCAGTGATATCTCACTTGCTGATTACCTTGCTGTCACACCTTCGAAGCACGCCACATATCTTCCACATACTGCAGGAAGATATGCTGTTAAAAGATTCCGGAAGGCTCAATGCCCGATTGTTGAAAGGTTGACCAACTCTTTGATGATGCATGGGCGCAACAATGGAAAGAAGCTAATGGCTGTTACAATTGTCAAACATGCAATGGAAATTATTCACTTGCTGACTGATGCGAACCCCATCCAAGTTATTGTGGATGCTATCATTAACAGGTGACTGAACACATCACTTTGGAGTTCATTCTTTGGGATCCCGTAGTCTGTCTATGCTGTCTACCACTGTGTTCATTACTTTCTGTATTATTGTAAACGTTATTATTAGTATTACTTTGTACTGTAGCCAATATGCTTTTCATTTTGGCATTGTTAAATATCACCTCGTTGAAGCATTGACTCTTGTACTATAACCAATGTCTGTGAATTTATGATTGAAAGATGGGACTACTGAAAAAGTAAGATCTTTAATGCATCTCAAAGACACCATGTACTGTAGAAGAATCATAATTGGATAAAACAAAGGAAGAAAAATGCAACAATGTTTGATTTTAATGTGACCGGTCCCAAGTCCGGATAAAGGAGGAGGGTTGTGTTAAGCTCCGACAGCCAGCGTAAAACCCTGTCGAATCCATGTAGCCGACCCCACCTAGTGGGATAAGGCTTTGTTGTTGTTGTTTGATTTTAATGTGAATTGTGGTTTTCATTGAGCTGTAAAAAATGCTGTCCGTCTATAATTGAAAAAAATATTGTATCAGTTTTATTATGAAATGCATAAGCATTAATCTTTTTTTCAAGAAATGTAGGCTTTTATTCTGATTCATTACTCTTCCTTTGGTGGTTTGGTTTTCTTGTTTACGAAAGCTATGATGATGTGTTTGCTATCTGCTGACCATGTTTTATCTGCCTGCTTCAGTGGCCCCAGGGAAGATGCAACCCGTATTGGGTCTGCTGGTGTTGTTCGTCGTCAAGCAGTTGATATTTCCCCCTTGAGGCGTGTCAACCAGGCTATATACCTCCTGACAACTGGTGCCCGTGAAAGTGCATTCAGGAATATCAAGACCATTGCAGAGTGCCTTGCTGATGAGCTTATCAACGCAGCTAAGGGTTCATCCAACAGGTAAATGCCATTTCTTCAGATCCATGTTTTCCTTTTATATATGTTCTAATTCCTATTTGTTACCCTTTGTATTCATTACTCTGTGATTTTCTGGCTTCTGTAGCTATGCAATCAAGAAAAAGGATGAGATTGAACGTGTTGCCAAGGCCAATCGTTGAGCTGTTGAAAGATTCAGTGTTGCACTAAATGGAGAGAGCTGCAACGTTACACTTGAATCTTTGTTGGGTTGAACTATAGTTTCAGTCTTGTACTAAGTTCTTCTAGTCCACTGTTTGAGTAGCAAATTTTTTGTTTTCAACAACAACAAAGCCTTATCCCATTAGGTGGGGTCGGCTACATGGATCATACGACGCCATTCCGTTCTATTAGTAATCAAATCTTTCGGTATATTATTCACCAATAGATCTTGCTCTATTAGTTCGTCAAGTGTCCGCCTTGGCCTTCCTTTCCCTCTTTTAATCGGACTCCAGATTATTTGATCTACTCTTCTTATTGGCGCATCTAATGATCTTCTCTGAACATGATCAAACCATCTCAAACGATTCTCTACCATTTTCTCACTAATAGGAGTCACTCCGACTCGTTCACGTATATGATCATTCCTAATCTTATCTAATCTTGTATGATCACACATCCATCTCAACATTCTCATTTCGGCTACCCTCATTTTACGTTCATGTTGTCCCTTCATAGCCCAACATTCACTACCATATAACACTGTTGGCCTTATAGCAGTCCGATAGAATTTTCCTTTAACTTTATTGGGTACTTTTCTATCACAAAGAACTCCAGTGGCTTTTCTCCACTTACATCAACCAGCTTGAATTCTATGATTAACATCGTCATCAATCTCACCATCTTGTCTTATAATTGATCCTAAATATTTAAACTTTGTCACTTGAGGAATTATATCCTCCCCTAACCTAATTTTCAAATCGTCTCTAAGTGGTTTATTTGTGAAATTGCTATGCATATATTTTGTTTTATTCCTATTTAAACGAAAATCCTTTGACTCCAACGTATTTCTTCATATTTTCAATTTGTATTAATCTCTTCTCTTGAATCCGCTAAAAGTATTATATCATCCGCAAATAGCATGCACTTAGGTACCTCCTCTGTGATACTCTCGGTTATAGCATCGATAACTAAGTTAAATAGATACGGGCTTAAAGCTGATCCTTGATGTAGGCCAATTCCTATAGGAAATTCATTTGTCTCACCTCCGGGTGTCCTAACCCTAGTCAATGCCCCATCCCTTGGTACCCGATCATACGCCTTCTCTAAGTCAATGAAAGCCATATGTAAGTCTCTTCTCCTACTTCGATACTTTTCTATCATCCCCCTTAGTAAATAAATCGCCTCTGTAGTGAATCTTCTTGGCATGAACCCAAATTGTCTCTCAGAAATATTAGTCTCTATTCTCAATCTATGCTCAATCACTTTTTCCCATAATTTCATAGTGTGACTCATAAGTTTAATCCCTCTATAATTTGCACAATTCTGAATATCCCCTTTATTTTTGTAAATAGGAACTAATGTACTTAATCTCCAATCATCAGACATTTTTTTCGATCGTAAAATCTCATTAAATAGTTTACATAACCACAACACACATTTTTCTCCTAAACATTTTCAAACTTCAATTGGTATACCATCCGGTCCAACGACTTTACCATTCTTCATTTTCTTAAGAGCTTCGCTAACCTCCGAGACTCTAATTCTACGATAAAATGACCTATTAAGCTCACATTCGCTAACTGTCAAGTCCTCCAAATCACAACGGGAACCTTCACATCCATCATTAAATAGCTTATAGAAATACTCTTCCCATCTGTTCTTAATATCTCCTTCAGTAACTAAAACCTTGCCAACTTCATTTTTTATGCATCTTACTTGATCCAAATCTCTCGACTCCTTCTCTTTATTTCTTGCAATCTTGTAAATCCTTTGTTCACCCGCCTTTGTCCCTAACTCCTTATAAAACCCCTCATATGCTTTAGCACGAGCATCACTAACTGCCTTCTTAGCCTCCCTTTTCGTCAAATGATACTTTTTCCAATTGTCAGAACTATTGTCCAAGTGTATCGCCTTGAAGCAATTCTTCTTATTACGCACCTTTTCTTGGACCTCCTCATTCCACCACCAAGTCTCCTTATCTCGTGGTCCAAAATCTTTTGATTCTCCTAAAATGGCTTTAGCAACCATTTCAACCTTTTTTGTCATATTCTTCCACATGATACTAGCATCTCCTTCTAACTCCCACACACTTTCTTCTAATAACTTATTTCTAAAAGTCTCTCGCTTCTCCCCCTTTAACTGTCACCACTTGATCTTTCGATCAAAAACTGTTCGGGATTTTGGTTTTATACATTTTATTTGCATATCAAGAATTAACAATCTATGTTCTAGTTTGAAAAATATATATAAGGCGCTATTGACTATTAATGATCATTTGAAAAATATATATAAGGCGCTATTGATTTTCAGTTTTATCTTTTATAGATTGCAACCTCTTTTTAAATAGAGTTAATGTCTTATTCTTCTGCTTTTGTGATGTTAATTGCCAATGATGTCTCAGCCATGATCAATAATAATGCTGCTCTTTTCAGTCTTATCTTTTATTTTGTCTACGAAGAAGTTTTTATTTTGTTGAACTGTCAATGGATGAGTCTGAAAAGGTTGCCCTTGGACCTTGAATAAAATTCAGTTTTATCGTAAATTATTCAAAAGTATTTTTTATTTATTACCTTCAATTACTGCACGGAAGCTATAATAATTTATTAATTTCTGAAAATGAACAAGTTATTTTACCCATCGAGATTGACATCTTTTTTTAAAGATAGCTTCTCCCTGAATAATAAGCTTCTCCCTGAATAAAGATAGCTTCTTTTATGAATTGAATTTCTTTGTCTATTCAATTACCATCTAATCCTTTTATTTAGAAATTTTAAAAATAAAAACAACAATAGGACGCATAAGGACAACTGCGGAAAAAGGCTTCAACTGCAAATAAATAAGCTTGAGAGATATTATCAGCAGGATTAATAAATGGATTTAATTGTCTCCTTCCTACCCAGCTTGCTATTTGGCAGCAAGGCAGGTGGTATGCCCGGTTCACAGGCAGTCGGTTTCGATCTTTGACCGGTTTTTCCCTCGTCTCGTCATCTCTGTGATCTCGCCCCGTTCTCGCTCGCTGACCACGCCGACGATTCGCTTCAACTCAACCTCGACGATCTTCAACTCAACCTTCTCTCATCGTGACTTTGCACAGATTTTGTCCATTTCTTCTAGACTCTAAAGCAAAATTGTCTACTCTACTTGTCGACCTTCGGCAATAGATCTTGGATTGGCTCGACCTTGCCGCATAAGACACCTCACCTCAACAGGCAACGAGCAGCGAATGTTGGCAGTCGCAGCGAGCAGCGCCGAGCAATGAGCAGCGGTAACGACGAGCAACGTCAGCGGTGACGATGGCGGCAGCGAGCAGCGGCAACCCTTTATGAACGGCAGCGAGATTCGACAATGGCAACCTGCAGCGAGCAGATCAGCAGTGCGCAATGTGAGTGAGCAGTGAGCAGCGGCAGTCGAACTCCTCCAACTACCATTGGAGCTTCCACAAGATGAGGTCGAGGTCGAGACCCCCCTCCCCCCACCACTACCACCACCACCACCACCACCACCATGTGCGACTTGACTATTCTCGCCACTGCTCGAGGTTTCCTACATCACCGCAGATCTCATCGAACATTGCTCGTCCTTGCCGTAGAAGTGGACTCCTCTCGCCATTGTTGCAGGTTGAGCGACGAATGGTCAACAGTCGGTAGATGACGAGCAACACCAGGCGGGGTCAGCGGCAAACGGTAAATGACGAGCAGAACAACAATCTCTTTGGTGAACTGTCCAAAAAAGGCGCTGAACCACCTATGAACGATGATCGCGTGTGAACCCCTCATATCTCCTTAGTCGTCGGATTTTAATCCAACGACTAAGGGTTTGTTTGGATTGAAGAATAAGAGTGGATAGGGTGGGAAATGAGGGGTGAATTTTTTAAAATCTTGTTTGGCAAAATTTAATTTAAAAATTATGAGGAATTTGATGGCATGAGTTATACCTTTACATCCCAATTTTTTCATTCCACCAAATTGGTGGAACGATGAGGGTTAATAATTTTTTAGACAAAATTACCCATGATATTATTTTTCTCTTTTCCATCATCTCCTTAACTCTCTCTATATGCTATGTCTTCCTTGCGGACAACAATTTGTAAATTCTCGGTAGCAAATAAACTTCGAGATTTGCTCTCTCTCTCTCTCCTCTCCTCTATTTCTCTCTCTCCTCTTTCTTTCTTTGATTTCTTGATTTTGTAGGTAACAATTTAAGACTTTCGGTGACAACGGTTTGCTCTCTTTCGATCTTTGATATCTTGATTTTGCAATAATTTAAAATTCTCGATGGGAAATAATTTTTGAGATTTGCTTTCTCTCCTCTTTCTCTCTTGGTCATTGATTTTTTAGTTTTGTAAGCAACAATTTGAAATTTTCGGTGGCAGACAATTTTCAAAGTTTACTCTCTCTCCTCTCTCTTTCTCTCTCCTCTTTTTTCTCTCTCCTCTTTTTTTCTCTCTCCTCTTTCTCTCTCTATCATTAATTTTTTTGTTTTGCAAGCAACAATTTAAAATTCTCGGTGATAAATAATTTTTGAAGTTTGCTCTCTCTCCTCTTTCTTTCTCTCTCCTCTTTTTTTTCTCTCTTATCTTTCTCTCTCGATCATTGATTTTTTGGATTTGCAAGCAACAATTTAAAATTCTCGGTAGGAGACAATTTTCGAATTTTTCTATCTCTCTTTCTCTCTCTTCTCCTTTTCTCTCTCTTCTTTCTCTCTCAGTCGTTGATTTCTTGATTTTACAAGTAATAATTTTCAAGATTTACGCTCTCCCTCTCTTCTCTCTCCTCTCTCTCTCCCTTTGATTTCTTTATTTTACAAGCAACAATTTGTAAATTCTTGGTGACAGATACTTTTCGAGGTTTGGACTCTCTCTCTCCTTGATTTTTTGATTTTACAGACAACAATTTGAAACTCTCAATGAAAGACAATTTTCGAGATTTGTACTCCCTTTTCACTCTCTCTCCTTGATTTCTTATACTTTACCTTCCAATATTAACTTGCATTATAAAGCAAACAATTTATTAAGTAATATAAATAAGAATAAAACATAAAGAATAAAAAAGACTTTTATCTAAATTAACCTCTCAAACACCATATTTTAAGTATTGTATCCAAACAAAATGTGGTTTAATTTATTCCATCCATTCCTATTATTTTTTATCCAAACATGAGTTTAGTAAAGTCATACCACACCACTTTTCACCACCTCCTACCACACCATCCCATGCCACCCTTCCATTAGTTATTTTCCAAACAAACCCTAAGTGAGTAGGGAGGAGCGTCCTCCCTACTTTATGCCCATTAAGTCCTTAAGTATGGAGGATGACCATTAAGCAGGTGATACGTGGGGTTACATGTAGTCAATTTTTGGCCGGTTTTCCCTTCTTTGTCGCCCTTCTTCTCGACTTCATCTCCGTGATCTCGCCCCTTCCCGCTTGCTGCCCATGCCATTGCTGAACGATGACAACGACACATCGTTTCAACTCAACCTTGTCTCTCATCATGACTTTGCACAGATCTTGCCTCTTTCTTCTCAACTCCAAAACAAAATCCTTTGCTCGTCGACCTTTGGCAATAGATCTCGGTATGGCCCGACCTTGCCGCCAAAGCCACCTTGCCTCGGCAGGCAACGGGCTGCAGCGACAACGTCAGTGAGTGGCGGCAGTGACAGTGAGCGGCAGCGTCAGCAACAAGCAGCGGCAGTAGTAGCGGGCAGGCAGTGAGTAGCGGCAACGACGGTGGCAACGGGCAACAACAAATCAACAATGGTGATGGTGACAACACGACATTGGCAACGAGCAGTGGCAGCGGCGGCGGCGACCCTTTGTGAACGACTGAGCAGCCTGCAGCGATTAGATTGGCAAAGCACGATGTGCGTCAGCAGCGACAGTCAAATTCCTCAAATTGCCACCAGAGCTTCCACAAGACGAGGTCGAGGTCGAGCCCCCAGCCATCTGTGACTCGACTCCTCTCGCTGTTGCAACAGTTGAGCGGCAAATGGCCAACAACCAACAGATGACGAGCAACATCGGGCGACAATAGATGGTGAATGACAAGCATAACAACAATCTCTTTGGTGAACCGGCCAAAAAAGGCGGTGAACCACCTATGAACCACGCAAGAAAAAAAACCAATGAATCAAGAAAAATACCTTGACACATATCTTGTGGTCACTTTGCGGCCTCTTAAACTTCTTGACGCGCTTCTTCATGATTCTATTGGTCAACAACGACACTGCCATTTCTTCTTAGAGAGAGCAGCCACAAAGAAGAATGATAACAGGGGAAAATAGTCAAAGATAGAAAAATCAGCACCTATTAGAAAGCAGCCATCTGCAGGGAATCATAAGCACATGTAGCCATTTGAGACAAAGCATATGAAGAACTAGTGAGAGAATAAATAGGTTGGATACCTCCGAGATGATAAGAGCAGCAATGGCCGCCTGGTTGCGCTCCCACGAAACCCTAATTCTGAAGGAGGAGGGTGACAAGTGTGAACGAATGTGATGGTGCGTGCGTAAGAGAGGGGTGTCAACTGGCTCTCTCGCGTGTGTCGGGGGCGTCGGCCCCTCCTCTGTGCGAGCTCCGCCTCTTTTCCTCTCTCACACGTCGGCGAGATGTTCCCCTTGCCATCTCTCTCACACGCAAACGACGAGCGCACACGACACGAGAGGGAGGGGGGAGGGGGCGCCAGCCCCTTGTGCGAGCTCCGACGAGTGGCAACAACCTACTCCTTTTTGTAATATTATTTTTATTGCGTATTTATATTATTTTATTACTTTTTTATACCACACTAGCAAGATAATATGAGAATTGATTATTGATTGTTAGGAGGACTAAGCGTACGAAAAAAATGAAGTTTGAAGATAATCTAATTATAAATTAAAGTTTAAAGACCGTTACTTATCACACCTAAAATTGAGAGGCGATTTAATGTGTCGGAGGCATGCAAATTGCCATGGTGCACATACATGAGAGAGGGTGAGAAAAGGGAAGATTGTGTAGAGGCTTGGGTTGCATGCTATTTATAAAGATTAGATACTTGAAAATCAAGCTTCATTCTAATTAAATCTTACTATTAAAATCTAACTTAAGTTTCTAATCTTAATCTATTTATCTTTTATTTTCCTTTTCTAACTGTTGTTTTATTTATTTGTTGACTATTCTTTCACTTCCTCTCAAACTATTTTGATTTCTCTTTCAATCCTTTAATTTTTAGAATAAATTAATAAAATAATAATATTTTGTTTCTTGGAAAATAAAAGCGTCATAGTAACATTGTCAAGAACCAAAACTAATAATATGTGAATTGAACGTCCCATAATAAGTTTCATAATCCAAAGCCCACCTATTTACTTACAAGGCTAACATGTGTGTGGATAATGTTGCATTTGATCAAGAAAGTTTTTCTTGTACCAAAAATAATTTTGATAATAATAGGTACCCAAAAGTTCATTAGACTAAAACTAGTTAGATGCAAAGAATGTTGAATATGCTTTTACAATGAATTCTTCCATAAATCTTATTATCTGACCTAATGATCAGTTGATTAACTAGCTAGTTTATTATTTAAATATTTGAATAAAAAAATGAATTCAGGTGCTATTCTTGTTGGAAATGGAAAAGAAAATATAAGGAGATGTGGTAAAAATAACATACAGATATTTTTCATGATTTGAAGATTATTTTTTACATCCAAGATTATCGGATGGATTCATTATTTTCAAGTGTAAAAATCACAATAATCAGAAGTCTAATTTCCTTATTATATGACAAGTTGTAGGGAAACGACTATTACGTATATTTAGAAATTGCAGATGTATCATAAAATTTTTTAGCTATGAGTTTTAGGTCTCCACCTGAAAATCCACCAATAATTGATGGCTACAAAGTGGCAGTAAGACAAGTTTTATGAACATAATAGTTGCACTTTTGACAATAACTTCCATACAGATCTTGTTATCACGGCCGGGGGCTGAGCACGGGACGATTCAGCCTGGTCGGGAACTCTTCCATGCTCGGTAGGTAACTTGGTCGGAATCAGGTCATAAATGCATTCGGATTATAAAAATTTAGAGTGTGTCTCGATCGATTTATATGTTATATTAGCATATTAAATTATGTAAAAATACTATATTTATATTTATTTTAATAAAAATGTATATTTTAATATGTATTAAACATACCTTATATTATATTGTTATATATGTAATTTAATTTATAATTATTATATTAATATAATAGTATTATATTTTTTATCATTATATATATATTTTAAAAAATTATCATGGTCGAAGCAGGACAAAAATTAAGAAATATTTCAATTTTTGTCTCGATACAACAAGACATTCCGAACCTGGTCGGGATTGAGTTTGGGACCATAACGGAAACTCAAAAAAAAAAAGAGATTGGGACCAGGATGGTCGGAACCCAATCCCAAATTCTAATTTACTCACCCCTAGTCACGCGAGTACTTGTATTAATTGCACCATTTTAAACTTTATTTAGGAGGCTATAAATAAAGAAAAAGGAACCTTTCAATTTCAAGTAAATATTTCCATTCTTCCTCTTGATGGTTTCATTCTCAGTGTACATAGAAATTTGATATGTCATTAACGTTTGAGTCTTTTATTAAAGAAATATTCATGAACAATTTTTTCCATCGATTTTTTTTAATACTAATTGATATCTAAAGAGTTCATTAGATTTTAAGGACCTGTTTTGTATGAGAGAAATTAGAATAAGACTTTGTTTTTATTTTTATTGTCAAATACTAATTTTAGATACACGTGGACTCCACACTAGTAATTACAAAACAAAAGAAAAAGTAAATATAAATTTATTCTTGTCCCACTCATATAAAAATAAAATGAGAACAAATACGTATTATTCTAAAATTTGCTAACCTTTTACGAAACACGGCCTAATAGAACTATTGGATCAAGAATGTCAAATATTCCGTTAATAGGAATTCTTTTATAAATCTTATTTTATCGAACGATCGGTTGAGTTAAGAAATTGTTATTCGAATATTGAATCCAACGAAATAAATTCGAATGTCTTACTTGTTGAAAAAAAAAAGAGAAGTAGATAGAGTAATGGTGCAAGAAGAACATAGATTTATGTGATTCTCTTGCACAGCATTTTCAATATTTTTAGATGTAAAAATCACAGTATATCATAGCTCCAATTATTCTTTTTATATGATAATAAAGGGGTGAAACTTAGCATAGCACACAACAATGGGGTCCATGGTCACCCTTAGATTTAGGATGTGATGCTAATAATTTATTAATTTTCAGTGTCTTTTACTTTTTAACTTACAAAAAGTTTACAAAAAAAAAAATAATTGAACTCTTTGTATCTTAATATCGAAATATTTTTTTCTCTCTCAATGTATGCTCGTAAGTTTAGTCTTTTTTTCTTATAAAATTTGAATTAATTAGCTTTCATGATCATCCTTCACCCTAGTCAGTCAATATCAATTATTTTTACGGATAGATTTACATCCGGGTCGATTATACACAATTTTTCATGATTTAGTGACAAATTATTTTAAAAATAACTTTGTAGTTATTTTCATCTCCAGACTGATATACCATTAAGTAATAATAATACTAAAAGAATTGGATTAATGAATTTAAAGTCCATTATTTATTAACATTATTTTTTAAAATGTTTTTCGATAGTTATAATTGAAAATATTAGAAGATAAAGGAAAAAAGGAAATGGTGACGTCAAAAGTCATTTACAATCGTCGCCATTAAACGTTATTCATATAAAAAAAATCATTGTACAAATTGTTACAGTTATAAATATCGAAAACTTCTAATACTATTATGTATTAAAAAAAAGTGACTACTGTCGATGAATAAGAAATTTCACTTTTTCAAAATCAAAATGATAAATAATTTTTAATATCATGAAGTGAGCTTACACCTTCATATATTTATTTTTTTTATACATATCAGTTATTATCATTAGAAAATAATATATATAATTATCGTTAATTTTGTAATACAATACTGTTTGTCCAAATCTCGAAAAAGCCTCCTTAATTATTATTGAAATGACAGAAAAAAACATACTCTTCACATACCAGTTACTGCTACTACTACTACTACTAATAATAATAATAATAATAATAATAATAATAATAATAATAATAATAATAATAATAATAATAATAATAATAGGCACAGCCAGGTACGCCAACTCCCGCTAGCGCGTACCGTTGTTTCCATTTAAAGCAGCAAACATTTGTCGATAACCCCCTCGACTTTCTTAGGAATTCAATCTTCCCATCCCCCAAATTTTGGATTTTGGCAGTTATTGTTTTTGAAACCTTTCCATAAGTATTATTCATCTTCGCACCACGCTCCTTCAATTCTATAAATTTAGAACCAAATCCCTCCGCCGCCGCTGCCACCACCACCATCGGACGACGATGAACCCAAAACTAACCCTCCCTCCTCCCATGGCCTCCTCCGTCATAAGTTTCCGCCTCCTCATCCTCCTGGTGCTCGCAGGCATCGCCGTCGGCGCAGGCTGCGGCACCGAGAAGTTCTCGACGAACCGGGCGTTCGCGGCATGCAGCGACCTGCCGCAGCTGTCGTCCTCGCTCCATTGGACCTACGACCCGGCCGCTGAGACGCTCTCGATGGCCTTCGTCGCCCCGACGCCCGCTGGCGGGTGGGCGTCCTGGGCCATCAACCCGAGCGGCGGCGGCATGGACGGGTCGCAGGCGCTGGTGGCGTTCCAACAGACAGACGGGTCCATAGGGGTGAAGACGTACAACGTTTCCGGCTACGGTCCTATCCGTGAGTCGTCGATCGCCTACGCGACGTCCGATCTCGCGGCGGAGTACAGCGCCGGGACGATGCGGCTTTTCGCGAAGGTGAAGCTCTCGGCCGGGAAGACGTCGATCAAACAGGTTTGGCAGGTCGGCCCGTCGGTCACTGGCGGCGTGCCGGACAGGCACGAGTTCAAGCCGGCGAACCTCGCGTCGACGGGGACGCTGGATCTCGCCAAGGGTCAGAGCGTCCCGTCCTCCTCCGGCAACGCCTTAACCAAAAAGAGGAATGTGAGTTCTAAAACCCAACAAATTGCAGTTTCTTCTGTGTGTTCGTCTTCCACATTGTCTTGAAACATAAAATCCCTTAACTTGAACTTGTGTTTCAAGTGCTTCTGCTCTTTTTATAAAATCAGAAAAAAAATCAACTTTCTTCTTTTGATGCCTATCGAAATCATAAACATGGAATTCTTTAGGGTTAAAATTTGGCGTATATCACTTCTTAGTGAAAAGAAAAATCCTCTTTTTGGTAGGAAAAATGTAAGTCTTTGAACTATTTCCTTGTAAACAAAAAAAAAAAAACCAAATTGAACTCTCAAGCTTTATTTCATTTTGCTGTTATGCAAGAAATAAACGAGGCCTCCTTTTTTCAGAATTTATTATTTGTTGGTATTTCTTGGAATGTTGTTGGAAGAATAAAAGATTCCACTCAAGAGGTTGTATGTTATCTGGACTCTATTTCTTCAGTGAAATGTGTGGACTCTTCCTTATAATTTTGTCCTTATTTTTATTTGTTTGTGCTTGGTAATTTCTTCCGAGTCATGCTGTTGAAATTCTGATGAAAGATTAATGGTTTCTTTTCAACATCAAAATAAAGTTGCAAAAATTCTGGCAAAGGAGTGTATTCATGATGAAACGAAAAAGGTGACAATTTTATTTCTATTTTCATTAGTGGATTAAGTGCTGACACCAAATGGATCTTGCTGTTAAATTTGGTATGCTTGTTCTATGTTTTCTGTCTGAATCTTAATATAGCACAATTTTAACACCTTCACGTTATCAAGTTTCCCTTTTAATCTTGCTGGACAGCGAGCACATGAGAGCTGTCACATGGGTAACTTTCGGTAATATTTGGTATGTTAGTAAATTTTGGATGACAATTCATCTCAGTTGTCATTATCAACTAATATGTTATAGGATCTGGCACTTTCTCTTTTCCTTGAAAACATAGTTTGATTGCTCTGTCGCATTTGTTTTTGTTGTGGTATTTAAATTTGTTCTCTGACTGTTGCATACGTGTGGAGTTACCAAATAGTTTTACAATTTCGTCAGTATGAGCATAACGTTGTTGTCTCTCTCAACGAAGTTGAATTTGTGGTGCTTAACAACAAGAAACTTGTTAGAACTTCACATCTGGTACAAGAGACATTGCATTTAATTGGATTCAAAACTATCTGACCATTTCTTTACTTCTTCTAACCTTTAAACCTTAACCAATGTCTGCAGTTTCAGATTGAATATATGTCTCTCTTTTCAGGTTCATGGAATTCTAAATGCTGTGAGTTGGGGGATTCTGCTCCCAACTGGCGCAATCTTTGCTCGATATCTGAAGACATTTAGGTCTGCAGATCCCCTATGGTTTCATCTTCATGCCATATGCCAGACTATTGGTTATGGTGTCGGAGTCAGTGGCTGGGCAACTGGCCTCAAACTAGGGAGCAAGTCTAAGGGAGTTCATTATACTACCCACTGGAACATTGGGATTACCCTCTTTATTCTTGGAACCTTGCAGGTTATTTATCTTTCAACTGATCTGTTGTTCCTTCTTGGTGTCTTTGTTCATTAGCCTCATGCATCAATTCAACTTTTTTCACTTGGAGTAGTATGGAGAATAGGAAACACACTTTAACACTCACTGGTGTCTCTGTTTGTGTCTGATCTTTGTAGGTGTTGGCTCTGTTTCTGCGTCCGAACAAGGATCACAAGCTGCGGCTCTACTGGAGCATATACCACCATTTGGTAGGATATACAGTCATCATCCTGAGTGTCATCAATGTTTTCAAGGGCTTGCAGATCTTGAACACTGATCGGAAGTGGACTACTACGTACACAATCTTCATCGTCCTATTGGGTTTTGTTGCCTTGTTCTTGGAATCCATTACCTGGATCGTAGTTCTCAGGAGGAGGAAGTCTGAGAACTCCACGAAGCCCGATGGCAGGCCCGGCTCCAATGATATGCAACAGACACTATCAGTCTGAAGAACATCTTACCACAGAATGGGGCCATCTTGTCTGGATCAGTGCATATACGATCACCTGATCTTATATACTGAAATTACATGGATGAGTTTAACTACTAGGATTGTATGCTCTATGACAATTTCTTAACATCAATAGCTAGCATTTCTATTTTTATGAGAATTCTATGACAATTTGTTAACATTTCTATTTTTATGAGAATGTTGTTATGCATACAATTCCGCACCACTTTCGTCTGAATTTGGATATTCTTGAACCCCAACTATTTGCCTCTGCGTGGAGAAATATCTACTCATAACACCTGCACACAGTCAAAATACAGCAGTATCAGTGTGAAAAATATTGATAGTTGCAAGTAATGCAAGTCCACATCAAGTGTTAAGTTGGCGGTATCCTTCTTGATGAACAAGTTGGACATTCAAATAAATAAATAATTCTAGACCTTATGCTTATCAAATTTGATTGCAATTTGCATGTCGTTGATTTTGTATTCGTTTGGCTCTTTGTGCTACTTCTGCTTCTTCAATGCAGTAGGTCAAGACTCAGCTCCCAACATTAAATCTGTTGAACAAGTAATCAATGGAATCAAATTTGTAACTCGTTAGGGTGTCTTATTAAGTTCAAAGATTTAAATAACTTGCACTCTTGCAGTTTGGTGATTTTTCTTTTTAACTTCATCGTTCGTTCAAGATTTATCTTTTTGCCCATCAATCAGTCTAGACCTGATACAAAATACATGACAGACAATTCAGATGAACATTTATAATGCATTGACAACTAAACAAGGGAGAACTTAAGATTTGTCCTAATAAATCAAGGCTCAAATAAAACTCATCAGCCATATGGAATATGATTATTAAAGTCATAATATTTTGTAACTTCTCCAAGGACAATAATCATATGATGGAGGTTGCTTTTTTAGGCACCCCCTTATCAAGACCGGGAATTCATTTTCATTTTATGTTGAGTTATAATAAGATGTGTTTCAAGACATCGTATAGCTTTATGTTAACTTCTTTCATATTATATAGATTTGTTCAAAAGTTGATTAAATCATAACTCACATTATGGTAAATGATATAAAGCATTTTAGTGAAAGAAAAATATTAGAGAATATATCAATATCTCCTCTCCTTGGGTGCTTATTTTTTTGTACTAGGCTCTATTTGGATTCAAGAAAAAAGTGGTAAAGAGGGAGGAGAGAGAAGGAAAAAAGTTTACCTAGTTAAGATGGAGAGATAAAGGGAAATGGAGAAAATTTTCTCCTTATTTCCTTTTCTTGAAGGATTTTTTCGGACTCTGAATTGAGGAATAGAGGAGGGGAAGGCATGTTAAATAATTTAAATTCGTGTGATGAATAAATTGTTCTGAGTATATAGTTTTTTATTATTAGTGAAAATGATATACTTGTCTTGTAAATTAATATCTAAATTTTTCTCATGTATTTTTTCTCAATTTTTCTTCCTTCTCTTCATTTTCTCTTTTCTCTAATTCTCCTCCCTTCTTTTTGATGATCTTTCTATCCAAACAAAATGTTTTCCCACAACTCTTGCTTCCTCGATCATCAAAAGAAGATGTGGGCATACAGTAGGGGTGGGCACTAATCAAGCTAAATTAAAACAGCAATAATGAGGCCAACGGTTAAATAAGCTAAGTTTGTTTACAAGTTCTAATAAATAAGTCATAGGTTTGTAATAAATCAAACAATCAAATTGAGTCTATCTTGTTTTTTAGAATTAAAAAAAAGGTTTTTTTCACGTCTTTCGCATATTTCGCTGATCCCGAACTATACCATTTTTTTCACTTAAGTCCATTCGTCCAAGATTGTCAAGATCGGGATCTTACATGAGTTCGGAGGGGGGCCATAAGATCGTAAGATCGGATCGAGGATCATAAGATCTTACCTTGCATCCGTCAACTTTTGTCAACTTTTTTGTTAATTTTTTTTATTTCTGAAATGACCAATCTACCCTCGCACACTTTTGATAAAGTGAGATCCCCTTTCGTGTCTTGACGTAGATCGCTCATCCCTAAAATCCCCCCCCCCCACCGCGTTCTTCCCCAACGAGCACATCCGACATTCTCCTCTAGTGTTCTCCTCCAGCATTCTCCTTCGCCGTCCTTCCCCAACGAGCCTGGTGTTCTACTCTGGCATTTTTCCCCGATGAGCTCATCCAACGTTCTCTTTGGCGTTCTCCTCCGACATTCTCCTCTGACGTTCTAGTCCGGTGTTCCGTTTTTAGTCATTATCTCGAGGTGCATGCTTTATAAACCCTAACCCTAATGTTACTTGTTTGATTCCGATTTACAAATATAAATTTCTTATAAATGTAATATTGTCTCTTCATGTAAGCAATTTTAACTTACAAATGAATTCGTCTACTCATTTTCAAAAAGCTCCCGTGGAAGCAGTAACTTACACGAAGTTGAGGAAAAATGTTACTGTGAAATGAATTCCCAAGCGAAGTATGCATCCACGTAGAACAATCCCGGTCGACGTTTCATTGGATGCCAAAATTACAAGGGACCCGGCTCCGGATGTAGATTTTTCAATTGGATCGATCCGTTGACCTGTCCTAAGGGCATGGCTTGGGGTAACAACATTGTCGACAGAATAACCAAACTGAAGGAACAAAACAATAAAGTGAAAAGACGAATGATTGATTTAGAGGGCCAAATTGATATATATATCAAAGAGAATTGAAATTTACCAATGAGAATGTAATGACAAGAGTTGCATAAGCCAAGAATAGTAGTGATTATTATTAGCCTCGCTATCGTAATTGTCATGAGTTGTATTTTCAGTTTGGAGTGAGTTGTGTTTTCAGTTGGGAGTGAAGACTTATAATTTCTGATAGTGTTCTGTCGAAACTAGAAATTTTGTAATGTATTTATGCTTAATTTAATGTAATTTTTTTGTCTAAACCATTATTACAATAAGAATATTGTCAATTTATTGTCATTATACCAAAAGCCAGATCATTACACATGCACTACAAATGCTCATGTAGGACAACAACAAGTTGCTTAAAGGGAAGCACACATAATATAATTGCTGACATATGACAATGTCTGATTACAAAATGGAGCTTCAGAAGTTGGTCCACAACAAGTTAACCCATTAAGGTGCATACAAAAACTAATTTAGGATCCTGTTACACTGAAACAAGCTTCAAAAGTTGGTCCACAAGTTAACCCATTAAGGTGCATACAAAAACTAATTCAAGATCCTATTACACTAAAACGTGCACTTATCAAGTGTACGACACAAAAAAATAACAGGATCATTATACAGACACGCATCCTCAGTCGAGGGTCATTTATTTGTTGAAGTTTGACTGAAAATGATGTTGTCATACATTGTTGCATTCTTCAACACTTGATTACTCATTTGGCACACCCTTATTGAAGCAACAGTTTTCCTAATGCCAAAGAGAACATTGGATGAGCTCACCGGGGAAGAACGTTGGAGGAAAATGTCGGAGTAGAATGCTAGGCTCGTCGAGAAAGGACGGCAGAGGAGAATGCCAGAGGAGAACGCCACAGGAGAACATCAGATGCGCTCGTCGAGGAAGAACACCGGAGGGGAATTTTAGGGATGAGAGATCTAGGTCTACACACGAAAGGGGATCTCACTTTATCAGAAGTGTGCGAGGGTAGATTGGTCATTTCATAAATAAAAAAATAAAAAAAGGGAAAATTGACAGAGGTTGATAGATGGACTTAAGCGGAAAAGACGATATAGTTCAGGAGGTCAGCGAAATATTTGAAAGACGTGGGTAGATGCGAAAAAAGTTTATAGTTCGAAGGGTCAGCGGAAAAAAGCCTTAAAAAATTGATTTGACTTAATAGCATACTAAGTCTTATTCATTAACTAGTGTGATGGTCCGCATGATGTGCAGATGATACAAAAATAATGAATTGTATGTTGATAAAATAAGTAAATATAATTTGATATTTAAAATTTTTTAAAATATAATTATAAAATAGAGAAATGGTTTATTAATCTATCTACTTCTCTTTGTGTCCACTTAATTTACTCTCTTCTTAGAAAATAATATTCTCATTTAAGTTTGAAATGTTAATCTATTTGATATTTATATGAATTTCATTATATATATAATCATATATTATATTTGTTTCAATCACTACTCTAATTATTTGGAAACATGATGAATTTTAATTATATGATGAACACTTGAGAATAGATTCATCCAAATGTTAAATTATCCTTATTTTTAACAACTCCTTATATATTGTCTTGCGTTTAATATGTCATAGATAGTCCTACATTATACACAAATTATATCTTTTAAAATTATTCATGTTTCTTGAATTTTCAATCCGTACATGAAATTGTATTATTTTGTAATAGAAAAATATGCAACTTAGCATGTATAAAAAAGAAATGTCCAATAAACTTTTGGATATTGATGTAGGGATAGATTCTAAGCATTATTTATGCTTCATTATGAGACCACAATCACATTGAGATATGCAAAGTACATTCATCATTGATTAATTTTTTTCATTACTAAGATAAAAATAGTTTAGACTTATTTTAAAGTTAAAAAATAAAATTCATCACATAAAATCATCTTGTAACTAATTCTAATAATTAATCATTTTAAAAAATAATTACGAATTAATATCCTAATTATAAGACATGTGCCATTTCATGGATGTGCCAAATGGTGTTCCCTCTTTTCATACTATCTTCCTTTTAATATAGTATAGATTAGCTTTAATAATGTGATATGACATTTAGGCTAGAGAAGAAAATAAGTGGCTCCTTACGTGATTATTTGGATATTGGATTTGATGCATTAGATAGATTGGTACTTTTTAATCTTAAATTCTTACAAAAAATGAAAAGAAAAAGATAATCAAGTGAGAGCTATATGCTTCAAATTCCGGCAAAGATTTGAACCTGGTCATGAACCAAGTAAAAATGTAGGATAAGTTAGAGCCAACATTGTGCTTGCGAGTACCACATGAGGGATAATGAACTTCGATCCCACTTCGCTCAACCTCCTAACAAATGAAATAAATTAAACTAAAAACCATAGAATTTAATGGGGGTCAAACACCGTATAAGGCGTATGATCCTCATACATCACCTGCCCACTATCCGATTAGATCGGAAGATGGGCGATAGAGCATTGCGGCCGCTCACCCCGGCGCTCCCCTCTGCTCTTGCCCCGATCGGGACGATCCCGGATGCCGTCTCTGGTGGGCAATCGAGGACGCTGCGGCCGCCCACTCCCGGTGCCCCCCTCCTCTTCTCCAATCTCATCTTCCCCATCTCCCCTCTGAGCATCGCCGCCGGCAGCCCACCTCTGCCAACCTATGAGCATCGTCATTGCCGTCGGCATCCCAACCCTGACCTCTACAACCTCCTCCGAGCCTGCCACCCACGAGCGCCCCCTGCAATTGTCAGCCATGTCGATGACGACCTCTGCGACGAAGGTTATCGTCGATCCGTGGAGATCCACGACGAAGGTTGGGTCGATGATGACCTCTGCAACCTCCTCCCTTCATCCCCTCGGAGTGTCGTCGCCTGCGAACACCCGACTCCGATCATCGCCCCTCGCGAGCACCCGAACGTCAATCGATCTTTGTGAGCACCCAAGCCCTCCGCGAGCGCCAGGGACCTATGATTGCCCTTCCAATCGCCGCCCCCACCCTTCCCTCTCTCACCCATCCTCCGATCTTTGACCCCTCTCTCACCCCCATCTTTCGATCGTCGGACTCTTGGCCAAGAGATCTGGCGCGTCACCCACCGTCCGATCTAATCGGATGGTGGGTGTTGATGCATATGAGGGTCATACGTCATACAAGGTGTATGACCCTTATTAAATCCATTTTAAAATATCAAACTATATTTACTTATTTTATCCATTAAGAAAACATTCAACATATCCTAACTAAGTAGTTTCAATAGAAGTAATAATCAAATTATATGAAACATTTATATTTATATCTATCTCATATGCTTGAAGGAACAACAGAATGGTAATGGCATCTAGTTAAACATATATAAAACCCTAAGATCGGTTTATGCAGTGAAGTGGCATTTCAAACTTCAAGAGAAAAAAAATCCATTCTTGGAATAAGCTACATGTCAATTTAACAAAACTGTGCCATCGCAGGACCTCCCACTAGATTGCATGGACAAAAAAAAAAGGGAAATTTCGCACCGGCACCGGCACAACTCTGTCACCATGGTCGCCGCATTTCCCTGCTCATAATTGTAGCAGAGGAATAAAAAAAGAAGAGCAAACGAAAGAAGGAACGATCAAGCAGTAACATCCGGAAGGCCCGCAAGAGGTGGACTTACCCCACGAAAGAGCGGGTGAAGATTGGCGAAGTGACTCGAGCAAGCATCAACTGGAAAGCGAGATGAGACAATTGTAACGCTCTGAGAATTTTTTTTTCTTTTGCCTGTCCAGAAGACTATTTCGGCGACGCCACTCAATTCTATACCTTGACTTTGACCAGTTAACAATCTAGCTTACATAAGGGAAAGACTAATTTACAACATTCTATTACAATGTGCGAAAGCTATTTATACAATATCCAATAAACTATGGGTTAGGGCCCATGCCTATACAATAATGGACCATATATTCATGTGCATGTCACCTGTCAGAGGAGTCACCAACCATCACCATCATCATCACCTATATGGATCCAAATACAGGGGCAAAGCTCAATGAGATAACTCAGTACGTAGGATCACTCACAATATCTATATGAACCATAGTCAATATCAATCTCAATACTATCAATAAACAATTATCCATAATAATATATAATTGATCAGAAGTCAATGAAGACTACAATTCAACAATAATTCAATTAATAATTAACAATTGATCAATTTTTCAATTGGCCAAAGGTCAATGAAGGCCACAATAACAATTATCGATTCAATTCTATTAATAATTTATCAGGCACAAAGTCTGCAATTTATTATCTAGCAGCCACGAGGGCAAAATCAATAGTCTATTAACCACTAAAACAAAATCAATTGTCCATCAGCCACTAGGGTGCAATTCAATTATCAATTTAATTCAATGATCAATTCAATCTTGTGAGTTACAATCAACCTTTTTGGATGTATTACAAGAATTCTCTATTATTAGGGACACCATGCAACTGCAATTAATAAGTTCGGATATGATGAGGGACAAATGATCACACCCAGGACAGTCCTAGTTTTCACACTATCTACCCAATTCAATTTAATTATCCAGCAGCCCGAAGGCGCAATTAGCCGAAGACCCAATCAGTCCGAAGGTGCAATATTAGTCTGAAGGCCCTAAGAGCCCGTAGGAGCAGTTAGCCCGAAGGTCCAATCAGCCTGAAGGTGCAATATTAGTTCGAAGGTCCTATCAATCCGAAAGTGCAATTAGCTCGAAGGCCCTACCAGCCCAAAGGCGCAATATTAGTCTGAAGGCCCTATCAATTCGAAGGTGCAACATTAGTCCGAATGCCTTATCAACCCGAAGGTGCAATATTAGTCCGAAGACCCTATCAGTCCCAAGAGCAATAAGTGACATGGCCCAACGATTTTTAATTTTTATCTCAATTACCTAAGATATCTATCTTTAATAATTTATCTCATGTTAAAAGGACGCAATAAAAAAATTTAGTGGATCAATATTACAATCAATCGTACGATCAAATATGATAATAATCAATCGGATATGATAACAATTTGGTCAATATGAACTAACAATAAGATCAATACATCAGTACCATGACTAGCAATAAAATCATGAGTGATGATAATAAAATCAGGTACAACAATAATATGATCATATGTAATCAATAGTAATACAATTAATAAATCATATTAAAATAATAATATGATAATAACCATAAATTACTAATAATTAAATCTGTCCGACAATAAATACTAATTCGAAACTCTATTTGTCATCTCGTTTCTATTCCTTTCCTCGCTATTCCTCCGGGAGATCCAAGAAGAAATACGTTTCTTGGTCGAGAAAAACAAATAACATAATCGGGAAAACCAAAGAAGCCATGGTCCAAAAAAAATCAAATAAAAAGGAAATTCCTTGCCAGAAAATAAAGAATGAAAGTATGGAATCTCTCTCCTTTCCTCTAGGCACGGAAAGTGGCGTCTCCGATGTTTTTTTTTTTTTTTTTTTTGATCTGTTTCGCCTCCTATCACCTGGTGATTTATCTCACGAAATTCCACACTATTTTCTTTTACCTATTTTATTTTTCTCTAGGACACATATACATGCCGCAAATTGACTTTCCCCAAATTTCTCACAGCCGAGAAGTTTGATATTTTTTGGGGCACGAAAGGTGTTTTTATTTTCTTTCTCTCTCTCTCGGTTTTCTAATTTGTCGGCCATAACTCAATTATAATCGACTCGTGAATTTTTTTTAATTCGACTTTATTATCAATACAATCCTACTTCAATTAATTCAATAAGATATTATCAATGCAATCCTATTTTAATTAATCAATAAGAGTTCCGAGAGTCTATACCAACGAAATCGTCGATATAGAAATCCTCCTACGTATCTTAAGTTGGTTAAAAACTGAACTATATTTTTATTGTATGTGGACTGCATGAACATCAAAGGCACTTACTCACGATCCTTCTCCTTTCTATATATATTTTTCCTAATCGAGAAATTTCATAAATAAATAAACTTTTTATAAAGAAAATCATAAATGAAAGATATATTTCTTCTTTCATCTCTGTGTTTCTCTCTCCTCAACATTGTGCGCACATTTTTTTCTACGTAGAATTCTTTTTTTCTCTATTTCTTTCTCTCTTTAATCATGTTTATAAATCTCATTTTCCTTTTATTTTTCTCACGATCCTTTTTTTGTTTTTACTCTTTTCTCTCTCTACCTCTTTGCGGGCGTAAAACTCATTCTTTTTTTTTATTTCTTCTCTCCATCTCTTACGCCCTCACTTCTTCTCTCTCCAATCATATTACGGCCAATCTGTTTTTGGCCAACAACTTTTTTTTTCTTTACTCCTCTCTAAATTTCTCCTTCACCTTACGTTCCTTGAATTCCTCCTTTTTTCTCTCTTTTGATTTTTACCCCCCTCTCTCTTTCTCTTCCCACTTTTTTTTTCCTTATGCGGCCGCAAACCTCTCTTGACGTAAAACCAGCATCCTCAACAAAGTAATTAAGCAATAAACATGTATCCTCCTTGCGTACCTGCACGTTTGCACCCGACTTTCTTGCGGTCGCCGAGAAATTCGCCTGCGATGCGAGGACTCCACAATGAAGAAAATAATTCTTCTCTCTCTTTTTTTTTTCGTTTATCCGGCCCTATCTCTTTATTTATAAGATTTATAATTCTCCATTAAACTCTAACTATCTTTTGTAATCCAACTTAAATTTAATCCCTTAATTAATCCATTTAACTAATTCAGATTTATTTTCATTAAATAAATTCCGAAATTCATTAAATAGTATTATCCTTTCATTTTCCTTTATTTTCAGAATTATTTAATTTCATAATATTTTATCATCTAATTTTCAAATTAAAATAATAATAAATATTATTTTAATGATTACAATATTTTTAAGCCATAAAATTCTCAATCCTATCCTAGTGGGAATCCTATGTCCATTAATATATTTTTTATATTTCAAATCCTTAATCTCGATCTAATTACAATTCCTACTCCCATTAGGATTTAACTTTCTTTCTTTTCCTTTTCTTTCTTTTTTTAATCCTACTCTAATTCTAATTCCTTTTTCAAGGAGGATTACTTTTTCCGTCTATTCATATTTCTTTTCCAATTATATTTCTATTCCTTCTCAAATTCCCCTTTTGATCATCTTCAATTCACCAAGGATTATAATTAACTTATAAAATTACTCTATTGCCCTTGATGAAATATTGGGGTGTTACAGAATTCCAATCAAGATATTATTCACTTTGGGCCTATTGGTCCGCACGAATTTAAAACGCGTCTTGATAAGTGAAGGGGGTAGTTACATATAAGCCAATGACCACCTCCGTATTTTGACCATGTGGGACTATTCAATGGGACCATCTTGATCCTTAGACCTCAGGTCGTTACAATTTTTCTCCCATAAAGGGCTCAACATTCTCGTTGAGTGGAGTCCGTATTGGCTCATAACTCGTGTTTCCCACATGGCTCAAGTGAGCACACGAGGTCGGTTCTGATACCATTTCGTAACATCTCTAGTCCAATCAAGATATTATTCGCTTTGGACCATTGGCCTGTACGAATTTAAAACGCGTCTTAATAGGTGAAGGGGGTAGCTACATATAAGCCCATGACTACCTCAGTGTTTTGCCAATGTGGGACTATTCGATGAGACCATCTTGGTCCTTAGACCTCAGATCGTTACAATCTTCCCCCCATAAAAGACTCAACATTTTTATTGAGCGGGATCCGTATTGGCCTATGGCCCGTGTTTCCCATATGGCTCAAGTGAGCACGCGAGGTCGGTTCCGATACCATTCTGTAATACCCCAGCCCAATTAAGATATTATTCGTTTTGGGCTCATTGGTCCGCACGAATTTAAAACACATCTTGATAGGTGAAGGGGTAGCTACATATAAGCCCATGACCATCTTCGTGTATTGCCCATGTGAGACTATTCAATGGGACCATCTTGGTCCTTAGACCTTAGGTCGTTACAATCTTCCCCCCATAAAGGACTTAACGTCCTCGTTAAGTGGGGTCCGTGTTGGCACATGTCCCGTGTTTCCCACATGACTCAGGTGAGCACGCGATGTCGGCTCTTATACCATTCCATAACACCTCCATCCCAATCAAAATATTGTTCGCTTTGGACCATTGGCCCGCACGAATTTAAAACGTGCCTTGATAGGTGAAGGGGGTAGCTATATATAAGCCCATGACCACCTCCGTGTTTTGCCCATGTGGAACTATTCGATGAGACCATCTTTATCCTTAGACCTCAGGTCGTTACAACGTGGGCATTCATAAAGCGAACTCAGTTGCATTAGACATCCATTGGCTCGTCAATTTCAACATGGGCATGCCAATAATCAATTATCAACATACCATGCCACAAATTTAGCATTTTAAATTGAGATGTATTCTAGCCCAAAAAAAATTTGAGATGTATTTAAACAACAATCGTGTTCTCAAAAAATTATAAATGATTAACGATCCTAACTCGAATTCATCATCAAAGGAAAGTGATCAAAATCCTCCACAGGAAACATGCTACATTTGTTGCAACTATATAGACAAAAGAAGAATTCTACATGAAAGATTAGGACACAAACCAGGGATATGTTTATAGAAGGGGCACATGTGTGGGGTTCGAAGGCCTCCCTCCTTTCGTAAGGCCTTTCTTTTCCCACCAAACGACCTGTAATTAGTCCCATCCTCCCTCCCTTCATCAAAGCTCAACTTCGGGTGCTTCACCAGTGGCGGGATGAAGAAACCTTAGGGGCCCTTGACGATGAAGCAAGTGCATCCGGAGGCGGCACCATCGTCATCTTCTTCTTGATCCCCCCACATCTGGAAGAGGTCTCTCTGCATGAGGTTCCTCCCCTCCTTCCCCTCAGTAGCGACTGACGTTAGGCAGGACTAGTCTGACCCCTGTTGTAAAAATTTGCGAGAAACTCACTCACTCTTTCATCGGGAGATAATACTATCGGACCTCTGGCGGGGACCTCATCTTATTCGTCGTCGTCGTCGGAGGGGGATGGAAGGGAAGTTGTCTTATTCATCTTATTTGTCATCGTCGAGAAGTTGGAGAAGGTCATCGTCTTCGCTAGAGAAGACGTCGAGCTCCATCGAAGTGGCTTCGAATGGTTCACGGATTGTGCAGATTCTTTCGAAATGGTCGGTGGGAAACAACATGAGAGAACGGAGGTGTTCGATGGTGGTTGAGGAGGGCAGCAAAAGGAAGGAGCGCCATGGGCGGGTTCAGGGAGATGAGAGTGGCAGTTGGGACTCATTGCTGGGTGTGCCTGTGCCGCGCTCTTCCAACGGAGTTCCATGCTTTTGTTGCCGCTGTCATTCAGAATTGTAATTCTTCTGGAAGCTAAAAGTGATGTTAAGCTCTGGAGTTTGTGGATGTGGGGGAGCGGGAACGATGACGAATGATATGATGGTGGCTGCCGCAGAAGTCTCGAGGGACCCCTCAGGGAGCGTGGGCGGGCAGAGGGTGATAGGGAAGTCCAGGGATTATGCAAATATATAGTCACATATAGAAAACTAAGAGGCCAAAGATGAAACGATCAGAATGCCATGAGTTTACAATTAGATGAAACGATCATTTTCGACACACTTCATGTTCCGAAAAGAAAAAATAAATAACAAAAAATTGAGGAAAAAGATAAATCACATTGTTGAATTGAGAGCCATTTGACACCTCCATTTATACATGAGCTTTATATAAATATAAGATAAAAAATGAACGGATAAGTCACGTGAGGCGGAAGTTAAAAAGAAATTGATAGTAATTGGAGGGGTGGAAGTTACAAAATAAATAAAGAGATAAAAAAATAAGCACTTCAGGAAAAAGATAAAATGTAATACTGCAATGTAAGCATCCTCAATGCATCAGTTTTAGATAAGAATAGAATGAACGACCGTAACGGATGTTGGCTTTTCTTTCTGTTACTTCGAAAGTACGAAAGCCAGGATCTTTCAGAAAATGGAATTGAGATCGATTCAAGTTCATTCCATACCGGACCATTTCAGGCATGATACACTTTTTATGCCTTGAATTAGTCCCACATGTATAAGTCACGGGAGAGATGCTGAGTATATATGGGAGCATGTCATTCACCAGGTGTGACGCATTTTGAGAAAATCGTGCGGACCGAGGCCCAGAGCAGACAATATCACACGTTAGTGGGGAATATTACATATGGTATCAGAGTCACTCCGTGTGAGCCTCCGTGCATGGTGGGGTGCGATCTCTCAACGAGAGCGTTGAGTCCCCTAAGGGGGGAAGGATGCATGAGGCATGCCTTGGATTAGTCCCACGTGCATAAGTCACGGGAGAGATGCTGAGTACATATGGGAGCATGTCTTTCACCAGGTGTGACACATTTTGATAAAATCGTGCGGGCCGAGGCCCAGAGCGAATAATATCACACGGTGGGGATTGTTTTGTTATTGCATCGAAACATATAAATGTTGACTAATCTGACTAACGTTGAACTTGGTACGGAAAAGGGACCCCCTATATATATTTAAAAATAAAATATGATAAAAATATTTGATTATATAATTTAAAATGATCTTATAATATATATGCTAACAAGCTAGACTTAATACAAACACTGTATGAGCTAGACTTAATATATAAGTTGAAGTCTATTTAGATTAAAGTGAGATGAATATCACTCTAAAAATATTATTGCCACCTCATTTTCTTAAACATGAGCAAAAATATTCATATGAAAAAATGACAATAATATTTTTCTTCCAGACGTGATAATGATGTTACCTTTAAGTTAGAAGGCTAAATTCATAATTAAAAATTGAATTC
The DNA here is from genome assembly GCA_030549335.1 of Pontederia crassipes. Lineage (NCBI taxonomy): Eukaryota > Viridiplantae > Streptophyta > Magnoliopsida > Commelinales > Pontederiaceae > Pontederia > Pontederia crassipes. Next base: position 49,374,765 of record CM060190.1, on the reverse strand, counting down.
AATGAGTGTAGTACTACTCTTGTATCGTTCCCCGCGCTTAAAAGAGCACAAACACATAAACATTTTTTGTTTATATTTAGTCCGGACGACTTGTGTCCACCCCCAGCCAGCACACACTAAAAAGTAAATAACGCATCTTAAATGTGAAATTAAGATTCTAGGATTAAACTATTGCATTATAATATAACATATATTCCATCACTCAAAGATAAAAAATCACGAGTTTGAATCCTATCAACGAGATGTGTGTACTTTTTTAGATAACATGCAATCAATTTTTGTATAATCAATATGCAACCATCAAATCAGAATCATTGAATCATGATTGTATGATTAAAATTCAATTTTTATTGAATTTAATATTAAGTTATTAAATTTAATCTCAACTATGTAGCCATCATCCAACTATTTAGATTCATATTATATATATAGATTTAAGTAATATGCAGCTGTACAATTAATATGCGAATCTGAATTGTTAAATGATAATTACATAATTAAAATTAAATTTAATAATTTAATATTAAATTTAATAAAAATTAAATCTCAACCATACAATAATAATTTAACGTTTTAAATTGATTATATATTGATTACATGCTACCTATGCCGATGTCCAAAGGCTGCAACGTCAGTTTTCATTGCGAGATCTGCTTGATCGTGATTCTAGACGCGGTAAAACTAAGATTCATAGAACTTATACAAGAAGGAATTGTGTTTGGCAGAGACTGCAGAGAAAATAATAAGGATCAGAGTGCATGTCCAAAGTGAGTAGTGCGCAAATCACAAGGATCGGAATTTGTGCATAAAATAAAAATCATCCATATCACAGGAGTCGACCTTGTGGTATGAAATTCATAGACTGAAAATAAGCAGTAAATGCTGAAAAAAATAATCATGCAAATTGATTGTAGGACCAAGAGATTGAAAAGTCCACAGTAGGACCATCACACTGTTAAGTACTTCAACACTGCTTAATTATGGCCCAAGACAAAACACATGTATAGACGATGATGCACATGGGTGAATTGATACTTGGGGGGCAAAAAAAACCCCCACAGAAGGTAGAATGACAAAAATTACCCAAGAAAAAAAAAGAAACAGCACCAAAATTGCCAACTGCCTATCCAAATTAGGCCTTGATTGCAGCACCCAACTCTGGGAACTGATTATCTTGCAACTGAAAGACAGGATCGGGACGCCCACCGCGCTCGCCACGTCCGCGACCCCTACCACCAGCACGGCCGCGACCAGTCATAGGCGAGGTGTACTTCTCACCCTCTGCAGGCTTGAGGAACTCGTTTATGCTCACAGACTGCAAGAGAAAGGGATGCACAAATATGCTTTCAGACAAACTAAAAAATGAATCATCTGATGGTTACTTCTCTCATCCCCTTGTCCTTGCAAAGGAGAAAAAGCAAAAGTGTAAGTTCATACTTAAGAGCTTCAATCAAGCATGCAACGTTTCAAATAGCCAACCAGAGAGCAAGAGTACTCTAAAATGTTAACCACCAGGATACTTTCATATTAAGCAGGTTGTAGAGAATGACTAGCTGACACCATATTCTTTACAGCTTTTATAGAACACATTGTCGCAAGAGTACAAAAAGAAGCACCAATCATATTGTCCTCATAAGAATGACAATCAACATTTTCTCATTAAAATAAAATGTTTCAAAATCTCGCTCACAGAAAAATTTCATACAAAACCATTTTTCAACAATTTTGAATTAAAAAAACTAAACAAAATTTAATACATTTCGGACTGTACCTTCTACCATTCTAAATTTAAACCAACAGGAGAAGGCTAACAAGCCAATTTGCTTATGAGAAAACAGTGAAATCCCAAAATATAAGTATCAGTGTTACTCTCCTGCAATGAACATGAATCTTTGCCCATGGTATAAATGTGTGCTAAGTTATAATCTTCGGATTAAATGAAAGGCCCACACCATCGAAGATAAGAACACAAAACAATGACAATGGTATATAAGAGTCATCACATCCACAAAGTAAAAAACTTCATTGTAAAGCTTTTCTTAAAACTTAGAAAAAAAGAATCTTTTGAAGATATGTAGGAAGGATGATTGTCGTGGTTCCTAACAAAGAAAGGGCAGACCACAACTGCCCATCGTTCCCCCCACTTTAAAAGAGGATGCATTTAGCAGGAATCACTTTCGGCATGTATGCACAAAGAGAAAGCATACACCGATACACACAATCCTGCAGAATATAATCTCCCGCACTTTGCAAGACAAATCACACAGTACAAGTTTACCGAACATCAGTATTCAAAGGACAGAGTAGAAGAAAAATGAGGGAACCAAAGAAGGAACACCATCATCCCCAAGAAGTTTAGAACTTTATTTTACCTTGCGACCTTTTTCTTCTTTTTCAAAGCTGTCTTTTTTCTTCAACTTGTCCTTCTCAAGTTTCTAGAAACAATGCAGCACAAAGAATTAGTTCATGTTGGCATAGAGGCATCAACATATTATGGAAGCATCGAAGTTAAAAAAAGACATGGGAGTTGATCGTTCAGCCAACCAGCTTAACGTAGTTGTCCTCCTCTTTCTTCTCAATAAGCTGCATACTCTGGAAATCTTTGTCAATAATCACCTTTCTCTCCTCAGTTCTCAGAAATTCCAAAGCCTTCCTCTTCTCCTGAAGGACTTTCTCATACTCCTCAAGAATCATTTCCTAGAAGAAAGGAAAAAGTTAGGGGAAGAAAGACAAAATAAATGAGTGTTATTCACCCCAGTATCACATGACTATGGAGGAAGGATATGAATTTATTATTTATCTATTTTTTAATGGTATTATTTCTCTATTTTCATGTGCCCAAATCTTTATATCTAAACGTTTGTTTTTTGCAATGCATTCACAATAAACAGCATTATTAATGCTATATAATCTGATGCTTTAGCACACCACATTTCTTTTGAGGAAAATTTCAGCACACTACATCATTTTCAGTACTACATTTGGAAAATTGCAGTCAGGAATATACGAAGTTTGAAATATGAAAGTTACATTATCTTCTTCCTCTGCAGGTTTTCCTTCAAGAGCTTCTCCAGAAGCCTGTTTGGCATCTAACTGGGCTGGATCAGTGACTTTGGACACTTCAGTGGTTTCAGGTGCATCCCTGAATAAAGAGTATATTTTATGCTGAATTATCCTTCATTTTTTGAACTATGAAGTCACGTCATCTTAAAATGTGCCAATTGCTATTAACTTCAACATTGAAAAGATAATGAGAAAATTTCCACACCGAATTATAACAATTGAAAGAGGGTTTAAAGCATACCATCCCGTAGCACCGTCAGCAACAGTTACAGAACTAACATCAGCTTGTTCTTTCCCATCAGCAGCAACTTCTTTCTCCTGAGGACCGTTCGACCCTCCGCTTCCAGCATCTCTAGCCCCATCTCTTCTGACATACCTGCGGCCATCACTGCCTCTTGATCTACGACCTCCACCAAAGGCACCTCTACCTTCCCGTCCCTCACCACTACCCCTAAAACGAGGGTATTCCCCGGCATTACCCCTCTCTTCCCGGCCAGATCTTCGATCCCCATCAAAGTATTTCCGGGCCTCATATTCACTGCCACGGTCCGACCTTGGTTCGTAGCTTCTGCCATGCACCTCAACCTTGTCCTCAACTCCATCAGAGTTTTGTTCACGATTCTCTTTTCCAACAAGATCGAACTGGTTCCCCTGGTTAAACCCCCGGTCTTCATAGAAGCCCCTACCGCTTCCGCGTCCCCTTCCACCCCTACCTTCGCCACGTCCACGGCCCTCGGAATCGCCTCCAAATTCACTCGGGTACCGGCTCCCGAACTGCCGCCCAGAATCCTCCCGGCCAGCGCTCCCGTCGTCCCCGGCAGATCCGTACCCGCCCCTTCCAGGACCACGGCCGCGGCTGCCTCTTCCTCTACCCCTTTCTGCCCTCACTACAATCAACACAGACACGACAAGTAACATCAATAACACAAATATTTAGAACGAGCGAAAATGTCGTCAACGAAAGAAAATGAACCTCTTAGCTCTAAGGCGACAAATCCTCACCGTAATCGGAAGGAGGAAGGGGTTTCGAATGGAACTCGTTTCCCGCGGCGGGGGCGGACTTTGCCTTGGACTTGGCTTTGGGCTGCTCGGCGGGAGGAGAAGGCGCCGGCGCAGAAGACATCTTGGCCTCGACCTTGGCAAGGAGGACGGAGACGTCGCCGCCGTCCTCGTCCTCGCCCAGGAGGGCGAATGGGTTGTCCTGGCGAGCCATGGAAGCCACAAGGAGGGGGAGAGAGAGAGAAAAAGGGAGGTGTCCCGATCGCCTCCTTTTGTTGATGAGAACTAATGCGAACCCTAACCCTAAAGCGAACTCCCATGGCCGCCGCCGCCGCCGCCACGCCGCCCGAAGCCCCCGCGCACTGCACTGTGCGCGCTGTTATACGAGTCTGGTTTTAACTGTAGAACGACGGTCTAGACCAAGTAAGGGAAACTTCCATATAACCGGTCCGGTCTTTTCAAATTAAAAAAAAATATTTGTTTTATGGATGAAAAATATTAATTTGTGATCTTTGATGTTTATCTCGTGAATAACAACATATTAAATTATTCACCTTGAAAAAAATCAAAACACAGGAAAAAATAATTTAGATTAATAAGACGGTCAATATCTAAAAGGAATTGTTAATTCAAACTTTAATATTATTTTTAACGACATGAATGGCTAACCTTCAGTTTATTATTTAACAACGTGAAAAGTTGGTAAGGTCCTAATCAAAGTCCGTGAATCAACACATCTCAAATTGTTATTGATAATTTATAATTTTTATGATCATGACGTTTCTATAATGACATGTAATATTCAACTTTGCAATTTTGACTGTTATGATCGTGACAAAATTATTATTCATTAACCATTAGATACTTAATTTTAATTGTGTATTTGCATTGTGATTACGAATTAAGTATGTAAAAAGTAACCTTACAAGTCATAATAAGAATTTTATTATTCGTTACGACGATGATAAACTTTTGTAGTTTTATTTGACGTGATTTTAATGTGAAATTGAATCGAGTTGAACGAATCTTTGATCAACTACTAAAACGGTAAGTGGCTCTATTGAGAGTGGGAATAGAGTCAATAGACCACTTTTAACCGATCAAAAATTTGATAAGACTAATAAGAGCCGATCAAAATCGGACTAACATTTTTCTATTGAGACATGACGAGTCCTCGTCATGGTACGAGTCTTCGTAGGCTTAGATCTTTAATTATGTTTCAAAGGGATGTTTCGATGCTGTTGAATCGACACACAGTCACAAAACATGAGGGCGAAAAAAAAAAGTTATTATGAATTGCATGAAAGTTTTGTATACGATTGGCCAATCTTCTTTCTTATGTAGAATAAACAAAAACATATGAAATTGATAACCGTTTTGTCAAGCATTTGATCCTGCAAATAAATTTAGATTAATTTTTAATCTAAAAAATATATTTATAGGGAACCACCTCCGAAATAATATCGATTGCAGTAACGCAGGAGGGTTGCAATCTAACTTTTATTTATTATTTTTTTTTCATTTTTATATTTTTCAATCTTACCTAAATAGAATATGAAATAATATAAATAAATTATATAACAATATCACCAATAAAAAATATTATTGGTATTGCCTCCTTCATAATTAACAACTTTAATTTGATTTAATTTATTATTATTATTATTATTATTATTATTATTATTATTATTATTATTATGAATAATAATATATTAACAAATTATTATTATTTTCATTAAAAATATTAAATGCTTATAAATATACTTTTTTATTTACTAATTTTATGAATTTTTATTCAAATTTTGAACCGAATTGTATAAAACTTTTATTTGATATTGATAATGAAGAGTATTTTAGTAAAACGAAGTACATTGTCTAGTCGTTTTTATTATAAATAAATAATATTATTTGAATTTTTAGAGAGATTATTTTTACTTAGCAAAAAAAATAATGACTCTGTAAGAGTAATATTTTGTGTCAATAACGTAGATTGCTGAATAATATTGAAACATAATACCTGCAAGGCTTGAGCATCTATGAAAGTCATAGGGTTGTATTAAGAGTAATATTTGTCAGTCATGAACTCATCACACATTTTCAGGACAAATTACGTACGAAATAAATTTGGTTCAAACAATGTTTGGAGCAAGCTATGCAAGTCAGTAGGTGTAATGTAACAACTAGCAAAAACAAAACATGGAAAGATAAAAAAGGGAAAGGAAATTTGAATTCAAATCAGGAAAAAAAAGGAAAACGAAGAACTCGAAATCGGAAAAGAAATCTCTTCCCCCGATTTCCTTCTCCGATTCGGATTCCCCCAATCCCTTCTTAGATTCGTCCGGCCTAAAACTATAAGAAAGCACGAGGAGCCCTCGCACCCCCTTCGACCTCTCCTGACCGGCCGCCACCATCGACCTCTCCTCTGTTCTTCTTCTTCCTTGGCTTCGGCGAAGCGCGCGCACGAACAACAAAGCAATCGGCGCACGTCTAGTGCATGACAGTCGCACCTTCCTCGTCGGCCAGGACCGATCGGCACCGGAGAAGACAACCGAGGACATCGTCAACGGACCAAAAGCGATCGAGAGTTACTCTAGACATTAAATCCCCTTAGGTTATGAATCGTTAATCATATAATGTGTTTGAAGATTCCATATTGATTTAGAGATTGTAAGCTTCATTTTCATATTGTGATCATTGCGATCCCAGTGCCCGAGGATGGTTGGAAAAGAGGAAGAAGACGGGCACGTCCTATTCTAGCCGCGACGGCACGATCGTGCGAGTTGAGTGGCACAGGCATGCCTGATTGTGAACAACGGTGGCCGCCTCGGCTCTTGTCAAGGCATAGGCGTGCCAGAGAGTGGCACGACCGTGACGATAGCACTGACGTGCCAGAGAGTGGCACGACCGTGACGATAGCACTGACGTGCCAGAGAGAGACACAGCCGTGATGGCGGCACCGACGTGCTGGAAAATGGCACGGCCGTGACAGCGGCGCTAGAGAGAACATGACCAAATGATGTTGGCATGGGCGTGCTAGAGAGAGCATGGCCGAATGATGTTGGCACGGGCGTGCCAGATGGTGGCACGGTCGTGACAGAGAGATTTCGGACCAATTTCGATGCGTAAGCGCTGACCCTGCCCAAGTCCCTGACTCGACCCGAGTCATGCGCATGGACCCTCGACAGAAGACCCGACCCGGGTTTCCCTTACTCGGTCCGAATTTTGTTACAAAAGACAACCACCCTTTTGCTTAGGGCTGAACTTTCATAATGTCCCGCTTTTGACAGGCCCGCTTGAGACCATGTCCGAGATTGTAAATACTCTAATGGGCCCTTCCCACTACCCTGAATGACGGGTCGGGAATTGGCATAAAGAACAAAATAATATGGCATAATATTATTGCTTTTGAGAAAATGGATCTACTCTAACCTTTCTTTGATCTATGATTCTAAATTTCACATATGGCAAACAAGATAAGTAAAGAAAAGATAAAATCATGAAATTGCTATGTGCCATCCAAAGTAAAGAGTAAAGATTATTATTACAGTAAAAAGGAAGGGCGGGTAGTTGAGCTGAAGAGAGAGTGAACCTACAGGTTCTTAACGACCACTACTCTAGGTACAGATCCTCTCTCACCTGTATTCCGAAAAGGATTATGCATTAGCATCTCCGCTTCATCAAAGAGGGCATCGTATTGATTACATGTTTATAGCGTCAGAGGGACAAGTAGCTTAGCTGAGGAGACAGTGAACCTACGGATCTTTAATGATCACTATCCCTGAGGTACATGTCAACTTTCACCTGTATTTCGAAAGAGGGTATGCATTGGTATTACACCTTTTCCAAATTGGGCATCACTGGATTTATAGATGTCATATAGGCACCTCGAACTTTCCAACCTAATAAAATCGAGCTCGCATAAAATAACGAAATTCAAGGACTACATAATGATGTAAAAGATGTAGTACAACTCATAATAAAGTAAAGTATGACATAATAAAGTAAACATGACATAGTAAAGATAAAGTATTATCACAGTAAAGAACAGAGCATGATTATAGCAAAGAATCAAGTATAATTATAATAAAGAATAATTCATTGCTTATGTGCAACCAAAGTATTGACTATGACAAGAAAGAAAGAGATCACTTATTAAAGCATGTTATCTTATTGCTTATCTATTGTTGATTCAAGCATGATTTGATTATTAATTTATAACATATGATTCTAATGTACTAAGCGTTTTCGCTCACCGATATTCGATGCTCCTGCATTTGAAATTTTACAAATCAGAGTCTGACCTAAAGAGAAGTGATAGAGGATGTAGAGCTCGAGGATGGCATCAACTCATTAAGCTCAATAGTGTCTTGTCCTTTTATTTGCATTAGTCGGATAATTCGTTTCTACATGGATAGTTTGGTCTTTTCTCTTGGAACTAGATATGTGGTCATTTGCTTGGACCTGTTAGATATTGTTGTCATTTTCTTTTTCCCGTATGGATTTCATTAGATGTTGGTGTCTTTTAATATTTCGACGTTTTCTCGTTCGTAATAAAGTTCTTATTTAATTTATTATTATATTCATTACCACGTATTGCATATGTTGAATGGTCAAAATCATACTATGATCAAGAGCATAGCACATAATGTAACATCTCCAGAGTCAACCTGAAATAACTTCCCCAGAGTCAATCTAAAATCCATTATCACTTCCTATTTATAACTGTGTAATAGTAATGAATCAAGGTATTAAATCATCTTTTACCACTATCCACGCGATTGAGGGGTTCGACTGAAAACATAACTTGTTTGCTTGGCTGGACTCGCAGTGAGAGAGCATGACACCAAACAGGCATTCCATTCTCCTGTCTTTGCATGGTGTAACCTGTTCACCAGCCTATGAACTTAGTCAATGGGCTCATGCACGAATGAGTAGGAAATGAGATCCTTTTATTAGGCCCCGATATATGCATGCTGTTTGCTGTGAATGCAAAGAAACAAATCTGAAATTACAAGTACAAGAAGGTTGAAGCCTCTTGAGGTGTTCTCATTTGTTGGCCAGAGCAGTTGAGGTTTGGATTAAGCATTTGGGCTCTAGACCAGCATGGGCCATGCCTTTTCCCTGAAGCCTTGAGCCATCAGGTTATATTAATGAACTCTCACTTGAAGCCTCACTCCACAAAAACAATCTTGGCCCAGGGATTGCTAAGTTTGGTGCAAGCACTTAATTTGTATTATCATCTGGACCATTCAATCTGTGTGCCAGTAGATCAAATTTGCTTATGGATCGATATGCAAGTTATGGATATTTCATTCGTTGCTTTTCTTATTTTAAATCTTTATGTATATGGAAAACAAGGTGGTAACATGGTCATGGATTTGCTGCGTTTGACAGCTTGTTCATATGTATACTTTCCGACTCGAATACATATGGACTGGTTTCTGATCTTAGAGGGTAAGACATATAACAAGTTCTTCTTTTAGTTTTTACTGTGCGCTTTGCAATTCTTTTGTGTTATCTGATGTGCATCTGGAAGTTCAAGATTGCTTTGAGGAATGAATGTGGACATCCAAAAACATGCATCTGATCTGAATTACGTAGTGGCCTACCTCCGGCAGATCTTGTCAACATACTGATGGGCACCTTCCTTGGTCTGCAGACCTTGTCTAGCACATTCCAAGGTGGCCTACCTTCAGCATCAGTACTTGCAGATAATTATGCGTTGGTCTGAATGATTAAATTCTCGATGCTTCAAATTAAGTTTTTACCTTGATACATCGATGCATCTGCAAAATTGCAAAATTAAATTTTTGCCTTGATACATCCATGCATCTGCAAAATTGCGTTTTAAAATCCTTCAGAAAGAACACGGATGATACTAAGATGCAGCACTACCAACTCTGTTGATGATAAAAGCAGTTTCCACAAAGAAGAATACCATATTTTGAGGAATTCTTTATGCCGATGAGCATGCCTGTCTTCCAGTTACACCAGTTTCTGCTTTCAGCTTAATTATTTATGCATAAGTTTTATGATCACTTCATATTGATCTCTCCATGTTCCATCTTCTCTTTTTTACTTTATACTGATCAGCTCCTTTCCTGACCGTGGCAATGGCAGAATAGTCAAGCTTAATGTGTCTAAACACCATAATGCTGCTGGTTGATGATTCTTACCCACAAGCTTAATGCACTCTGACGTTTGCCGCCGGCAGGACCAGTTGATTTGCCAAAGAGCCAAAAGTTACATGTATAGTTCGGCATAGCTTAGCAGGATCTAACATGTGATAAGATGCCTGTGCTAGATGCTAACACGATCTTTCTTGCAGCTTTAGATGAGAAGAAGATAGGAAGTAAGGCCTCAAGTGGGACTAGAGAGCACTGTCTCATATCTCCCTCTGAAACTGGAATATCGGCGAATATCGACAGCACACCTAAATCGAATTCTTTTCTTCACAGCCTATTGACAATGACTGAACATGGGAAGAGTCTCCTTTCATGCCAACTATAAACCAATGAATTCAGACGACAACATGAGGTATTTGTTCCATATCAATGATCCCCCTGTGGTCCAGCTGTCAAACATAGCAAAGGTAAGTGCTAAGCTGTAAAACTTTGACGTTTAAATGTTCATGTCTGTGTTTAATTAAATTCCTTCAGGAAGAAGACATGTAGCTGGATGCAGGCATGAGATTTCTCTGTCCAATTGTGCAAGGCAATTGGTGAAGTAAACGGTTCAGAAAGTGACAGTCAACCTAATGATGATCAACTGCTGCAATCACTACTGTTTGCTCTAATAATGACATATTAGAGAAGGAAAAATGCTGATCATGCAGACACAAGTTCATCCAAGCCCAACAAGATTAGAAGAAATGGGTTCACTGGCAGCTGTCAAAAAGGTAGAATTAGTGGCATCTAATCCAAAATGGGAAAGAAGATTTGCTCTTCGGACACAATTGACCGGCACGAGCAAAGTGATGCATTGTACAAGTTAAGAAGGATAAAGGAGAGGATGTTGATACCAACTGATCATAGGAAAACTTCCATGACAGCCTGGTGGATGTCTCTCTAATCATATTGTTCCAACCCAACAAGCAATAAGTATCTAATGTTAACTATTCACATTTTCTTCTTTGGACCACCCACTGCAACATCTTCTCCTTGCAACCCTGAAAGAACTGAGCTTTGTCTATGAGAATATGGCCCCAGTCTGGGTCCCAGAAAACTTTGATACGCATGGAATGATAGGGTTATCTAAACGCCCCTTTATGTAGTCCTGGTCTCAAATCCTCATGTCCTGCCATAATTCTGCAATTCTACTTAGGTTAAGAATGGAAGTGTGGATGGTACAGCTGAAGAGGAGAAGAAGTTGATGGCCTAAATTGAGGGGCAGCATGAGATACTGATACATGGACATAGTCCTGACTCCTGACATCTCTCACTATTTCACACCCACTCTCTATCTCCTCCTTCTGGTGCTAGTGGGCACTCCCAAAGGTTCCTTGTGCTTGTATCCACATATGGCTTTTAGGTATTCCTGCCAAAGCTGAGCACAGGGTTGTTGCAGCAAGCAAGCTTAGTCCTCAAGAAAGATGCTCTTTTGTTGGAACCATCCAAAAGTATGGAGTTGGTTCCAGTCATTCTCCACTTGTTTCTTTTTTTTTTTTTTGGCTATCTATACTTGATCAGTAAAATTAGCAGTTCATGTACAATTTTCAGTTGCCACTTTGATTTTTTCAGCAATTAATGTTGATTCCTTAAAGGATCACGCTTGCTCAGGCAGTGTTGAGTTGTACGACTTCATTTCATGCAGAAGATGGTATTTATATCAGATGAAAAAATATCCATTGACTTCGGAGTTCAGTACGAATATAATCGACAAGAAAAAGGAGCTTCATATGAGTATTAAGTGGTAGCTGACTTTAAATTATCTGCAAAAACTTAAAAAAGAGAAGCCATACAAACCTCGTTGACGTTTATAAGAATACAATAATACAATGGCTAAAAATCAAGCTGGATACACACCTTGCTGATTTATTTAACTTTTGCCAGGATCAAACATTTAATTAATACATATGCCTGAAGATGTTTTAAGTTCAAGCATATACCAGATAGGAACATCTCAACAAACTGCTAGCAGTTTTATCATCTATGACAGAATAGCTTCACAATGTCAGATCTCTCAAAAGTGACATCCATAACAAATCTGAATCTTTGAAGATCATGCAACCAGAAAAAGATGAGGGAGGCATCTCCAAAGAATCATTTGCCCTAAGTAGATTAGAAATTAACCGGAAAATCTGCTTAAACTCGAACATTGTTAGCTCAAAGCTTCTTGATGTTTGTTGCCGTTGAGCATCCCTATATATACAATGCACACTTCAACCTGAATTAAATACGATCAAAGCTCAATTTTCATGTGACCTGTTGGCAGAGGGCCTGCAACAACATATGCTGAAGTCAGTTTTGTTGCCTGTAAACATCAAGATAAATCAGTGGCTTATGTTATTTGGTACCATGGAAACTGTGAGAGGAAGCCGCTAGCTCCTGCCCTTGTCCTATGTCCATCTGAACAACACTTTGAAGGTCATCCTCCCAGAAATTACCAAGCTGAAAATTCAGTATTTGTTCTACTTAGGAACATCTTCTCAGCACTCTATAATCTATTCTATTATTCGACGTCTGGCAGAAATCATTACCTGAGAGGAAGGATTTTCGAGTCCATTGAGGAAAGGCTGATGAGACCCAAGACTTGGATGAAAGCTGGAGTCCATCAGGTTCAGAGAGTTCTGGCTCTCTGCACCATTGTTCAAACCACAATGGAGAGAGCTCCCTGGTTGAGGCTGGTTAGCAAATGAGGATTGCATCCCAGATGCCTCTAAGGAATAAACTGAATTTGGCATAGACCCACAGGTCTGATGAATCTGATGTTGCCACAAAGTTCAGGATTAGCTACCACAATCCATAAATTCTGCGATCTTTAAGCAAGAGACAAAGTCAATGTGCAATCTTACATCCTTGGGAAGGAGGTTTGCTAAATTGTTGAAGTCTAAGCGTGGATTCACAGTGGCCAGCTTCATGGATAGGAACTGCAACACAGCATAGGAGATGTAAGACATGATGAATGATTTTAGCACTTGGACTTATGGTCTTCACTATTTCATTAATACCTCGACTTGTCGCTGTAGTGATTGCACATAGTTAATAATCTCATCGAGCATGACAGCTTTGCCCGTTACCTATTGAAAAAAAAAAGATAATTGAACATTAAACTCTACAGCAGAATTAAAAGTTTCCACAAACAAGAGATGCAGGTCGATGGCTTGACAATTCACTCCTGGATGATACCTTGTTGCAACCTGGCACCAGATCTTGCAGTAGTTTCATTCGCTGACTGATCTTCTCTCTTCTCACCTAATTCATATATAGACAAAGAAAGAATATTTAGCTGAGCAACTGCATAAGAAACTCTGAGGATGCAATAAACAATATCCACTCCATACCCTCTCTGCAAGGCTGTGGCTATCAGTTGCCTGCCCTCTTCTGGCCCTCACATGGATGTAGTCCTTGGGCGGCTCCGGTGGCTTGTTGCCGTCCTTGCCCTGCTTGGAGCCGTCATTATTGCCACTGGTGCTAGCGCCATCGTTCTGCTCTACTTTCGGCTCATTCTCTGGGACATGACCTTCTGTTCGACTTCTCTTGGCGCATGGCTTATCTTCTTCCATTGTCTGCAGATTAAAAACTTCAATTATAGATGAATGAACTCAAGATGAAGTTAATTCTGCAAATTTCCAGAAATCCGATGTACCTTGGGAGGATCTCCAGAAGGATTGGCTAAAGAAGCGTCCTTGCCTTTGCCCTTTGGTGGAGCTTTCCGCTTCTTCCCGTTGCTTCCCGGAGGACCCACCATAGATACTTCTCCACCAATGGGATCAGACACAGAGGACTCCTCTCTGGCATTCATGAGTTCTCCATTGTTCATCTCCTTATTGACCTCTGGTAATACCCCAACTTGAAGCCCGCTAGTCGTTAAGGACTTGGTACTCGGAGCTCTTGTGAGCCTTCCGGCCTCTGGAGCTGCGACTTGTCCTCCAAGCGGGTCGTAATTCCGGCCGTCGAAGCTCGAGAACCTCGCGGCTCTATCGGCGAAGTCCGGGTCGTTTAAGAAGTGATCCAGATGAGAAGGATGCATCTGAGGCCCCGGCATCGGCAGGCTTCCGAACGCTTGGTGGTGCTGGTAGAGGCTGCCCATCATGGAAAGATTCAATTTTGGAGGAGAATTCAGGGGCCCGCCCACAAAATGGGACTGGGGGGAGATCTCCTCCCCCGAGTTTGCGACGCTGTGCAGTCCGATGAGCTTATGAAAGGCGAAGTTCTCAGCAGGGGTTGGGGCGGCAGGGGAGCTGGACGACTGCGACGACGACACGATCGAGCCGAGGGCCGACTGGAGGTGGCCGCCTGCTCCCATCGTGTGGTCCCAGTTCAGATTGAGGAAGCACTGCGGCAACTGCTCCGGAGGTCCCGAGTTCATCTCCGGCAATGTCGGTGGATGATATGTCCTCCCTTTATCAATGCGAGGCACAAAAGAGCAGGAAATATCACCAGATTAACCAAGATTCCGATGCCCCAGTTGACTAATTCACATCAGGAAGCAAGATAACAAGTGGAAGACGGTAGCTTTATGACAGTTCCGATCTCAGGCGAGGCATAGTCGTCTTTGGCACCTTGTTTCGCCCGAAAAATCTTTCCTTTCCTCGAGCTGAGCAAGTAACGATACGAGAAAACACAGAATTCCGATAGATTTCAGTTAAAGATCTCTGCTTTCCTTCACCATTCAGATAATTAAGCACCTGGAAGTGAGAGCAGCAGGGAAAGCTGAGAACTTTTGATGAAAAAAAGGAAAAAAACGGGTAGGAGAAGGAAAGAAAGAGGGATAAAAGGTGAAGGATAGGAGAGTGGAGCAGAAAAGGAGAAAAATGGGAGGAAAGAGAGAGAGAGCGAGAGTGTGTGAAGGGAAAGGAAAGAAAGGTTCAGAGGAATGGTAAACGTGGAAAGGAGAGGAAAAGATGGGATTTTGAAGAGGGTGTGAAGGATGCTGGTGGAGGCCAGAAGGGAAATATGAGGAAAGGAGAGAAGAGAATAGTGTTGGGAGGAATTGTTTGAGACCCTGTGCGCTCAAGTAGAAATATAGAACACAGTGGCGATGCGAAAAAAATAGTGTCTGTGTTATTTGGAGAGATGAAATACAGGGAATTGAGGTAAAAAATTCAAGCTTTGTGACGCAGAGGACATGAAGAAGAAGGGGATGATGGGAAGAGAAAAGGAAGGAGTGAGAGAGAGAGAAGGTCTTATTGATTAAGGTAATATAACAACTTTATTTTCTTATTTGGTGAATTCATCAATGATTAAAAAGAAGAGGGACGACAAAAGGAGAGTTATTGGAGTGTGCATGCAGAGTTGATATAGTAGGAAGATTGTTTAATGGGTTCAAAAGATTGAGAGATACCCATAGAAAGCTCTGTTTTTTTTATTTTATTTTTCTTCTTTTGTTGGCTTGCTCCCGATATGAGGTGAGAGTTGAGCATCTAGTGGTTGGTGATATGATATATATACCTGATGCAGGGGGGAAAAAGTGAAAAATACAACTTTTACAGGATGACAAACACAATAAATAGAGTTAGGCCTCCAAATATCTTTCGTGTTCAGCCTTTTTAAAATATGGGGTTAAAAATGTGAGCAGATTGTGCTACCATCCAACCTCCATATAGTAACAGGCATTTCTGACTTTTCATCCATGAGTTCAGTTCATCTCTCTCTCTCTCACCCCCACAGGATTAGATACATGGTTGTCCAGCTTTAATGGGTCTGAAAGGACTGAGGATGTGAAATATGATCAAACTTGATGTGGCATATCTCGCGTCTCCACCAAAGTTAGGCCCTGGACCAAAAGTATTACATGCCATCCTCCACGGGACATTCTGCAGATGCAGATGGTAATTGTACTGATACTCTCCACACTGATTGAAAACTGCAACAATTGTTGTAAAAACAGTGTGTGAGAAATGGAGTAGCAAAATAAAAAGAAAGAAAGAAAAATGGCAGCTGAAATTTGCTTCAGTTGCACTCCTCTTCTGGTTTGCCTCGTTGACCTCAAGATGCATGCATAGTGTTATGCACCGCCACCCCTTTTGAGGAGACCTTTTCCTTATCCTGCTTTGTTCTGTGGCCTTTTCCTTGGGGTGAATTGCACCCTACCCTAATAAGCAGAAGGCAGTCAAGGTGCCTTCCTCCTTTACTTTTCTTGCACCACTGTTTACAGAATTCTGACTTTACCCCTCAGTAAACAGAAGATGATTCAGAAAAAAATGATAACTTCTCTTTCAGGGTAAATCTTAGGAAATTAAAAAATGATGAATTTAGTTGGAAATTTGAATTAGGATTTTACGGATTGGGTCAATCATTTATGGACAAAAGGAGGAATATGTTTTAAAGATCAATTAAAGTGAATACTTGTTAAGAAGACTAAAACTGTATTCACAATGGACACAAACATAGAGAAGACTTTTTTTCAAGACGAAGAGAAGTGATTGTCACCTAACCAAACAGTATCTAAATGTTTCCTGTACCTGTTTTATTTTATGTTCATTCATCCTATTTCTATTTGCAGACCCTTGGGATTGCTGCTGCCAGTCACATGCATGTTGGCTGTATACAAAGTTTTATTAAGGGAAGAAAGAAAACAATTCTTAAATCACATTGAAGTGGTGGAAGAGGAGAGAGAGAGGAGGAGAGAGCAGAGTGTGTGTTTCCACCAATCCCCTCCCCCTTCACCCTCCCTTCTATGCCTTTCCTAAGGTCTTAGATTAGTACACATATTCCCCCCTCCATCCTAATCCCCATAAGATATAAACAAAGGAAATTGTGGCAGAGAAGCAATATTCAAATCGATATCAATGTTTCTATGATCAAATGGTAGCCCAACTTTATTAATCCACTTCTATAGGTCCTGCTTCTGTGCTACTACTAGTGGACACACAAGAGGTTGTTATCATATCAAGAAAAAAGGTGGTGGATCAGTAAATCCTTCTTTTGATGCATAAGAAAGTTGAATAAATTAAGTGGTAAGGTGAAGGGGAAAGAAAAAAAAAAGGAGAAGGATTCCTTGCAGGTTAACCTTAATTTTGTGACAATCATTTGAAGGAAGGATACAAAAGAACCAAATGGTTAGGGAATTGATGGTTAAAGAAATCAACACAGTGAATTGGAAGCAGATTTGTTATTTGACAGCAGCTTTTGAATCTTCCACCAAGTCAATCGTTTCAACCTTTTTTTTTTGTTTTGTTTTCAGAGCAATTCCTTTGATCGCGCTCCTTTGTCTGCTTACGTTCACCGTTTCAAATCAGAGAGAGAAAGAGGGGGAGAGAGAGAGTATCGATCCTAATTTTTGCAGTAAAATTCGGTCGCTGCCCTGCAGTTTTTGTTCCTGATTTCGCTCTGACATCAACACACAGGGAGCAAAGTTTTGAGTTAGGATGAATTGAACGAATGCGTGTAAATATTTAAGGATGATTTTTCAAAATGTAAAGCATCACTCTGAAATTTTCTTTTTCAAAAAAATCAAACTAGACGTTCTTAATCTTTTTTTCCATCAGAACCTTAGTTTAAACAAAATAAATAATATTTTTAAAAGTTATCAATATTAAATTGATCAAATTAGATGTTTAAGAAGATTTAAAATTAACTTTTTGATCTAACTACATCACATAATTTGGTTACATTCACAATAAATTAATTCAGTAATATATTTAATCTAATGATTATGGATAAGAGAAAGAATAATACTATGCAATATTAGTTGAAAGTGAAACTAATATTATTTTTTTTTTTAAAAAAGATATTTAGTTTGGGTTCAATTTTTTTTTTTGTCAGGAGTTCTAGTTTAAAGTGTTGGTTTTACGTATTCCGAGAAATAAACTTAATTTTTAATCTGGCTTCAAATTTCTTCAAATTTTTAAAGGATTGAGAGAGTTAATATAGAAAGCTAAGCTTAAGTAATTACATCAACTTGAAGTAAGCCTCTTGAAGGTCTCAACAACTTGTACTACTGTTGTGTCATCAATTACTTTGTTTATCACAAATGGTGTAACTTGGTAATGTTGCACAAATTGCAGTGGACAGCAATGAAGCCTATCAATGTCCTATCCAAGTTGGTATCCAACTCTGATTGAAGAAAAGATCTGAAACTACTGACCACTGTCTTGGAACTGAAACATATAAAATTTACAGTGCTCCATGAGGGGAAAAAAAGGAACTTTTGCCATATGCTTCTGGTAGAATATGTGAAATTTCTTTTAGGTTGATAGATCGAAGTAGTACAATTTCTTACTTAAAATGCACGAAATCAGGTTTCTAACTGATAACTGAAGTGGCTAATTAACACACAACACGAGCACTTGAGATTTGTTTCCTTAATGATTGTTTTTCGAAGTTGGTTGAATACAAAGAAAGTGCACAATTTCAGATACATCATTGTAGGTTATGAAAACTTTAAATGCATACTTTTTTTTACTGTGCTGCTATGTCCTTCTAGGGAGGCTGCAATTTCTGAATTATTCTTCACACTCTTCAAGCAATCCCCTAATCAGATCTAGTTCTGCAATGACTTTGGCTAACCACCTGCTGAAGAATTCTATTCCTATGACTGGAAATCAGTGCAGCTCACAACCTTGATAAACAAATCTGAAACTTTGCAACTTGCTTCAGGACTAATCACCCAAGAACATTCGCATACTGAAGAACAAATCATTGGATTCACCTTCACAAGTACCCAATATAATGACAGAATAGTGGCTAGAGTTGTGTGTAAACAAGCTTACAACTAAACTATAAGCATCATGACTTATCTCATAACCAAGCTAAATTATCTAAAATGATATATAGACTGTTATATATCCATAATGATCTGTCTCTGACACTAAAAAAAGACAAAGTGACTACCAACTGCAATCTACTTAGTTTACTCATTGAATTATTAGTTCCAGATTTTTAATAATCTTGGGACTGGTCAAGATCCAACAACCACACACCTTGGCTCCATCTCCTTATAAAGAACCTCAACCTAATAGCCATTGAGGAGTGCTAACCCACTCCACCTCCAACCTCTCTCTCTCTCTCTCTCTCTCTCTCTCTCTCTCTCTCTCTCTCTCTCTCTCTCTCTCTCTCTCTCTCTCTCTCTGAGGCAGAGTGCTGTGTTTTTAATCGGTTCCCACTCAAGTTACAGAGATGCTCCTTGTTGCTGTGCAGGTAAAAGATTCTTGCATGTCCTGAATAGTTTAATGGAGTAACAAGTAGCCCCATGGCTTGGGTAACGTGCGTGGAACTCCAATGATTGAAATAATAGGGATAAAAATCGCTAGTAGGAAGAAGGTGAAGGAGGCAACAAAAGGGAAAATGAGAGAAAAATAAAAGTGTAAATCTGACCAAGCGCAATAGACAAAGACGGAAATGTTGAAATAGAAGTGTTAATTATCTTATTATAGACGGTGAATTCTTAAACACTGTTGGAAGGGAATCTTTTGCTTAAACTTGTTTTTTTCTTCTTCTCTTCTTCTTCTTCTCTGTTTCTTTCATAAGGGGAACAAAGACGCATTTGAATGTTCTTCTGGCGTGTGCTGTTCGTGCCATCCAAGGCTTTGGTATTATGGAAAATGAAGATGATTATTTGTTTGTATTAGCTGTGAAACGAGCTAACATCTTGTGTATTCGGGTTGAACAATACAAGTGTTCAGGTTTGTCTCAACTTTACTCAGCTCAATAAATTGACAAGCTTCCACTTCCTTTTGTTCTGAGGGGAGGACAGGGCACAGCTTGATTTTGTTGGAGGATATCCAAAGGACAATAATCCAATAAAAAAACATATATGATGAAGCCAGCAAGCGATTGATCCAATGATTAGCAACTCGAAGACGTGTTTTGAGTTCCCAGAAACATCCTAATCCAAAAGAATGCTGAATTATCTACAAATAAGTTTTACCCACTACCAAAAGCATAAAAGGAATCGCACAAAGTTTTTATTAGCATCAGAGTGAGGCACTATTTAAAGTCAAATGCTGTCTGCGAAGGTTCACAAATCAATGTTTGTTGTGCCACATGATTTTGATGGAACACTGGAAAGATCATAAAGGTACCACAAGCTTTTTATCTGTCATAGACCATCAGTACGTAATATACAGAAAAGCTGTGTAAAGCACCAGTATGCAAGCATCAGGCACAGCAAGAGATGAGCAGTACTTTAATCCTTGTTTCCTTTTTGCTGCAACCTCCTCATCATGAGCCAGTAATTCGTTGCTGTCAGGAGTAGCAGCAACCAAAAGCATTTTCACATCAGAGGAAGGGCTCATTTCATTCACCTCCTGGAAATTTTCACCATCAAGTCGGGCAATAAATTTGGTGATAATAACAGATTCTTAAATTCCGAGTTCTAACCTCAAGGGATGTAATGATATTTTATTTTGGAAGGAGAGAAAATGACAATAGTTTTAAGTTTCAACTCACTGAAACAAAATATGTTGCAGGTATGAACACAAGGAAGATCTTAAATTTCCTATGGGCTATGGCGTCCACTTTGCTGCTCACATGTTCCTGCATGATCACCCATTCCTCCACGTATGAACCACCACTGCACCAACTCTGATGCAAATGATTCACAGCTCCGCCCTGCCAAAGATCACATAAAGACATACCCCAGAGATAATTGTGGTACCTTTCCCAAAATTAATAAATTCCACAACATTGCAAGAAAAACACCACCTAGGATGTATATTTGTTTACTCAGTTCAGGCGCAGGTATGGGGCAGTCTACTTGGATAGGACAGTCATCTCCTCGAAATAGTTATGATGGTTATATCATTGGCAAAAAAAAATGTTTGAGTAATGCAACTCAATGTGTAAAATGTTCCGTGAGATGCTATATTTTGATCAAGAACATCACAAAAAGCATTTGAGACAAAATGAAATTACAGATATCTTAAACTATAATATGTATTGTAACTGATTTTTTGTTGCCATAAACTGCTTAAATATCAAAATGCTCGGACAAGGGAAAAGGTGGAGCTAGGGTTTCTGTAACTATCAATTCACTCGTTATCAGGCTTGACAAAGAACACAAATGATATTTGTCATGGTTACATATCTAATATAATTGGTTCCCAATACAAGAACAATGTATCTCTATTTATAGAGAAATCACAAAAGAATGCATAGAAATTATCACTAGAAGATCAGGGAACAATGAATTTTTGAATCACTACAGGATCGTAACACTTCCACTAATGTGTAATAAAACATTCCCAATGACCTTGGGTTATTATGAAAATATATAGTCTCATTGGAGTTTGGTATCTTGGATGACTGCATGACATGCAGAATATAAATCAACAACCCGAACTTAAAAAAAAAAAAGGTTAGATTCTTCCACTTCTCGGCTAATAGGGAAAGGCTATGATGTAAGGATAACGCCTTACCTTCAAACGGTGCAGCACCAAATTAAATCTATAGAGACAGATATCAAAAAACCCTTAAAAAAATATTAATTTCAAACACAGTATCTGATTAAGTATTTTTTTAATGGGATGACATAAGTGTCTAATAGCTTATATGTAACCTTGGTGAAAGAACACATTGAATGAAAAATTTAAGCAACTATGACAGAGATCAAGGATATGGCATAAATATTTTCCATGAAATGCATAGGCCATGAGGATTGTTACTATCAAGAATATACTAATCCTGATTAAAAAAACAAGATAATATGAACTTAAACAAACAAGTACTGGGAAATCAGCAAAACTAAGAGGCACATATAATTTACTAAGGAACAATTTAACTAATATTGTAGATCTATGAAGTTATTTTGTGAAAACGAGACAACTCAATGGAAAGTATACAAGGCATTTGTAAAATTTTCATTAACTGTGATCAGATCTTACTAGTATCAGAAGGCATATTACATTGAATACACAACAGAAAATATGAAAACGAGCGTTTCTCTAGAAGGTAAAGGATGGTACTGAGTTTGGATAGTCATCCACTTGACAAAAGAGTGTTTTATGTGTCTTTTCTCACTCCTCGCATTATAAAATATACCACACACTTCCTTTTGAAAAAAAACATACCATACACTCGCATGAGATGGGAAACATACAAATTGCTTTATACTTAAACTTCAATAACCAAAAGGATTAATTGAAGGAGAAACCATTACTTTTTTCTAGAAGGAGAATCCATTACTAAAACTTCTGAAGTTGTTAATATGTAAACTACACTTGTAAGCACCAGATTCTGTAGCCTTATTAGACAGAAATTAGGTGCTTCAATATTATAAGCAGGTTTTGCTTACTGTTAATGTTAAAATCATTTTTCACAATAAGAATTTATTAGAATATTTTTTTGAGAGAAATTTATTAGAATATTTAATTTGGAAGAGATTACTCATGATTCATAGAATACTTATTTCAGTGAAAGTATGACTCACTAATTAGGTTTAAGTAATACGACTCCTCATCTCGATGGGTATGTGTTAGCATGGCATACTATTTAAATGACTTATTAATAGTAAACTGGAAAGATAATATTAGGTAAAATATTGCAGCTTGTCCCTAGAAGGTACTATGGATTTTTGGCTCAACTAACGAATAGCTCATCACTACTGGTTGTTTTCCATTTTTCAAGAGGGAAAAAGATGACTAGTGATTTAGGCATCCATAATCCATTTATCATTATGATCGGTGTCAATTGAAAGGGTTAGAATGTATGCAAGCATCCTAACAGACAACCTGAGCACTCGTTATTTATTTTCATTGTTCAACTGTGAAAAAAAAAAAAACCAAAAGCCCTGCTCCTTCAGGCGCACTACAACGGAGTGTTTGTTATTTGTTAAAGCCAAGAGTTGGAAGAAAAACAAGAGGCAGAGAAAGCTACAACAGAAGAGCAATCAAAGATGATAAAACCATCAATTTAATGGTTAAGAAGAGCAAGCAAGCAATCCCCAGCATTTTGATGGACAATTTACCAAGATGTTTCAAAACCTTTGCACAAACTAAATTTAAATGCTTTGTAGTACCTAGAACTAACTCCGCCTATATTTTATAGCCGGTCCCAAGTCCGGATAAAGGAGGAGGGTTGTGTTAGGCCTCGACAGCCAACATAAAATCATGTCGAATCTTATGAACATGGATCAACGAGCGTCGTATGATCCATGTAGCCGACCCCACCTAGTGGGATAAGGCTTTGTTGTTGTTGTTGTTGTGTTGTAGTACCTAAAACTATAGGTCAGTTCTCAAAATATCCTGAGCCTTTCATTATCAGTGTGCCAATTATACAGCTAACAAATCTTTCCTACAACATAAGAAATGAAACTATTTAATATTGTCAGTGAAATGGTTAAGATGAAACATTCTTTCAATATATAATAAGGGCAAACAGTGTACTGTGCTCTCATAGCAAGAAAAAGGGAGGTAACCACTTGTATGTGCAGCCTTCTTCCTATTTTCAGATAGAGGCAAGCACTTCTATTTGCAGCTTTCTTCCTTTTTCCTCTCATTGAGGCTTGTTTCCATGTCTCAATCCTCAATCTCTTGGTCACCAAGCATTCACCCAACATTCACTAGAAAATGTGCTTCCTGGCATATTTCCTTCACTCTCTTGTTTGCTTGCACACCTCAATACGATTTTATGATATATTAAAGAGGTCCTCTAGAAGCAATGTCCATATGTTTGCCACCGTGGCAAAAGGCAGAGAGGAGGGGTTGTAGACAGCAGTCATCTGAGACCAATCGAACCTAATGTATCTGCATTATTGGATGCCCCCATGAAAGTTTGAGATATCCACTGCACCATTTCATACCACGCCAGAATGCCACTATTATATCTTTTTGACAACCCAGATTCTGTAGTGAAAGCAGTTGGAAAATGGCTCTTGGGCAGTGGAACCCATTCCACAATCAACAGTTAAGAAGTGAAATCTCCAGCTGCTCCATCCTCTTCGCAAGGTCATGCTTCCCGCAGTGCTTCAGTCCATCCACCACAATTTCGAAGCTCTGTGTCCTAGGCACCATTCCCATCTCCGTCATCTCAATCAAGTAATTGGAAGCCTCCACGAATCTCCCTCCACGACAACACATCTTCACCAGCATCGTGTACACAGGCCGATTCGGGGGGTGTCCCTTTGTCTTCATATCAGTGAAAAAGCTGAATGCATCCTGAAACCTCCCTGCCCTGCACAATGCCTTGACAATTGCCGCATACAAACTTGGAAACGGCTTGTTCCCATCCTCCACAGCAATGTAGAACAACCTGAAGGCATCCTCAATCTTGCCCAGCTTTGCCACCGCCGGGATCAAAATCTTATAAGTAGATATATCTGGGCAGAGACCCAGCTCGCTTGCATCATTGAGAAGACTGATACAGAAGTCAGCCTCGCCCGACCGGCAGAGGGCTTCCAGGAGAGAATTGAATGTTGCAACGTCCGGCAAGGTGCCTTCTTTAGTCATTCGCCGGACCATCTCTTTCGCAGCCTCGAGGAAGCCAGCATTGACGAGGCCATCGATAAGGATGTCGCGACCACGAACCGGTGGCTTGAATCCCCGGCGGTTCATCTCCTCAAGGAAGTCCTGGGCCTCTCGGAGCTTTCCTGAGGCGCACCACGCGTCGACGAGGGTGGAAAAGGTCCGGCGATCGGGGGAGACGCCCTTCCTGGTCATGCGGCGGATTAGAGCGTAGGCGCCGTGGAAGTTGCCACAACGGCACAGGGCGGAGAGGAGGGCGTTGTAGACGGCGGTCGTCTGGGGGCAATCGAACTTGGGAAGACGGTTGAAGACGTCGACGGCGAGGTCCTGGAGCTGCGCCTCGCCGTAGGCCTCAATGACGGCCGCGAAGGAGGAAGGGTTCAGGGGGAGGGCCAAAGCGCGCATGTCGGCGGCGACGGACCAGAGCTGGGAGAAGAGGCGGTGGCGGGCGAGGGGGAGGAGGAGGGCGTCGAACTCGGCGGCGGAGGGGCGGTAGGAGGCGTAGCAGCGGCGAGCCCAGGAGAGGAAGCGGAGGGCGGAGAGCGGAGCGGAGGGGGCAGCAGCGCGAAGGACGCGGAGGACGAGGTCGGGGGATGGCGGAGGGAGGCGGAGGCGGCCGAGGGTGCGCTCAAGATAGAAGTCGCGGCGGACGATCCCGGCGATGTGGTCGACGGCGGCGAAGTAGGCGTCCTTCGCCGACGGATGGTGGCTGCGGAGGAGGGGGGCGGCAGACGACGACGGAGGCGGCGGCGAGAGAGAAAGGGTCTCGAAATGACGGCGGTGGAGGAGGTGTGGACGGCGGTGTGAGGCGAAGAGGAAGGAGCGGAGGAGCATCGTTGCCACTGTCGGAGCGCGGCCGCTCGACGAGCGCACTTGAATACATTGGGCCCCCTCCAATTTGGTACATGGGCCTATTGGGCCGTCGTTTCAAGACGACACATTTGCAATTCAATAGGCCGACCCAGCACTCAACGGATAGATTTGAGATGGGCTTCAAACAATTCCTCAATTATTATAATTTAGAAAAACATTACGTCAAATACTTAGGGATACCTTCTAACTTCACTTTGTAATACGAATGTCCTTCATCTTTTAACTCATTTCACTCGATGCCCTCCTTACATGTGATCGGTCGTGTCTCTCGATGTGACGCTAAGACACCGTCTTTTCTTCTCTCGATGTAGGCATTACAATGACATGATAATAATAAAAAAATAAAAAAATCACATCGCACCCTCCTTCTCTGACAAGAGCTTGCAGGGGGTACTCCTCCTTCCCCCTGCCTGCGATGCAGCATTTTTTTTTATTTTTTTAATTATTTTTTTATTATCATGTCATTGCAATATTTATGTGATGTCAACTTCGTGATCGAAAAATGATCGATCACAGGTAAGAAGAGCATCAGATGAAACAAGTTAAAAAATAGAGAATATTCGTATTACAAAATAAAATTGGAAGTTAAAAAATATTTGACGTAATTTTCCCACCAATTTAGCAATTGCGATTTTTTACTAGAATATAATTCTTTTTTCACTTTTCACTGAAATATACTTCTTTCAATCCACGTGTACTTAAACCATCCAACTTTTTTTTATGAATTTAAAATCAAATCATCATATTTTCTACAATAAAAAAAAAGAAAAAAAACTAGGTTTTCTATTAATCTTGGTTGCTGAAGGGTATGTATCAATGTTTAAGATATGACCAGGCCATCAATCCGGAATGACTAATCGGTCAGGTCGGACAAGTTAAAGTGGATCGAGCCGAATGGTCAGACCTGATAATATAAATTAATAAAAAAATAAAATAAGTTAAGTTGATCATTGTAATATTATTAAGAGTTATTTTCATAAACCTCTCTTAAACTATCACGATTTTTTATATCTAACCTCAAACTATGAACTTATTTTTTTGGATCTCTAAACCATCACGACTTTTTTACTTTAGTCCTCCCGTCCACTTCTGTTATGTTTTCTGTTACTTTTACTTTTTTTCATTTATGAAAAGACTAAATTATCTCTCCCTTCATAAAAATATGAAATAACAAATATAAAAAATAAAAAAACCATTCGAAGGATCAAAGTGGTAAACAAAAAAATTTATCATTTATGAAAAATACTAAATTACCCTCCCCCAATTTCTTTTCATTTTTATATTTTATTATTTGATGTGTTATGCAAGGAGGGGTAATTTAGTCTTTTCATAAATAAAAAAAATAAAAGTAATGGAAAACATAACAGAAGTAGATGAAAAGGACTAAAGTAGAAAAATTGTGATAGTTTAGGAATATAAAAAAAATAAGTTCATAATTTGAGGTTAGATGCGGAAAATCACGATAGTTTAGGAGAGCTTTATGGAAATAATCCTATTATTAATATGTAATATCTTATTTAGCAAATAATACAAAATATAATAAAATATTCACATCAAATAATATAATAAAGTAAGCATTAATTGAATCATCAATCAAATATTTTATAAAAATATCTCGTGAGGTAATTATAAAAATAAAAATATCGATGAAATATTATATATATGATAAAGAAGAATGTTATAACATGAATTTCAAGTAAAGATATATATAAATAATATTTTTAAAAAGTTTGAATAATTTTTATATGTTTTATTATATATATATATTTTACAACTTGACCTGTCCAGATCGATCAAACCCGTCGGTCGGGCAATTGAATCCGACTTTTAACTAGGTCAAAGCGGGTCAATCGCATGGCCGAAGTTTGACTGACCCGCGGGCCATTTTAGTGTTCGGACACCGATCGGACCAGGCGGGTCGAGCCAGGTCTTACAACACTGGTATGTACAGATCAAGACTATAGTTTTTATAACATTGATTGAGAAGAGGTTGTAGAAGATACTTATAAAAGATAGAGAAATTAAAATATGATTTTGAGATATTATTAAGTAGAAATAATTCGTGGTAAACAAAAAATTTGAAAAGAAAAACATTGTTAAATGACAAAGAAGCTTCCTAAGTTCCTATAAAGTTGTGGGAAGAGGAACTTCTATAAGATTGTAGGGGAGATACACAGGGAATGATTGCTAATATGTTATAACTATAATCATTATCATCATGATTATTATTATTATTATTATTATTATTATTATTATTATTATTATTATTATTATTATGGGATGTAAATTTGTATTATCATGATATTAATAATAATTCTCTTGCATATTGGAGATGAATTTATGTAAGATTATGAGATAGGACGGAGGAGGAGTTGAGAAGAGATTATGGTCATCATGGATGGGGATAAAAAGAGAGAAGGTAACAAATGAAGAAGATGTTAGGGAAGATAATGAGAAAAGGAGAAACTAAAATGTGATTTTATGATGCTAGTCTACATAACCTTGAAGAGATGGAGAAACTCGAAAGAAAGTTACTTTATTCAAAATTAAATAATCAAATCATTTCATTGAGGACCTATAAATTATGTTTGTACATTTCTAACAAAATTAAATAATAATAATATCTAAAAAAACAAAATTTTCAAAGAAAAGTATCAAGTTCTTTAATGGAAATATAAAATAACAATAAATTATTAATAATTATTGATATTACTTTAATTTTTTTAGAAACAATTGTGACCATTTGCATGTGTTCAGAAACACATATACAATATGCATCCGTCGGATGGAGATCAAATGGGCGCTATTTTTTTTGTGGCTCAGGGCATAACGCTCGTTTTATCCGAGTTTTTTTCATGATTTTTTTATTTAGATTCGGCGTGGGAAAAAAATTCAGAGTCACAGATCGATCACAAACCGACATTCGACATTTTGCAACATGAAATTTTTCACAGAGTCACAGGTCGATCACAAACTGACATTTTGCAACATGCTCTTGTAAAAATTTTTACAAAATCATAGATCGACATTCAATCAATATTCACAGAATCACAAGCAGTGATGCCAAGGACAACCTCACAGCGCATTGAGAAGGAAGATCTTGACCTAGGGTACGGGCGGGCGGTGATTGCGATCTCACGTCGAAGAAAGAACGCAGGGAGATCTCACCCTAGGGCACGAGCAGTGGCGGCGATGACCTTGTAACAGCGACTTTGAGAAGGAAGACTACAGTGGTGGCGGGTGGCAGTGATCTTGCGTTGAAGAGGTAGCACTCAAGGCATCCGACCTCGTGGTGGTGGTGGGCGAGCGATCATCACGAGGGAGGACGAGCATTGCACGGCATGCAGTGGGGGCCAATCGTTGCGAGGGAGGACGAGCATCGTGCGGTGTCGGCCAATCATTGCGCGGGAGGACGGGCGTCATGCGGTGCGGGCCGATTGTCACACAGGAGGAGCACACGGCGGGGATGACGAGGGATCGCGGGCAGTGTCGCGCGGCGGGGAAAGACACTAGGGCATAGCGCGGCGGGGAAGGAAAAAAAATGAAAAGACCGAACCAAAAAAATGGGGTGTGTACGCCCCTGAGCCGGAGAAAAACTACGCCCGCTGGATCTCCATCCGACGGGCGAGGATGGAAGGAGGTCGGGGGAGGACCCCATTAAATATATAGATAGATAAAATTATATGGTTATATGTTTGATCATTTCAACAAAAAATAATAATATAAATCAATCTTCTAGTAATAAATATGATTTATTATTGTCTTTCACAAAAAAATCATTAAAATTTTTATTTGAATTTAATATTGTTTCTTAATAAGATATTTTCATATAAATCATGAATATATTTATTATATGTATTATTACTTATTACATCTAAAATTATTTTAAGATAAATATTGTAATATGGCTTGAGAGGTCAACACTTGACATTTTGCACCTCTTCTTTTATAAATAATGATTCATTTGAATACCATATCTAAGTATGTTGGCCATAGATCTTTTTTTACATTCAAATCACAACATGATACACTATTTTCCCCTTTATAATATCTCATTTTCAAAACTTTCATTTCTGTGTATCAAAGTGGGACTAAAAGCATATACGATAGATCTAAATATAGCTAAATATTTCAATCTATTTGTTAATGTTGTTATAGATGAAATATAATTTATAATATTCCTTAATAATTTTGTATTAACTAAAAGTACAACATAGAAATTAATATTAAATTTCTTTTGATAATATGTACGTATGACTTTAGTATTTGACTATTTTTATTTTAGTATAATATATATATATATATATATATATGTTGTTATTAATATTTTTTATCAATTTTAAAGTATTTAAGCTATTAATATTTTAGTACTATAGTAAATTTTATTTGAATACAGATCTTTAGCTTCTAATCTGATGTAAATACATACAACATTTGCACACGCTGCTTTTAAAGTTCCTTTTTTATTCACAATGTGGTAAACTTCAAAAGTGGGACTAAAATAATATCATACTAAATTTAATAAAACTTAATACAGTAGTTAACTATATATTTAATTGAATTACTTTTCTTTTAACCATCTATATTGAACTATAAATAAGGAAAATAAAATTGTGCAACCCCTTAAATCTTTATTGAACTATAATAAAAAAATAGCTTCATCTATATTGGAGATGAATTTATGTAACATTATAGGATAGGCGGGAGAATGAGCTTAGAAGAGGTAAAGTAAGATCGAGGGAAGAGAGAGAAGTTTATGAGTGAGAAAACGGTTACACAAGGTAATAGGGAAAAGTGGGAAATTAAAATGTGATTTTATAATTTTTAACATTGTTGATATCACTAAGTATTGAATAATTGATAATGATATAATAAGTCCAAACAACATGAGAAAAGCCTTTTTAAATGGATTAAATGGGCCTCCTTGCCCATCTGAATGAGCAGGACGGTCCTGCCTAAATGGGCATTTGAATTTCTCTTGGACGAATTTGACATGAGAATGAATCGTTGATTCTCAACACTTAAAAAGGGTGAACCGTCAGTTTTTCACAAACTGAAAAAAAAAACGTTCCCATTTTTTTATTTATTCTCCCTTAGCAAGATCGTCGTCGTTGCTGCCTCGACGCCATTGGGGACGACGCCCTGACGTCGATCGACGGCACCCCAATGCTGCTCGATGAAGGCTCGATGCCGCTCGACAAAGCCCCAACGCCATTCAACGAAGCCCCGATGCCGTTCGGTGAATGCCCGACACTGCTTGACGATGCTCCGTCGCTGCTCGCCTGACTGTCGCCACTCGTCTCCACTGTTTACTTGACCGCCGCTGCTCGCTTGATCGGTGTCGGATCTTGCGGCAATTGGGGCGATTCAGGGCATACGCCGTCGGGGCGAGCAATGTCGTCCCCATTGGTGTCAGATCTCGCGGCGATTGAGATGGACGACGACGTCTCTAGCAGCGTTGGGGGTGAAGCGCAAATTTGGGATTTTGGCGCAAAATCGGAAAGAGGATGGGAACGATTTTTTCAATTTGTAAAAAGATCAAGAGTTCATTCTCATTTTAGATGTGAAGTTAGATTCATTGTCCAAGAGAAATCGGACGGACGCCGATTTAAGCATTCGGTCCTGCCCATTTAGATGGGTAGGACACCCATTTAATTTTTTTAAATAGCTAATAAGCTTTTTTTTTATAAAATTATGGGAAACCGATAAGGAATTAGTTAAAAAAACTTCAATAAGATTGTGGGGAGGATATGTGTTAAGGTGACCGAGAAAGAGAGTAACTTAAATGCTATTTATCATATAACAAGTGGATGAGTATTAGTGGCCACCCATTTTAAGGTGGATAAAGTTATTGGATGATGTGGTAGAGGTGTTGTGGATATTAATCTTCAATCAGTTTTGTGACCTTTTATCCATTTTCTAATATTAAACCTTGACCAAAATATGATTAATTTTTTCCATATAAATTGTTTAATACCAACTAGTGGGTAGAGTTACCATGGGAAAATATAATTGGTAGTCATAACCGGTGGGGAGTTATAATATACTAAAATGTTTATTAAAAATTAAATTAATTATAATATAACAGGGCAAATCTTTATTTGTTTTCATTTTTATATAATACGTTTTTAATTTATTTTCATATAATACGTTTATGTTTATTTTAATATAATATTGTATATAAATGGTGAGGATATGATCTTTGGTTATAATATAATCAAACCATTATCTTTTGTATTAATCAGTAACATGCTTTTTATATATAATCAAAATTTATTATTTATCATTTACGTATTTAGTAGAAAATTATTAGTAAACTTTTTTAGTCATGTAATGGGTAGGGGGAGCTGAATATATATAATATTAATGCTAATGTGATTACTGACTATAAGTAGGGAGGTGATTATTAGTTATGATGTATTATTATTATTATTATTATTATTATTATTATTATTATTATTTCGGTGAGTTAATAACTAATATGGCGTTGCTCATGGAAAGAGGAGATGATCTGGGAAGGTAAATATAAATATTTCGTAGGAAGAGAATAATAATAATGGGAAGATTATGTGAGGAGATTACACGTGGTACGTGGAGGGTACACAAACACAGTGGAAGAGTCATGAATCATGATAGGGTTGTATGAACGAGAGAATATAATACAGTAATAATAAATTATAATGATCAATTCAAAAATAAAAATAAAAAAAGATAAATATGAGAATGCACTACAATTAATTACGAAAATATCATTTAAGTTTGAGCCATTATATTATATAATGCATATAGATTTAGTTAATTAAACAGACCACGTCAGCAGCCGTGCAAATACTTATCTGTTTCGCCCCCGTTTGCCGCCATCGACAGATCACGTCTGATGTGAAACGGACGGACATGATTCGAGTTCATCCTCGTCCCGCGCCGTTCTCTTGTCCCGCCAGAACTGATCGGACTATCCTGAGCTCAGCTCCCTCTCCGTTCATCACGTCATTTACACGAGTTCTAAAGCAGTGACCGACTCTTACATTTAAACTCCACCGGAGTCGAAGACTTCGTTGTCCTTTCCGTGTTCCTTGTCCATTCGTCGGAGAGGAACTTTTTTCCAGGGCTTCGATCTGCGATGGAAACTTTCCGGTAGGAAGATCGTGGCCCTTGCTCCGGGAATCGTCCCCGAATTCGTGATCTCCGCTCCGGGAGCTTCTAATCGAGGTAAAGAACGCTCGAATTGGTTTTGAATCGACCTTAAAGCTCTGATTTTTGCCTCCGTGCCGAAGGCTTCGATCCCATGCTGCACCTCTCGAATTGGCGATCAACTCGAACGGTTGGTGCTTCTGCGTGATCGGTTGCGTTGACGATGATCTCTTTGCTCGGTTCCTTTGTTTATCGGTAGTATGTAAGAGGGTTGGGATTCAGACTGGGGCTCGAGTCCGTTTCCTGGTTCTCGAATTGTTTCTTTTTCTCTCCTCTTGATTTGATCGCGGTTGCGGATATGAGGATCAGGGAATTGGCTGACGATGGGTCCGAGATTGACAGCTGTGATTCCGGAAGCCGCGGCGACGCCGAGAGAGAAATAATTGTGGTGGTGAAGGCGAAGAGGGCGTTGGTTGGTGCCGGAGCACGTATCCTCTTCTATCCGACGCTTCTGTATAACGTTCTTCGGAACAAGGTTGAGACTGAATTCCGATGGTGGGACGAAGTCGACCCGGTATGATGACTTCGCCTTTTTACTTATTTCCCTTTTTTTTTCCATCTTGAAACATTGATTATATTAGACGACCCCACCTAGTGGGATAAGGCTTTGTTGTTGTCGTCATATTGAAACATGGATTATAAGTTATGGTTGAAGTAGATTGTGTTATTTTGTTTGTTAATCTATAAATAACTCTTTTTTCTTTGAAGTCTTTGCTACTGAACTATTTTACTCAAAATGTAACAGTGGATGTCTTCACGGATGTCTTATAAGTTTGTGTTTCAAATACTGGAGATAATTATAAGCTACAAATTACTATGCACACATTTTAAACGTTGTTTCTTTTTTGCCAGAAGCGTTTGATTAGGGACTTGTTAGGTTGCGCCCGTTCATTACTTGAACATGTGTTTCTTTTTGTATCTGAAGCCAATTGCAATATGTTTTTGTTCTTCGCCTCGTTTAGGTATTTGATATTTCCATTTTATGACACAAATTGGGTCTCCGTTATTATTTAATGGGATTACATGTCTCTTGTTGTATAGCTAGTTTTATGTTCTGGTTTACTTATGAGTGTTTGCCATCTCTTTGCTCTTCAGTTTCTGTTGCTTGGGGCTGTGCCATTTCCTAGAGATGTTCCACGATTGCAGCAGTTGGGAGTACAGGGTGTAGTTACCCTGAATGAACCTTATGAGACTTTGGTACCTTCTTCATTGTATCAGGCATGTTCATGAACCTTATGAGACTTTGGTACCTTCTTCATTGTATCAGGCATGTTCGCCTCCTGTTGAGGATTTTGGATGATTGTTTAGGCAATTTTAATTGAACTTTTCTAGTTGAAATTTTATATTAAGAGCTTTTTTGTATTTTCTGCTACTTTGTGGGTATGATATTTTCAGTACAAACTCCGGAATAAAATTCTTTTATAAATCATGGCACTGCAATGACATACAGATATCTAAATTTATTCCTCTTCCACATTACTTCAGGCTCGTGGAATTGATCATTTGGTGATTCCCACAAGAGATTACCTTTTTGCTCCTTCACCATTGGATATATGCAAAGCTGTTGATTTCATTCATGGTAAGTAGACTTGCATTAGTTGTCAACTATAATTTTGCATTGACATATTTATCTTTGTTGTTTCCCTCACTTTATATCTTGTTGATACATCTGTATATCTTTTATCAGTCCTTGTTCTGCATCATTAAAGATCTTCAGAATATTACATTCTGATAGTTTTCTTTCATGCTATATATGCACTTGTGGTGTTTACTACATTATCACATTTGATAATTGTTTATATTTGTTTTCTTTTACTACTGGAGTGCACTTAATTTTCCTCTGACCTCTTATCTGTAGAGTAGGTTTTTCTTTTTAGAGCGACTTTTTGTTATGCTTGTAGATTTTCAGAGTTCTTAACTCCGCTTTTATAGCCGGTCCCAAGCCCGGATAAAGGAGGAGGGTTGTGTTAGGCCCCGACAGCCAGCGTAAAACCCTATCGAATCTCATGAACATGGATCAACGAATGCGGAATGGCGTCGTATGATCCATGTAGCCGACCCCACCTAGTGGGATAAGGCTTTGTTGTTGTTGTTGTAGATTTTCAGAGTTCTTCTTCATTGATCTTCATGAGATGTAGTAATTACATTAGGATAGTTGTTTTACCCTTCAGTGACATTGAAAATTTTTCTCTTGTTGGTGCACTTTAGCACTCTTTTGCCCCTTTTTTTTTTGAAGTTGCATCTGGATATAAGATGTCACGTCATATATTTCTAGATGCACTTTTCTTCCGAGATTAATATTTGGTCCTTTATGCTTTAGGCACTAATCACTCCGTAATTGCTGAAAGCATGAAATTTTATTTCCTCCCGGACTGTGCTTTTCTTTCATGTTATATTGTTACATATATCATAAGCTTCCAACTTCATAACCTACAGAGTTGGGTAAATTAATTTATGCATGGGCCTAACCTATATTTTTTTAAAGCACAATATATGGCTATGCAACTTGATAACTGTCTAATCCAACCTCCAAGTCAGTTTAGATGTTTTTCCTTAGATTTAAACTTCTTTTGATTTTCAGAAAATGCCTCCTCTGGTAGGACGACATATGTTCATTGTAAAGCTGGAAGGGGTCGCAGTACAACGATTGTTCTATGCTATCTGGTAATTCAGTATTTTTCTTTTTCTTTTTAGATATTTCTGAGAATAACTATGGCTTATATTTATTTCTTATGTGCACCAAATGGGTCTTCATGCTAATGTTCAATGATTTTGACACAGGTGAAGTACAAAAACATGACACCTGCAGCCGCATTTGAGTATGTTAGATCAAGACGGCCTCGAGTACTATTGGCACCTTCTCAGTGGCAGGTTTACAATGGAACTTATTAGTTTTTACTTAGGGTACAAATGATGGGAATCATTTCTTGGGTCACCTTTTTCATAATAAGTTTTTTGGTGTTATTTCTTTTGTAATGTATTGTCAAGTTATAAATGTCTTAACAACTTTGAAATGAACTTGACTATTATTTGTGATTTTATATTTGGAACTTTAAATGAACTAATCTATTAGCTTGTTCCTAAATGAACTAATAAGTATTGTTTACTTATTAGTATTGTTTACTTATTAGGGTGTTTGTTTTGTATCGATGGCCACCAACCTTTTCATCTTTAATGTTTTATCAGGCCGTCAAAGACTTCAGCAAGCGGAGCCTGGATTCCAAAAGCAGCATGGATGCAGTGTTCATAACAGAAGCAGATCTTGAAGGCTACCTCACCAGCGAAGTTGCTGCAAAGAGCCTGAGCATCCAATCAGTTAGGAGGAGGGCTAGGGGCAGACCGATGATGGCAAAGCTTTCGTGCCTCTTTTCAGCTTTGAAGGTCTCAGGTGGTTATCCAATAACACATTCCCGGATGCCAGAAGTAAAGTCTTGCTAGCCAGACCCGTCTAAGGTCTGGAGGCAACCTTCTTTAATTGCCAATATTTTTTTAAAATGTTCTTATGTGTATATATTGCTGCTTTGTAAATAAACTGAGTGGGACGCTAGATGTATATTTTTAACCAATTCACCAAAATTTCTATTGTACAGTCAATTTACTAATGGTATAACTAAGTTATGTGGTTATTGTACAGTTAAAGAGTTGCTTTCATTTTAGGAACTAATGATTGGGATTATTACCATTAAATCATGTGCTTTAATTCATTTTTGTATTATTAACTTTTTATTTATAGTTTAACTTCTTATGCAATAGATGGTCTCTTTTGCAATAAAAGAATTGAATTTGCTGGGAACCAATTCAATGTTCTATGTTTAGAAGGTTATATTAGCACAGATTTTTTTTATTTTAATCAATCATGGCTTATATCAGCGGAACATTAAAAATATCATCATCTTTATAATATGCCGAAGTTATTTATATAATATCTAAATAACATGCCTACAATTGTACAATGTGCTAATTAATCGTGTCACAATCGTCATTATTTCATCTTTAATTGAATTGAGATAGAGTGTTAAACGACTTCTCCTCGATTAAATAAGGTTTCCAGTTCAAGTCTTTTTATTGAGAGTCTCACATGTTTAGATACACGACACGAGACAACTTTTCAAATTAGTTGGACTCAGATGGTAGATCGATTTTTAACTTATGGACAGACACATAATCGTTAGCGCGAATTGGCCCGTTGGGCTTTTTGGAAATTGAGGGTTGGCAATCTAAAAAATAATCATAAACATATGCATATAAGCAATTATCAATATTATTATATGATGTAGGACGCCCACAAATCTTGGCATGATTTTGGTTGTTGCTGAGTAACAAGAAATTATTTCATAATAATGATCAAATCTTAACATTACCTTGGCTGATGTTGATTAGTAGGAAATTATATTACAATAATGACGCTAATCAATTAAAAGTAATTAGATAATTGATTTGTTGGCTCATTAGTTATTTTTAATATTTTCTGTTTCCTTAATTCATGTTTCTTTTTTTCATTTTCTAAAGTAGAGACTATTGTAATAGTCAATGAAAAGATGCCAATAAATAGAGAAAAATTCATCTCAAGTTTGCTTTAGAAATTAACATTTGTTTATAGCATGAATTCGTTAGTTTTGAAACATTAGAATTCTATTCGATGTTATCTTGGATAGTACTTTGGCTATCCTCGTATCCTTGTCTTCTTTATTCTCGTTAGATTCTATTGTTGCACCAATTGGTATAATAATGACAGACAAACCAACTCGTGTTGAGTTCAACGAGATTAAGGAGACGCTGCAACGCATCCATGAATCTCTCGAATTACTCTTGCGCGACCATGAAGAGCGAAGACCCCCCTCGTCGAGCCCAAGCCCTTCGACGCTCCATTGATAGTGACCATGATGTTGAGGATCCCGTTCAACATCATGCAGCACACCAACCAGAATGGACCTTTCGTCTTTCAATGACCAATTTCACATCGAAGACTTCCTCAATTGGCTAGCTGAAGTAGAGAGATTTTTCAAATATATGGAGATCCCTGAACGCAAACAAGTAAATATTGTTGCGTATTGATTGAAAGAAGGTGCTTCTGCGTGGTATGAACAAATTCAACTTGCACACATGAGGCAACACAAACAATCTGTGTAGTCCCGACAAAAAATGAAACAGCTATTGTGAGACCGATATCTTCCTCCTGATTATAAACAAATTCTATTCCATCAATTCCGAGAGTGTAAGCAAGGTAATCGCTCGACCACTATCCCCCTTGCTAAGAAGGTGGAAATGCCAACTTCATAAGGGCTCCAAATTCAACTACCAGAGTTTTGATTCTATTCATTTTATTGATTCCAAATTTAGTCTATAACCTACATAAGAGAATTCAACTCCTCACCAAATTTTAGACACTTCTTTGGCCACCATCTACAAGCCAAGTGTAGCAGAAATCACTAGGACTTATAAGTATTGCTATCAATCAGCTCATCGTTCCAATGAATGTCCACAACAAGTTCCAATTTATCTTACTCAAACTAATGAGGCTGATCAAATCTCTTATGAAATTTATGATGATGTAGAAGATTGTGATGAAGTAGTTGTTAAATATCTTGGTCATGCGAAGATTGTGATATCAGAATTTGTGTTATCTTGTAAGGATGATGTTGTGGCTGATGCTGAAAGAATTATGATCAATCTAAAATTTGAAAAATTAGCAACTATGAACTTTCTTTCTAAGCAAAAAGAAGACAAATTTATTAAAGAAGTGGATGAAAAGTTAATGTTAACTTCATCAACTAACAAAAGAGATTTACTTCAAATG
Organism: Pontederia crassipes; assembly: GCA_030549335.1. Taxonomy (NCBI): domain Eukaryota; kingdom Viridiplantae; phylum Streptophyta; class Magnoliopsida; order Commelinales; family Pontederiaceae; genus Pontederia; species Pontederia crassipes. The sequence continues at coordinate 49,336,279 of CM060190.1, read as the reverse complement.
CTTCAAATGCTTCATCGACGTCAAAAGTTCTATTTTTCAACAGATTGCATTTTCAAATCAAGTTTTAAGTACAATATCCTATTATTTGGTACTACTCTATCATCTGTTTGGTTTAATTGATTCATCTATGAAGTTGAGAAAGAAGACAGTACTATTGCAAGATGTGAAACATGATCCTCCGGATTAACATTTCAAAGTTCGAGGTCGAACTCTTTTGAAGAAGAGGACACTGATGTAGGACGTCCACAACTTTTGGCATGATTTTGACTATTGCTGATTAACAGGAAATCATATCATAATAATGAACAAATCCTAGCATAACCTTGGCTAATTAATAGGAAATCATATCATAATAATGACACTAATCAACTGAAATTAATTATATGGTTGATTTGTTGGCTCATTAGTTATTTTTATTTTTTGTTTCCTATTTTTATTTTCTAAAGTAGAGACTACTATAATAGTCAATAAAAAGAGGACAACGAACAAAGAAAAGACCATCTCATCTTTGCTTTAGAAATTAAAATTTGTTTATAGTGTGGATTCGCTAATTTTCAAACACCAGAATGTTGTTCAGTGTCATCTTGAATAGTACTTCGGTCTATCCTTTGTCTTTTTTATTCTCGTTGGATCTTGATGTTGCGCCATTATATCAAACCACTTCAATGATCATATACATTATCCATCGGTCATAAGGGTAATTGGTTAGAATTAAAAATATTCAACTTCAATCATATAAATTATAATTCAAATCTTTTAATCAACTCTCTTTTCTTATACTTCAATCATAAAACTGATTTTACTTATTCTTTGACTTTCATCTTTTAACTAATTTCAACCATAAAGCTGACTTCAATCACAAGGGTTGTTTAGTACTTGTTCTTATCTTTAAAATTATTCTTAAACCATAAAGAGTGCTTCAATCATATAGGTTGCTTTGATAGCTCTCCTAATTTTAATTATATTACATCTTTTATCTTGTTTAACTTATGGTGTCTATCTTTAATTCAACATGCTTTACAATATTGGATGTATAAAGCATCAATCAATCAATATCATCATAATAATAAAATTAATATGATAATAATATGATTAGATATAATTAATATAATATTCATCATAATTAAATATACTTTAATAACTTAAAATCACTTTTTCATCTTCTGAACCCGACTTCCATTAAGGAAAATTCAAGCCTCTTTTCCATAATCCACTTCTATGCAATATTCTATAGAACCCATGCCAAGTGGGGTGGACCCTATTCCAAATCTACTTTTGATTCAGTCAATAAAACACGGGCAAGGTGAGATGAAACCTGGATTGGATTGCCTTATCTTAATTCATAATCTCCATCTTTAGCAAAATTTGAGTTGGGTCCGACGAAACCTAGGCCGAGCGAATTCATTTTACTTCGATATCAACTTTGTCATGAAACCTGAGGCGGACTTGATCGAAATTTGGTCTGGGTCCATTCAAATTTTGACTACTCTAATTTTGACTACTCTTTTAACATCAGTAATCGAAACTGGTCCGAATTCTTTGCAATTTAATTGGCCACGCTAGGGTTGCAAACCCAAGTCGTGCGCCTTCAAATATAATCTATGAACCCATTCCGATCAAATATAATCCCTACCCTTATTCTTCTAAACCTAGGCCAGGTACCAAAAACTGGGGTCGGGGTTCTGTTTTACTTGACAAAGTTGCATTTTTACGTAATCTTTCAACCTCATTTTAGTGCAATTAACTATTCAATTCTATTCACTATAATACTTAAAACATAAGATAAGGGATCTAAGGGTCTATATAGGATCCCTACGCACCTCAAAATGGTTGAAAAATTAACTATGAATCATTTATCTATTTTTTACACAATTGTTGAACTTTGGTTAACGATTATTACATGATGACGCCTTGAAATACTATCGATCAACTCCTAACGTTCTCTGATGTCGAGAATTGGTCTGGTCATTGTCCATTGAAGTGCCTCAATTTGTGTTAGAAGAAGGGGATTTTGTGCAGAAATTTAACCTCAGTGTGTGGAGTGGACTCAACACCCTTTGGGTCTTATTTATAACTTTTTTTGATAGAGTTTGATTCCGAATGAATCCCCAAATCAATTCTAAATTAATCTTTATCTTTATGCCTTAATTAATTAGCCTATCATAATAATTTCTCATTAAGTAATTTCTCATTAATATCTAATCCACCTCTTAATCTTAATCTAAATCAAATTCTATCTTAGTCCAATGTCACTCAAATTTTGTCTTATCTTTCACCAATAAGTTATCTCAATCAAGCTATACTTTCGATTTATCATTTTATTTCTTTCTTTTCTATTATTTTTAGATTAAAATAATAATTAATATTATTTTAATAGTTGTAATATTTGTAAGCTATGAAACTATTAATCCTATCAAAATCAAATTAAAATATCTAATTTCAATCTATTTACAATTAAGATTTAACTTTCTTTCTTTCCTTTCTAATAACACTTTTTAGTCCTATTAAAAATTAATCTTTATCTCTCTTCATATTTATTTTTTAATTATATTTCTATTCCTTCTCAAATTCTCATTTTATATTATTTAAACTATTAAAACTCAAGATTTAATTTAGTAAATTATTTTATTACCCATCGTAAAATCTTGAGATATTATATGAGTAATAATATTCCCCTATCTCTCTCCCATTTTTTTTAGTGCCAGCAATTGTATCTATGTTCCACTTAGCTTCGTGCTAACGTCTCGCAATTTTCAGAACTTCCAGTAGATGGTTGGCCTAGATAAATTATCAAATTTCGATAGAAAAGGAATCGTCGTGCATGATCCAAAAATAAGTTGTGCATAAAACTGTGAAAAACAAAGTTATATAGTTGGTGGTTAAAGAGACGTTTCCAATATAGCTGGTGTATATATATAATATTATGCTGCTCAACATTTATGTTACATGCTTTTTGAAAATGAGTAATTTATTAAGTAAGAGAGCCAATATATATATATATATATATATATATATATATATATATAATGGAGGATGTCGGAAGGGGGCATCATCCCAAAAGGAATCGTTATTGATAAAAGGAAAACGTGAAAGGATGCGCCAGATGTCTTTTATGATGCCTTTAGTCTTCCGAGTCTGTTGCCTAATGATACAAATCAAGTGCTCCGAGTCATAGTAAATTTGAAGCATTGTTATGTTCCTCCTTAAACATGTCCGTAATCAGTAATCCACAAAAGAAATGCCCACACCTCAAATTCCACGACAGAGTTAACATGGCGGGCTACAAAATTGCAGTGTCCGTTATGAGATCTCAAGATGATCTCTCACCTCCCTAACCCACTGGATCCAGTAAGTGCTCATCCGTATTGAGACAACACCAAGATGTAGTCAGAGGTTCCACGGTCACGGGCAGGCCTTCGGAGATGAGAGAGAGAGAGTGAGAGGTAGCAAATGTTGGAGAACTAAACGATGGGAGTGAGAGGTATCCTAAGAACTTGGTGATCTGCTGCACAGGAGGAAGGAGCTTCAACTGCTCGATATGGAAGAAACAGTTTGAAGCTGCAGTTTATCATGTTATGGGAGCAAAAGGTGGATAGGTCTACATGATTCATGAAGCGTCTCATTTGAAAATCCACAAGACAGAGTGGACATTTTTTTGGCTCTCCTGTAGCTCCTGTATCAAGAAAACTAAAATCACGTTTTCGGTTTCCTCGTCTAACTTCACCGTTTTTTCTTAAACTCATCTTACTTCAAATATGTCAGTAATTTGATTGTTTCTGTTTGTAAATTTCTGTACTGATAAAATTTACGTTATAGCTTGGTTAATGATACCTCATTTTTTCTTAAAGGACGCCTCATTTTAAACATAACGAAAAAGGGTGAAGGCTTTAATATTCAAACTTCAACCCAAGGATACATGTTTGTTTTGTGCCAGTAGATGTAGCCACCATTGATCTAAACTGAATATTTTATTAAAAAAAACTGTGGCATGAGCACATTCACAAGGGCAGTCTACCTTTGAACACTCTAAGGTCCAGTCCCAAAAATAAGTAATGCACATATAGTTCCGATATGATGATTGGGACTTCCAACTTAAAATGTGGATTTGCTTCATCCTTTTATGTCACAGCAATTCTCTTTGTTCTATTTTCGTTTGTTTTTTTTTTATATATGGCACCTGACCCATCAACATATATCATGAAAGGTGGCTCATGAGTGAAAGATAAATTTAAAAGCAAGAAGGTAAAACACGAAACCATTGGCGCGAAAGGTGAACTTGAGAAGTATGCACGCTCTAGACGCGAGTCCTAAATAATGTCTACAAGACTTATTTCCAACTGTAAACAGGAAGAATAGGGGAAAAAAAACTGTTACACAACCGAAGGGCGTTCATGCGTGCATTATCAGCAGCTGTGACAATACACATCTATTTCTCTGCACTCTTTACGGAAGTAATGTTATGAAAATTTTAGACAGTGCATGTACATCTTCGATTACTTGGGTATAAATGTAGCCTCACTAGTCTTACAATTTTGGTCGATTCCCAGTCTATTCATACATTCGTGAAAATCCCTTCCAAACTCTGAACACGACTTTCATTTGTAGAGGTTCTTGGAAGCAGACAGTTTATATTTGCACTTCCTCGAATGAATGAATTTGAGGCCGCCACAACTCACCAAATATGGGAATCCAATTGCATCTTACATCACAGCCCAAGAAGCACAAACACCAATCAATGCACCTAATTAACCGAACAAGTCACTGAACAAATTGGGGTTGTTTTCCGTTGGTGTCACTCCAACCTGCCTCGCAGTTGCATCTTTTTGCAAAGAATCTTTGCGATTAGGTCCCTTCTTTGGTGGTGCAACATTACTTGCTCCGTGGGAGATCTTGCCTGCTGAGTAGGTGTCTGCAAGTAGGGAATTGGAAGAACTGCTACCTGGTTCTGCTGGCAGCGGGGTGTCCATGTATAATGACATCAAATCAGCTGCTTTGTGATCACCAGGTTGAGCTGATTTCTCAAGGGGTATTTGTGTTGATGTTGGTCCCAGAAGCCCCTCCAATTCCTTAAAGGGATCCACAGATGAAGCGCTCCCAGGAGCTGGTTCGCCCAGGTCAAGAAGATCTGGCGGAGGGGAAGAGGGAACAGTTTTTTCCCTGGAAATTTCAGGAGCGACAGGACCCTTAGTTGCCGGTGGTCTGTCGGCATTTGTAACATTTCCTTTAGAAGTCCTGTGGTTGGATGGGGCTTTCTTCTCGGTTTTAGCAGCAGAAGCACCAAATAATGAAGCTGCTAATTTCTGTTTTTCAGCTGATACCTCAGGTTGTGTTTGTCTTCTAGAACTGTAGGTATCTCGTGATTGTGAGCTGACCCCATCAGTATGAGTACCATTTGCTGTTTTCTCTGATGTAGTTGAACTAGATGGTCCAGTGGAAGATGAATATGTAGGCTTGCCCCACTTCCTCTGAACACCTTCCAAACGAAGCTTAATGCCATGATCTGTGTTATCTTTAGAGGATGATGATAGCTCCGAGGCTTGGTGGCTATCTTTGTAGTAAATCGCCTCAGACACAGGAACTAGATCGGTAACTGGTGATGATGCTGGAATCTGAGAAATCATCTGTGGAAGTGAGGGCTTTGGCAACTCATAAGCCTCAAACCTTAGTGTGTGACTAGAAGCCTCACTTTGGTATTGACTTTTAAAATTACTGACATTATACATCCCTGACCGCTCACTCTCAGGAATGTAAGGCCTTGACCCCTTCTCCATGGATTGTTGCACATAATTGTTCAAGAATGACAAACTTTTATCGACCTGCAACAAGTTCAGCACTTTAGCATATAGACGAGCATAGAAACCAAACAATGGTCCTACAATATATATATTAAACCAAATGATTCACAATCTGAAAGTATGCAATCCAAGTGCGCTATAAAGTTACATTGATCGAAACTCAGTTACTATCATTTTATCTTTTATTTCTATGATAGAGAGAGAAAAAATGCTCATGTGATTAAAGACATCCATGCTGAATACTAGGTCGCTACATCCAGAAATTACACAAGTCAACTACATGTGTATGCTATTTCCTTTGCCAAAAGTTATCAATGATATATGAGGGCTCCATGGGCTCATTTGGGTTATTTCATCACTATACATACAGCACTCAGCAATGATTCATGTATTGTCCAAATTTGTGTTGGTGTTTTCAAACATCAAAACAATTGAATGCAAAGAGATAAGATGCAAAATAACACATCTATAATAAGGAAAACACTCAATGAAAAGTGAAAGCAATGACTTTCTTGTGCTAATGACTACCTCAATATCTTCGCAGCTTGCATCTAGTGGCATGATATTTTCGGCAGCTTGCCTATCTAAGCCTAACAATGCTTGTAACTCATATGCACGCTGTTGCAAGTCTGTTGAATGTGATGCAGATAGCTCATCAATTAGTGATTGACACTGCGACAGTGAAGAAATGTCAAACAAGGTAGAAAACACAACTGTTATCAGCATATAATTAGAAGCTCAATCAAAACAATCATCCAGGCCATTTCAACTAAAAGAATAGAAAAGATCCATCCAAGTCACTGTTGGCGATGTGATGATTGATAACTCTAGCATTGAGTCAATATGTACATCCAACGAAACCACATACATAAAAATAGCTAACAGGGAATAACACTATGAATAGGATAAAAAAATATGGTTATAGAAGAGCATTGGGTATTAAAAAATAATACAGTATGATTGTAAACAGAATAAATAGCAATTAACAAATGGAAATGAATCATGTCAAGCTATGATTTTACCTCGGGTAGTAAATCTATTCTCCTTCCAGCAGCGATTTCAAATGCATATATTTTCATGATAGCTGATATTGTGTAAGCCTACCAGAAGTCAGAAATGATATAAATGTAGCAACGAATAGAAGTTAATGTTTAAGTCATATAAATATCAAGGAAAAGAAAAGAATGAAAGGACTCTTTTGCACTATGCTAATGTTTGCCAATAAGATACAATCATGAAGAAAATCCAGCTTCAAACATGATGCAATTATTCATATTTATGTGTATACAAAAGATCAAATTGCTATCTATACTCCCATAATCTATTCCACTAGTAAGATATGATAAAGTCTATACCTTAACTGTGTCATCACCAAGATGTGCATCAACCACATCACATATCTTTCCAATTATATAACCAGCAGAATACTTCCCATCTGCTGTTCCATACTCCCCAAGGACCCAACATATAACCTGTAGATGAGGAGCATGTATGAAGTGGCAGCGTATTCTCAAAGTAGCAGAAAATTTGCAAATGACAAATTAGAGGAAAAAACCAAGATTAAAAGTACTTGCAAAAACAGAGAAGGAAGTTTGGGCTCCCCAAGAATACGCAAGTAGGAAACAACCTGCAAAAAAAGATGATGAATTAAGCCCCAAAAAGGACTCCTGATACATATGGAAAAAAACCAGGAAATAAGAAGAAAGCCAATAGGGGTCAATACTTTTGAGGATATTGATATGCACATCAAATGATTATAATCCAGGCATCAATTCATTTCGCATATAGAATGATGTGAACAGTTTATCATTTGTCTGAATAGTTTATACAAAAAGAACAATTCCTTCTACAAAAAAAGAATTATTATAACAAACTACAACATTATGATTAAACTTCATTGCCAATTTAATGAAATAGTACACTAGCACTGTCAGTAAGAAAAAGTAGATAGAAAGCTGGATGTTACAACTGAAAATTAGCAAATACAGTGCATCAACATACAGTTAGAAATGCAAATGCTGTACCATTTGAGCTGCACAAATAATTTGGCTTCATCATATATGCATCATTCTTCCTTTTTTAGAATGTGCACATCAATACTTCTAATTATGAAAAAAAAAACTGAGACATATACATACTGCTGATGATCTCAGTTGAGTGTCAGCACCTTCATCATCCTCTCCAAATCCTTCAGCAATCAGCCGCATTAAATTATGTGCCACCCTAACATTTACAAGATCACCTGCATGCTTAAAGACCTTATTCATGGTCTGTAAATGAAATTGTTAGGGCTGTAGATATTTTAGACAGAGTACTAAACATATGATTGGAAGCTTATTTATAAATAAACATTACGGAAGCAAGATGCAAATTGCAAGAAATATCAATGCAATAGCACCTACCTGAATAAACCACTGATTGCTTGGTGCAAATTGTTCAGCCAACTCAACACAACGAGATGCAATTTCTGTTTTGTAGTGACTATCATTGATGTTTATCATGTAATCAATCATGCGATCAACTATGACTTCAACATTTGTGGATTTTGTCATTTTATAAAGTAACTCAAAAGTTTTGCGCTTTAGAGTATCATCGGGATCCTGCAAATTTGTTATACAATCCAGAAGCTTTCAATAAGTTGTGTAAAATATTGAGACATGACAGACTGGATTAGTGTCTTTAGTGCAAAACTACACAAACACATTGTTTCAAGTTTGATCTTGTTCGTAGTAAATCGGGCAAACAAAAGAAATGCATATGGTACTGCAAGTCAGTTAACTAGCCTTTCATTTCAGAACTCTACATGCTTTTGACAAGGATTCTAGTACAACTTTCACCGCAAAGGGCAAATCAATTGTTCTTTGACTACTGTATAAAAAAAACTCCAAATATAAGATATACCCTCCTAGGCTAAGATACCATTCGAGTTGCTACTAGACTTCAACTATTGTGACCTTTATCCTCTTCAATGACACATTAATTTAGCCATAAAGATCTTCTGTTGGAGTGGCTTCAAATTATAACTTAGTCATAAAGAGTTTATTTGATCATACTAGACTTTATGAATTACTACGATGAAGAATTAGGTTGCATACTTTAACATGATAGAGCTCTATCAAAGGTTGAATCTATTCTGCAACATTTAAGCTCACATCATTGATCAAGCAAAACATGTATACTCTTTCCATTTTGATATCAGGTCAGTTACAACATAACAGCTACATAAGTGACCAAAAATTTAATTTACTTGACAATTTTGGACATGAGGAGCACCAGAATCATGATTTTCTAAAAAAAATACATTTCGTCTTACTTACCTCTAAACAATCAATAACAGCCAGCTGGTGTTCTTCAGCAATATCTGGATTTATTTTAATCAGTCTTCCAAGTGCATCAATACCCATATACTTGAGGTTATGACTATCGCTCTGACCATAAAAGAAAAGTCTAAGCATAAAAAAGAAAAGGCCCAACAAAATAAGTCTCGAAGTGATTAACAGAAATTCACAATAGACCTACCTTCAGGAATTTGGAAGTAGCTTCTGCGGCAGCATCCAATAATTTGGCATTTGGATGGATGGATGACACACAGCATATGCATTCATACAGAACAGCATTGCCGATGTTGGTTGAAGTTTCACATTTCCTAAAGATGTCACTAAGGACATTGTACATGTGTCCACTAGCTTGTTTATCGCCACTACCAAGCAGTGCAAGAATCTTTAATAATTTTATCTGAGCCAGCAAAATGAAGAATTCAGTTTGATTAATATTATCGAACTTGTTACATTAAGGAAGTAAAATTGCAAGGCATGTAAGATATAAAATCATAACTAACAGAAAACAAACACAGCTAAAATTTGTCATATGGATGACGAGAGTGTCTATATTTTTTAAAAAAACTTGAAGATCTACAATATCATAGGTATTGGAAAAACTCTCAATCATGAAAAGGGTAATAATGACATTAACCCACGTTTGTCAAGAACAACCTCAAACACGTGCATTATTAGCTAGTACATGAGTTTTGGAAAAGTTTGCCCTAATTTCACAAGACAGAAAGTCACAAATCCTCACCACTCATTAATGAAGAATAAGCCATGAGTCAATGCTATCTTCAAAGTTGGTCAAGTTACTCACAGAAAGGGTTTCTACATGTTGCCAATACAGACATCATAATGAAATGTTTTTTTTTTTTTCCTTTATCAAATGAGGTGGATCTTACAAGCATTGAGACAAGCAATTAACAAAATTTATGCATATATCGAGAGCTTCTCAAGTCAGATCATGGTAGTTGTTGATTGTTAAAAGCATACCTGGATAAAGGGAGCAGGCATTTGATGGTAATCATAAGCTTTTGGGAGCCTTCTTTCAGCTACTTGCTTAAAAATGCTTACAAAACTGATAACTAAATCTTTATAGGAGTTGACATTTTCTGTGATAAGATCAAAAAGGGGACAAAGCGTTGCCCCCATCACTCCAGGATCATTGTCACACAACTTCTGCAATCAGTAACAGAAAGCAAAATAAAAGACTCATTAATATATTAAGCTATTCATAGCCCAGTGCTTGTGCAATTGATATCACAATCACTTTCTATGTCAATCTTCAAAACTATTAGGCAGTAAGTCTAGGCGTAAGAAGTGAGAACTGAAACGGAACGTGAGATTAAGAATTAGCGTTAAAAACAAATTTGTGGACAACTAACTACCTTGGTGCCAAGATCGCACCTTTTTGAAGTTAGAGAGGAGGTGAGTAACCGATGATGGAGACCTCTGGTAAAAGCGGTGAAGCGCCATTACAGCCTTCTTGCGAACGTCCTCCTTTGGGTGGTTAAGGAGCTCGACGACCTGGGGCAGCACGGCAGGAATGGTCTCCTCGTTGATGAGCTTACAGACGGCAGTGAGGGCCGCGCAGACGACGAGATAGTTGTCGGAGCGGAGGTCCTTCTGGATGGTGTTGACGATGAGGATGATGAGGTCGTGGTCGTCGTTGAGGAAGAGGGTGACGGCGAGGTAACCGGTGCGCTTGTGCGGGAGAGCGTCGTCGTGGGTCATCTTGACCGCGTGGATGTAGCCGAAGGATGCGTCGTGCCCGAGCATCTCGACGTAGACAAGGCGGAGGAGGTACTCCTTCATCTTCCGGCGGGGGACGTCGGGCTCCGCGATGCGCCGGCGGAGCGCCTCGATCTCGCGGAGCATGATGCGGTCCTCCTCGGCCTTGGAGCGAGCCTCGCCGATGGACTTGACGAGGTCCAGGAAATCCTTCGACTGCCCCCATCCGCCCTGGGAACCCATCGCGAGCTCCCGCCCGATCGTCTTCAGCTGCTCCATTGTCAGCCACCGGGCGATCCAAGGTGCAAGATCACCTAGGGTTTTCGCCGGAGATCAGCGCCTCGGCGACCACGAGATCCAATTGATTGGAGTTTGGCGGGTACAATTGAGAGAGCCAAGCTCGAGATCTGGAAGGAGGAGGAGGAGGAGGTTTTGGAGAAGAAATGAGAATAGAAAAGGAAAAAAATAATAATGCCATTTTTTTTTGTGGTGGTGTTGTATTTTGTTATTATACGTATTCTTACTGTTTCATTTTTATTTTAATATACAACAAGGTGGACTTTTAGACTTAATTTCATTTTCCCTCTAATTTTATATTGTTTCAATTTTTCACCATGATTTTTTAACATTTTGTTCAACTACAATTTGATATATGTCGTCCATATTTTTAACAAAATTAACTGTATGAATGTAACGCCCCGAAATTCGACCCGTCATGTGGCACGATCTTCTCTTGTGAGTTTTTTTTTCTTTTTGTTTGACTCTTTGTTAACCTAAATGATCAAGAAAAATGACACACAGCGGAAAGACTTATCAATTAAAATAATATAACAATTAAAGGACAATGTAAAAGTCAAAGAGGAAAATACAACAAATTATCTCGATATAAAGCATAGTGCGGAAACAAAAAAGTACATCGCATGGTCTCAGTATGAAATAACAAAGGTAAAAGTATGAGTACTAAACATAAAAATAATGACAGTCATACGACTCATATTAAACATGACCATAACCATTTGCATATGCCACCCAAAGCGAAGTCTCCGCGCGCACACCATCACGGCACGAGCAAACATCATGTACATGAGAATCACACAGGAGAGCAAGGTCAACCGTTAGTATAAAACTAAGTGTGACTTCGTATAAGTCATAAGATAATTCCATAAGAATAAGCATGAAGTAAAACATATAAATAATGTATGATGGAGAATAGATCAATATGAAGGATCACTAAAAGCATCATGAGTACTTGCTCACCATTCATGTTTTTTCGATCATTTTGGGACCATTCGTTCGTTCATACTTCCATTCATTCGTTCATTCTTTAATTCATTCATTCTTTCTTTCTTTGGAAGAGCTCTTGATTTCTTTTTAGGAAATATCATTGTTAGCACTCGTAGTGCAACTATCTCGACCATCATGGACTAGTGAGTGATCAATGTTATGATTGATCTCGTACAAGGATGAAACATCTGTAAGGATGAAACTTCCATCTACATAGGACAAATAGTAATCCGTGAGGAAGTGCCTTGCTCAGGGCTCGCTTAGCTTCTCAATCATAATGGACATTTCTTTCAATCCAAAGATTGATCAAGATTGTATGGAGCATAGCTCCGGATCATGTGGATCTATCTTCCATTTCGTAAATTGGTCAAGGTCGTACGGAACAAAGTTCCGGATCATGTGGATATTTCTTTCAATCCATAGATTGGTCAAAGCCGTATGGAGTATACCTCCTAATTTTCTTTAAGTTCATTTTCATTCTTTAACAAATCAGGAGGACAGAAACTTTATAAATCAAAGGAGTTCGATTAGAGTCATATTCTTTTCTGTCCATATAATGGTCGACCATTAGTAAAACGATCGCCCGTTATAAGTCCATTTAGCGATCGTCTGATATGAGGAAACAGACACCCGTTTATCAATCTTTCGATCGATCGGAAAGGTAGCGGTCAACCGTTTGATGTTCATTCTTTATTCATTTCATAATCATAATTTCGGTCGACCTTGAGGGGGGTTCAATCGTGCGTTATGAACAGTGTCATCTTTTCCATCAACGATCGATCGAATTTCTCCGTCGACGGTCAAAAATTATTCTGACGAGGAGACCCAGAATGGTCGACCAAAACAGTATCGATCGCCCGATTGGCCATCGTCGCCATTGTCAAGTCTCGACATTTTCTAATTCGATCATCCGAAAGGATTTCGAGCTTCCGTTCTGGTCTATAACGATCGACTGTTATAGTAATGGTTGCTCGTTATAGATGTCGTTATACTCTTGTCGAACTAAATCGGACGTCCGAAATTATATCGGTCGATCATTTCTGTTCGACAGAACTGCAGGTCATTGCAGAATCCTTAAGTTTTCAATCAATTTTCACTAGAAGCAATCCTAAACTTGTACCAACATGATTCCTAACATTTATCATGTTTCAAAAAATATATTCTAATCATAAATCTCATATTTAACATTTCATTCATATCATTTCTCTTCACATGAATAACATACCTATTCCTTGTCTTTAAGCATGAGACGATTTTCAGATTTCTCTTGATTCCAATCAACTCTTTCTACCAATTAACGACATGAAATAAATTGTGAAGTGACTATCGAAGTTATAATTCAGCAGATCTAATCATGAAAACATATTAGCATCATACATACACATTATGCAATCGATCAAGATCAAAAATCAAAGCAAACATCTCAATGTCATCATACTAATTTGAGAATATGATTCCTACCCTTCTATCATGAAAACTTAATCTAAACTAGTCCTTAAACATACGAAATCCCTCTAAAATTAACCCATGACGCAGATCCTGAACAATACACCTCTATGCCTACGTATTTGGGGTTCGTCCTCGCTGTGGTTCGTCCTCGATTCGGTGTTGCTGTTCGTCGACGTCCGCACTCATGGGCGGCGCCAGCTGTAACATTCCTCACCAGCGTGTGATTTTATCCGCTCTTGGCCTCGGCCCGCACGGTTTTACCAAAACGCGTCACACCTGGTGAATGACATATTCTCATATATACCCAGCATCTCTCCCGTGACTTATGCATGTGAGACTAATCCAAGGCATGCCCCATGCATCCTTCCCCCCTTAGGGGACTCAACGTCATCGTTGAGTTATCGCACCCCATCATGCACAGAGGCTCACGCGGAGTGGCTCTGATACCATATGTAACATTCCCCATCAGCGTGTGATATTGTCCGCTCTGGACTTCGGCCCGCACGGTTTTACCAAAACGCGTCACACTTGATGAAGGACATGTTCCCATATATACCTAGCATCTCTCTCGTGACTTATACATGTGGGACTAATCCAATGCATGCCCCATGCATCCTTTCCCCCTTATGGAACTCAACGCCCTCGTTGAGTGATCGCACCCCACCATGCACAGAGGCTCACGCGGAGTGGCTCTGATATCATATGTAACATTCTCCACCAGCGTGCGATATTGTCCGCTCTGGGCCTCGGCCCGCACGATTTTACCAAAATCCGTCACACTTGGTGAATGACATGTTCCCATATATATACTCAGCATCTTTCTCGTGACTTATGCATGTGGGACTAATCTAAGGCATGCCCCATGCATCCTTCCCCCCTTAGGGGACTCAACGCCCTCGTTGAGTGATCACAATCTACCATGCACAGAGGCTCATGCGAAGTGACTCTGATACCATATGTAACATTCCCCACCAGCGTATGATATTGTCCGCTTTGGGCCTCGACCGACACGGTTTATCAAAACGCGTCACACCTGGTGAAGGACATATTCCCATATATACCAACCATCTCTCCCGTGACTTATGCATGTGGGACTAATCTAAGGCATGCCCCATGCATCCTTCCCCCTTTAGGGGACTCAACGTCCTCGTTGAGTGATCGCACCCTACCATGCACAGAGGCCAACGCGAAGTGGCTCTGATATCATATGTAACATTCTCCACCAGCATGTGATATTATCCGCTCTGGCCTCGACCCACATGGTTTTACCAAAATGCGTCACACCTGGTGAAGGACATATTCTCATATATACCCAGTATCTCTCCCGTGATTTATGTATGTGGGATTAATTCAAGGCATCCTTCCCCTCTTAGGGGACTCAATGCCCTCGTTGAGTGATCGCACCCTACCAGGCACAGAGGCTCACTCGAAGTGGCTCTGATACCATATGTAACATTCTCCACCAGCGTGTGATATTGTCCGTTTTGGACTTCGGCCCGTACGGTTTTATCAAAATGCGTCACACCTAGTGAATGACATATTCCCATATATACCCAGCATCTTTCCCGTGACTTATGCATATGGGACTAATCCAAGGCATGCTCCATGCATCCTTCCCCCCTTAGGGAACTCAACGTCCTCGTTGAGTGATCGCACCCTACCATGCACAGAGGCTTACGCGAAGTGGCTCTGATACCATATGTAACATTCCCCATCAGCGTGTGATATTATCCGCTCTAAGCCTCGACCCGTACGATTTTATCAAAACGTGTCACACCTGGTGAAGGACATATTCCCATATATACTCAGCATCTCTCCCGTGATTTATGCATGTGATTTATGCATCTCTCCCGTGATTTATGCATGTGGGACTAATCCAAGGCATGTCCCATGCATCCTTCCCCCCTTAGGGAACTCAACGCCCTCGTTGAGTGATCGCACATCATCATGCACAGAGGCTCACGCGGAGTGGCTCTGATATCATATGTAACATTCCCCACCAGCGTGCGATATTGTTCGCTATGGGCCTCGGCCCGCACGATTTTACCAAAATGCGTCACACCTGGTGAAGGACATGTTCCCATAAATACCCAGCATATCTTCCGTGACTTATGCATGTGGGACTAATCCAAGGCATGCCCCATGCATCCTTCCCCCCTTAGGGGACTCAACACCCTTGTTGAGTGATCGCACCACACCATACACAAAGGCTCATGTGGAGTGGCTCTGATACCATATGTAACATTCTACACTAACGTGTGATATTGTCCGCTCTGGATCTCGGCCCGCACGGTTTTACCAAAACGCGTCACACCTGGTGAAGTCACGGGAGAGATGCTGGGTATATATGGGAACATGTCCTTCACCAGGTGTGACGCGTTTTGGTAAAACCGTGCGGGCCGAGGCCCAAAGCGGACAATATCGCACGCTGGTGGGGAATGTTACATATGGTATCAGAGTCACTCCGCGTGAGTCTCTGTGCATAGTGGGGTGCGATCACTCAACGAGGGCGTTGAGTCCCTTAAGGGGGGAAGAATGCATGTGGCATGTCATGGATTAATCCCACATGTATAAGTCACGGGAGAGATGCTGGGTATATATGGTAACACGTCCTTCACCAGGTGTGACGCATTTTGATAAAACCGTGCAGGCCGAGACCCAGAGCGGACAATATCGTACGCTGATGGGGAATGTTACATATGGTATCAGAGCCACTCCGCGTGAGCCTCTGTGCATGGTGGAGTGCGATCACTCAACGAGGGCGTTGAGTCCCCTAAAGGGGGAAGGATGCATGGGGCATGCCTTTGATTAGTCCCACATGCATAAATCACGGGAGAGATGCTGAGTATATATGAGAATATGTCCTTCACTAAGTGTGATGAGTTTTGATAAAATCGTACGGGCCGAGGCCCAGAGCAGACAATATCACACGCTGGTGGGGAATGTTACATATGGTATCAGAGCCACTTCGCATGAGCATCTGTGCATGGTGGGGTGCAATCACTCAACTAGGGCGTTGAGTCCCATAAGGGGGGAAGGATGCATGGGGCATGCCTTGGATTAGTCCCACATGCATAAATCACGGGAAAGATGCTGAGTATATATGAGAATATGTCCTTCACTAAGTGTGACACGTTTTGGTAAAACCGTACGGGTCGAAGCCTAGAGCGGACAATATCACACGCTGGTGGAAAATATTATATATGGTATCAGAGCCACTCCGCGTGAGCCTCTGTGCATGGTGAGGTACGATCACTCAACGAGAGCATTGAGTCCCTTAAGGGGGGAATGATGCATGGGGCATGCCTTGGATTAGTCCCACATGCATAAGTCACGTGAGAGATGCTGGGTATATATTGGAACATGTCCTTC
Source organism: Pontederia crassipes (assembly GCA_030549335.1). NCBI lineage: Eukaryota > Viridiplantae > Streptophyta > Magnoliopsida > Commelinales > Pontederiaceae > Pontederia > Pontederia crassipes. The sequence continues at coordinate 49,319,325 of CM060190.1, read as the reverse complement.
ACTAGGTGTGACGCATTTTGGTAAAACCGTGCGGACCGAGGCCCAGAGCGAACAGTATCACACGCTGGTGGGGAATGTTACACCAGCGTCATCCTCTGCTCCTCTGACTGACGCGTCGTCAGAGGAGAGAAACAGAGAGTGAGAGATCAGAAGTGAAAAATGAGAGAGGAAATCAAGGGAGAAGGTTTTAAGGAGTGAAGTGGTCCATTGGTCTCCCCCATTTCGTGACTGTAAGCGGAGAGGAAATGGAAGAGGTGGAGAAGAGGTCGGGCGTTCCTCTTCATCTTCTACTTTCCTTTTTTTTAGAGAGAGAGGGATGTGAGGCGTTACAATCAAAATTATCATTCCCTCGCCCACCCTTTTCTTTCAGTTTCAAGAGCAAAAATAAGGAGAATGGTAAAGGCCACATCATAACCTTCAACTCTCATGGAATGTATCATATTTGGAGGCATAGTTGATTTGTCATATCTTTAAGCACAACAAGTATCATTAAATTTTAAACTAGACTCTCAATTTTATAAGAGTACATTTAACATCTATATAAGAAAAAATGTGTTAAAATGTTATAAATTATACTATAACTTAATGTTAATAATATCTTGAGTCTGAACCCAGTTGTAATCATATGTGGTCCCCAAATGCTTCATCAAATTTCTCCTACGGAGATCTCGCTGACCGATCAGTGAGTCTGTGATGGATCAAGGGAGGATCCACGGGAATTCCCTCTGCGAGGGTTGTAGGGGGGTGAAGTTTTCTAAGCGTAAAATTTTAGGGGTATTCTGTATGTCATTCAGAATTGATTTATTTCCTTATCACGAAATAGACATCCTATTTGGAGGATTAATTTAGAGTCTTCATTAGTCTATAATTTCTATCATCTGTCAAAGAGAGTGCCTATATAAACTTTCCAGGGTCCAGATAGAGACTCATTATTATAATTATTATTCCATAACAAAGAGTGTCGATGACGTAACTTGATTTAGGATGAACCTCGTAAATCTCTGTATTCTTCTGTGTTCGTACGATCTCTCTCCCTCTTTTCATAACACTTAATTTATTTTAAAAAAAATAAAAAGTTGGGTAAATAAATTTTAATAGTATATAGCAAGTGGGTTTGTATGATTCTATATATCACGAATGTTTTTTTTTGTATGATAAAAGAAGTTATAATAAAGTGGATGTGTTTCTTATCTAGGACTGATTCATAATGAAGTTCATCATGGAGAATACATCATGAAATCAAATTTTATTGGAACCAACCTTTTTTGCTTTTTATTTTTTTAAATAAATTATTGTTGTAAGATGCTTACTCTTAACGCTTGTTTGATAAATAACTAATGAATGCTTGTTTGATAAATAACTAATGGATGAATGAAACACGTGGTGTAACCAGATGGAGTTAATGTTTGAATAATAAATTATAAATGATGTGAGGTGATGTAATAATAATTTTATTTATGTAAAATTTATTTTTACTCTTCATTATTTATTTAAATTATTTATAATGATTAACAATTAGCAAATATTTATCATATATTTTTTATTTATTAATTTGTTTTTTCTTTTTATTTTTTGTTTGACTTAATTTTCTATTTTTTTATTATATTATTTACTTTCCTATAAAATTTTCATTCATCTATTTTAAAAAGCTAAAAAGCGAGATAAATATAGATAAAAAATATTATCATAATATTTATTTAGTAGAAAGATAAGAAAAAAGAAATGAAAAAAAGGAGGAGGAGGGAGGTTAATTTAATTTAAATTTATTAATGTTAGGAGGGAGTAACTATTCCATTCCACTCACCCATCAATTTATTCAACTTAATTCTTACAAGTAATAATACAAGTTCTATTAATGAGATGAATTATGTCTTATATTTACTCAATCCCAAACACAAAGTCCTCCATCATTCATCCTATTTGTTATGTAATTTTTTAAAAGAAATTTATATATACTTTAATATTATCTCAATACTTCAATAGTTGATTGTATCATTTAATTCTTCACAAAGACACTTGCCTTATATTTACTAAATCGGACACAAATCCTCATATGTTTTCACCATTCATCGTGATTCTTAGGTATTTTTTTAAGTCTATATGCCTTTTAAATATTATTGCAATACTTCATTAATTTGTTACATTATTTAATTCTTTGCACCGATACTTGGTATTCTCCTACATTAAAATCTTACATTATAATTAAATCTTCACAAATTACATGTTGACTCTTTTTTATTTCATTAATTTTTTTGTTTGTGATAAAAATGAATAAAAATATAAATGCATCATTCACTAATATGTATTAAATTTGTAACATAATTATTTTTTTTATAGATTATATGTTAACTCTTTGAATTTCATTGTGTTTTTTATATTTGCTAAATCCCAAGCACAAAGTGCTCATCTTCTTTCATAATTAATCCTATTTTTTTTGTGTGATTCTTTCTTCATTTGTATTTTTAAAATATTATCTCAATATACCATTAATTTATTGCATCATTTAAATTGTTTGTACCAACATTTAATAATTTCATTATTAATTTGTGTATTAAAATTTAACATGATGATTAAGTTTTCACTCTTTATATTTCATCATATTTTTATTCATATAAAAAAGCATGTATAAATGCATCATTCATTAATGTATATTAAAATTTTAACATAATTAAAATTTCATAAATAAATTCTCGTATTTTGTCATAGTATGGTATTTATATTTTAATCTAACAAAAAAGTTTTTTCATCTTTAAACCATTTATTTATATGATTTTATTTATTTTTCCTATCATATAACATATGTAAGTTAATTTTTTTATTGGGAAAAGAGAATAAAAATGAACAATAAAAAATAAACAATAAAGTGCTCTGTAATAGAATTTGGTAAGGTGCATCCAAGAAAGTATTTCATTGCACCTTACAATTTAGACATGTCCTCATATGATCATCCCTTGTCATTGAAAAGGATGCTAATGTGGATCATCAGATGGCCATCTAATTGGTCCAATTATATTGGCTGCACTGTGTAGCTGAAGTATTTTTATTGCACTTTACTTCAACTCTGAGTTGAAGCATTATATCTATAGAAAAGTAAATAGTTGGTAAAAAAAAGTGAAATAACATCAGTAACAAAAAGGGCTTTTATGATGATCTCAAAAGGCCACATTGGATGTTGGGCCTATTAAATGGACCTCATGAGCATGCACCTTGTTAGCTTATTTAGGCCCACAAGTAAAGTTGGATTAAATATTTCTTAGGGATCTTTTTTTTGTGAATATACTTTTAGCAAAAAAATCCAATAGTTATGAATTAAACATTTTTTTTTGTGAATATACTTTTATGAATTATTTTTCGAGTCAAATTTGTTAGTATCCCCATAAAGAACTCCCAACCGTAAGTTGTCACTGGACTAAGCATATGTAGGGTGTTCACGGGTCGAATTTGACACGACTCGACTCGTCCAATTTTGATTGGATCAGGTCGGGTCAGCCCACTTTGAGAGGTCGGATCCTATTCAATCATTTTTTATTTTTTTATAATTTTTTCCTTACTTTTATCTATTATTTAATATAAAAATATTATATAATATTTATTTAAAAATAACGGAAGTGCAATGATGTTACATATGATATCAAAGCCACTCTACGTGAACCTCTATTCAAGTATGACGCGTTAAAAAACCGTGAGCCCTAGAGGAGGGGGCAAAACGGATAATATCTCATGCAAGTGCAAGGAATATTACATATGATTGCAGAGACACTCTACGTGAGCCTCTATACATGATGAAATGTGATCACTCACCGAGGACGTTGAATCATCTAAGTAGGGGCGGACCTTGGATTACAATTAATATTATATATATATATTTAAAATTTTAAAAATTACAATTAAATTATGATGTTGGATTACACTCTGTCCCCCTTAAAAATTTAAAACTTTATTAATATTATATATTAATATATAATTACAATTAAATTATGATGTTTGTTAAGTAATTTTAGTATGAAAATTGACATATTGTTTCACTTGATTCAATGGTTGCCTTCTATTGTTTATCTTCTGGAGGTCTTGGGTTCAAATCTAACCCCCTTAAATTTTTGTAGATTTTTCCTCTTTATTTTGGCCCTCCTCATATTATGAGTCTAGCCCCACTAAGAATCTTGGATTAGTCTCACATGAATAAGTCATATAAAAAATGCTGGGCACATATGAGAACATGTTCTTGTTCAAGTATGACGAGTTAAAAAGTTGTGAGCCATAAGGAAGGAGGCAAAGCGGACAATATCCTATGCAAGTGCAAGGATCTTACACATGTACAAGTCATGGGTGTAACAATCCATATTTTCATTAAATAAATAAATGAATATTTATTCATTTATAATATCTGGAAAATCATTTATAATATCAGGATCTTACACATGTACAAGTTCGTGATTGGACCCTGCCAAAGTGGAAGCAGTTGCCAACTGGGAGCAACCAAAGAACGTATCGGAGATTAGGAACTTCCTTGGACTGACAAGATACTACCGGAGATTTATACAGGATTTCTCCAAGATCGCGTCGCCATTGACGAATCTCACAAAGAAAGACGTCAAATATGAGTGGTCACGGAACTGTAAAGACAGCTTCCAAGAGTTAAAGAAAAGATTGACGATGGCGCCTATTCTGACCATACTTTCATGCCAAGGAGGTTATGTGGTATATAGCGACGCGTGTGCCACCGGTTTGGGGTGCGTCTTGATGCAGCATGGGAAGGTCATCGCCTACGCATCAAGGCAATTGAAGAAACACAAGAAAAACTATCCGATGCACGATCTCAAATTAGCAACGGTAGTCTTTGCCCTCAAGATTTGGAGACACTACCTCTATGGTGAAGAGTTCGAGATTTTCACAAATCACAAGAGTCTGAAGTATATCTTTTCTCAACGTGATCTGAACATGCGTCAGAGGAGATGGATAGATTTTTTAAAGGATTACGAGTTTGCCATCAACTACCACCCGGGAAAGGCAAACTCGGTTGCTGACGCACTCAGTAGGAAGTGGGTTGGATCACTCGCATGCCTGAGAGTGAGTCGCTGGAATATGATCGACTGTATTATACAAATCAGTTCAGTGACTAGTAGTGATGGTGTACGGATTATGGCACACCTCGGCATGCAATCCGAATTGATGTTGAAGATTGAAAAGGCACAACCGAATGATAATGAGTACGACCACATACTCAAATTGTGCGAAACGATTCATGCCGACTTTATAGTCTCAGATGGAGTCGTCAGATACAGGGAACATTTGTGGGTCCCTGACCATGATGGATTAAGAAGACATGTGCTTGATGGATGCCACAAATCAAAATTCGTCATTCATCCCGGAAGCACAAAAATGTATAAAGATTTACAACGGACCTTCTGGTGGAACAATATGAAGAAGGACATAGCAAAGTATGTTGCAAAATGCATAGTATGCCAGCAAGTGAAGGTTGAGCATCAAAGGCCATATGAGAGTACTGTAGGAACTTGGAATCCCACAATGGAAATGAGAAAAGATAACGATGAACTTTGTTACAGGGCTTCCAAGAACACAGCAGGGCCACGATGCGATATGGGTAGTGGTGGACTGATTTAGCAAAGCGACCCACTTCATTCCCATCAAATGGAAGTAGTCCGTCGAAAGCCTGATGAACATTTATATTAAGGAGTTATCCGACTACATGGAGGCCAGTCTCCATTGTGTCGAATAGAGATCTATGATTTACGATAAAATTTTGGCGGAGCATCCATAGTGCCTTTGGAATGAAATTGAATTTCAGCACAACGTTCCATCCTCAGACAGACGGACAGTTGAGCGCACCATACAGACATTGAAAGATATGCTCCGAGCATGTACTTTGGACTGGAGTGACAGTTGGAACACTCATCTTCCACTAATTGAGTTTGCATATAGCAACAACCACCATTCTAGTATTGGCATGACACCCTTTGCAGCCATGTATGGAAGACCATGCCGCTCCCCTATTTGTTGGAGTGAGGTAGGAGGGCGACAGTTCTTGTCAGAGGAGATGCTGAAGCAAACTATAGAGGATGCCAAAAAAGTTCGTCTCATTAGAGAAAGACGAAAAGTATCATTCACCAAACAAAAGACTTATGCTGACAAGAAACGAAGAGAGCAGATCTTCAAGGTTGGAGATCGTGTGATGCTGAAAGTCTCCCCGATGAAGGGAGTAATGAGGTTCAGCAAGAAGGACAAGCTGAGCCCTAATGTAGTGAATATGGAAGAACCAAACTTGAATGTGGACCTAACATACGTAGAACAACCTATAGAGATATAGGATTATCTAACTAAGCATTTGAAGAATAAGATGTTACCTATGGTGAAAGTGGCATGAACACACCATAGAGACGAAGATGCTACACGGGAATTGAAATATGAAATGAGGAAGGATTTTTCAGAATTGTTTAAATAGATTGATGTAATTTCCCCTTAAGCAAATTCGAGGACGAATTTATTTTTAAGAAGGTTATGATGTAACAACCCAGATTTTTGTTAAATAAATATTTTATTTATTTATAATATCTGGAAAATTATTATCTAAAATTCGAGAATTATTTAATTTCAAAAATCAAGGAAAATTGGAAAATATGGTTAAAGAGATAAGAAGGAATTTGAGAGGGATTGAATTTAATTAAGTTGCTATGATAGGAAATTAATTAATCTCGGAATTAATTAAATTTGAGAAATTATGATGTGATAAATTAGTAATGGATGGCCAAGATTGATTCTAAAAGAATCCAAGGCCTAATAAAATTGAAATCTCAAATTTGCACCTATTAATAGGCATTAAAGGGTGGCTGAAAAACTCTTTTTTCTGCCAAACAGAATTATGTCAACGAGCCCTCTTTTCCCTCTCATTTGCACACAAACCGAGACATCTTCGAGAATGTGTGGTGGCTGGTTTTGAAGCCTGCACATAGGAGAAGAAGTTCCAGGTGGTGACCGTGAGTTTCGGATCGAGGACAGAGAACAATCGCCGACCAAAGTTCGACGTTCGTGCAAGTTTTCAGAGAAAGGATTACAGTTAGTTTTTTACCCAACTTTAAGTACGTAGGGGGAATCCTATGTCATCGGTTTTTCATGACATGGAACACTAATATCTTCTCCTTTGTACCAGGATTTTATTGATATATCATATGCATAGTTTAGACATCGTATGTCATAGTTATGATGGTCGCGAAACGAACTTCTCCGTCGACGGCAGAACCCGGGCCGGGTTCTGTTGTACCCGGCCCGGATTCTACATAATATGGACCGAGTTGAACTCGGAACTGGATCGGGTTGTCCAACCCGGCCCGAGTTTCTATTGACTCGACCCGGATTCTAGTTTCGGCTCGACTTGGGATTGCGGCGCGATTGGTTTGGAGGTGAACCGGCCGACCCAGCCCGGGTTCATCATACTCCCGGCCCGGGTTTGCCATAGCCGAAGTGATATTAGGCGTTTCCGAACATAGTCCGAGTTCCACCCAACGCGGACCGGGCTTCTGGGAACAGAAAACATAAATTGTGGTATTTTAATTGAATAGTTTCTATAATTGTTCATGATTCTATTGTTAGTAGATCTGACCTCGTCAAATTTTTATTAGATTTGATTTGAGATTATCTTCATGGTTACCATATCAGATCCTGTTATCCATCATGATACTGATCCAGTAGTTTTTTCCTGATTGGGTTTTTGTCTAACCTAAAGTAAATTGTTAAATATAGGTCTTTAGGTTAAACAAGATAAAAGATGGAAATTGATGGTCTCCATGTTCTCCGATTGTCTCTAAGTCCCCTGGACCATTATTATTATAGTATTGTATGGGGCAGATAGTGCACCTAGAGGTTTAAGACGTCATCCTTTAGGAAAACTATGGCTGTCCTGTTATGGCCATGGTCCCCCGCCATCACGAAGCTATTGTTAGCGCTATTATTGGAGGGCGTCTTGCCGTGGTTTGATCTCCCACTAGCCTACATAAAAGAGACATGAAATTTTTCATAATTGGTTGAGCGCTCCCTAATTGAATTGATGTGAATTAAATTGAAATTGAATTGAATTGAACCCTGGTCATTTGGATTTTGGCGTTGATTGGCTTTACCTCCGCCTATTGAATAGAATAGAAATTGGTAACTAACCGATGACCACATACATTGATAATAGAAAATTGTTAAATTGGATAGATGCCATATTGATCAGGCATAATTGATAATTGATATTGATTGATCACTTGATCTCTTATCTGATCCCCTTTATTGATTCATGATCTTATTGATTATTGAGCTCTCTCATTTTGTCCTATTCTATGCTGTATTGATTATTGTTCCTAATTGATTATTGATCTATTGTTTTATTATTGAGCACTATTGATCTACTTATTGTTATGGTTAGACCCTATGTACTGAGTATTTTTATACTCATGAGTTTTCTCCTGCATCTGGATTCATGCAGGTGAGATGATAGAAGACGGTGATGCAGGTGGTCAGGCTCAGTGATAGAGAAGTTGCACATGGTGTAGGATTTAGTCCTATTAGATTATCGGTTTAGTTTTTATTTTTCGCATATTTAACATGATGGAGTCATGAACGTTTCCAGCTCCTTAATATTATATTGTTAGGCGATCTTCTTTTCGCATTTATAAAGTTTATTTTTTGCAAAAATTATTTATATAGAATTGCGTAGCGTCTTTGGGACGACTCTGAGCACGTTATAGTTACGTGGATCTTGGGGCATTACAATGGGAGAGATGTTGAGCAAGCCCAAGCTAGGGGCAGAACGGATAATATCACTGAGTATAGAGGTGAGCCGCTGCGCTACTATGATACACACGTTTTGAGAAAACCGTACGGGCCCAAGGCTTAACTTATTCAACATTTAAACATTATTTCACACATTTAAAACATTTTATTTTTATATATTTTCTATTTTTATACATAATATAAGCTAAAACTAAAATAATAACATAATCGAGTCTTTTGATCGACTCGAGTTGAAAATTTATTCGACCCGACTCGCTGAACACCCCTGAGCATATGCAACCCTTGCCACTAAACTAAGGCTATCATTGAAGTTACACAATTCAGATTTGTAATTCTATTAACATATAAAATTTAATATCTTATTGTTTTCACCGTCATGATCCAATTCAACCTACTTAATTTATGGAAACAAATTAGAATTTGTTGCCTTGTCATTTCCTACACCCCGTCCTCAAAGGTCCCATTTTTTTTGAATTTGTTAAATAAATGTAACTTAATTTGCTAAAATTTATTTGCATGAGAAATGCTCATTTTCTTTCGAAATGTGATTCAGAAAAAAAAGACATAGCATGTGCTGTCTTTTTTTAGGCTTTTCTATCTCTTCAAGCTAAAGAATTGCAACCACACAAAAATCTCATCAAACAAGAGAAACTTCATAAGCATCTCCACGTGTACTAATCATGTTGTTTTATGAAACTTAAAGTACATATAATTTGAATATTTCCTGTGTTAATGCTTTCACTATTTGCCACAATAGGAAATGCAATATTTGTCATAGGTGATAACTATTTTGGTGCTCTTGCAAATGTGCCATCAATGTGCCTCAATTTCGTGTACCTCTTACTCCAAATAAATTTGAATCAAGGCACGTAATCATGCTGCTATGAGATCAGAGATAGAAATAATAGGGTAACATGCTTTTATTCACTGAGTGACAAAATGTACAATCACATTATATATTCTTACACAAATTATTGGCATCTTTGTATGCCACATAAAGCAAAAAAAAAATATATATATGCTTTATTGTGAAAAATAATATATATATATAGATATATATACATCGATGGGATCATTCGGCATGAGATATTTCATCTAAAGACAATGGTAGTTGCCTTCTATTTGTTAGTTTCATTAACAAATGCAGTGTCATTACTTCTTTTCAGGGGAGCTACTATTGCAATGATGCTCCTAGTCAGAGTCATTTGCTAGAGGGGTGTTCATAAGGTCAACTATGTTGCTCTTCCAATTTGTCAAGGATATCTTCAAATATGATCAATTCTTGGGACCTTCATGCACTGTCAATTATCAAGTTATGATGACCAGGCCAGATGAAGAGTTTTCCGTTATGTTTCGAAAATAAAGGAAGACTGCAAGAAGAGTTGTTTCATTTTCTTCCAAATGTTCTTGAGAGTAGCCAGAGAATAATCATTAGGAAGATTCTTTTAACACTCATAGAGAAGATTTTTGAAATAGAAAAGAATTTGCCTGATTCTTTCAAATACTTCACAAAATATTTTAAGTTTTTTTGTTGGGTGGTCCCCTTTATTTGAAAATTTTCCCCATGCTCATTGGCAAGCTTTTGATGTTTCGTATTTGAGCTATTGTAGTTGAAAGCAAGAAGATAAAAAGGAAAGTAAAAAAAAAGTGTTTGATGATTCCATTCATATGGTACTACTATTGACGCTCAGTTGTGACTTGCCATTGTTAGTTTTTTCCATTTGTAAAAACAATTCACTATCTAAGATTCTTCATCCCATTGTTTGCAAATTATTGTTGCTGATTTGAGAAGGAAGACGAAATTATAAAAGATTTTTTATTTCAAATGATAGAAGAGTTCAACAAAGTAAATGTAACGCCCCGAGATTTTTTTTCTTTTACCTGTCCAGAAGGCTACTCGACGACGTCACTCAATTCTATACCCTGACTTTGACCGGTCAACGAACTGATTTACATAAGCGGAAGATTAATTTGTAATATTATATTATAATATACGAAAGCTATTTATACAATGTCTAATAACTTGTGGATTATGACCCACGTCTATATAATAATGGACCCTATATCCATGTGCATGTCACTCGTCAGAGGAGCCACCGATCTTCTCACCATCGTCATCACCATCATCTGTATGGATCCAAATACAGGGTCAAAGTCCAATGAGATAACTCAGTACGTAAGATCATCCATAAAAATAACTATATGAATCATGGTCAATATCAATCTCAATGCTATCAATAAACATGAATATATAATTGATCAGAATAGATAATATTTAACAATAATCAATAAATCATAAACAAGTGATAGTAATTATCCATGTCATCAATTACTAATGACTAATACACATTTAATTCGATTCAATTATCTTATATCAATTACCAATTGGCCATAAGTCTGTGAAGGCGACAATAAACGATTATCAATTATCATCTCTATTATCAATTTATCTATTCAATTTTTCATCATCCACTAAGAAGCAATTCAATTATCAATCAACCACTAGGACACAATTCAATCAACGATGTAATTCGATGAACAATTAAATTCAATTAATAGTTCAATTCAATTAAAAAAACATCCATCGATCATAATAGTCTCCATCGACCACGGTGGACCTCCATCGATCACAAGGATGTCTATCGACCACGAGGACCTCCATCGACCATAAAGGTCTCAATCGACCACGAGGGTCTCAATCGACCGTAAAGGTCTCAATCGACCACAAGGATCTCCTTTAACTACTATGCATTTACAATTGATTCCATGAGCCTCCATCGACCATAAAGGTCTCAATCGACCACAAAGGGACTCCATGATGTATTAACAATTGAATCTATGAGCCTCTATCGATCCAATGGGCCTCAATCAATTACAAGGATCTCTATCGACCACGAGAGCCTCTATCAACCTTAACGGCCTCCATGATCAATTTACAATTCCATAATAGCAATTTTGCATATCATCACTTGGACGATGCACAACCAATATTAATAATTCCATTATCTATCAAATTATGCCAATTGAACAATAGGCCATTAATCTGAAATCAATTATTATCAATTAGCATATTACAATTATAACTGATTAGCATTAATCAACATAACAATCACAATCAATTGACCTATATATATCAATGCGTATCAGGAATAATTAATGTTATTAAACAATGCAATTAACCTCAATTATTTAAAAATATATTTTAAACCCTCAAATCTAGCCCGCGTTAGGAAAACTCGAGCCGTTTATCTATTTTATTTTTTCCAATTTTCATATAAGAACCCGGGCCATATTGACTCGATTCCAATTGATTATTAATGAATCTTCGAAACCCGAGCCGGATAAGCCGAAACCCAGTTCAATTATATGATATAATCTTGCGTCGCACTCAGGTAAGAGAACCCGAGCCCGCCTATGGGAACCCGGATCAAGTTCGTGAAACTCAATCTGATTCTTACTATAATTCGGTGCAGATTCTATTGAACTCAGGCCGAGCACAATAGAACCCGATCCGAGTTCTATCGACATCAGAAAATTATGTTTCGGACAACTTTCAATCATCATATCTATGCCATACAATATCTAATAGATGCAAACAATATATAATGTAATTTCTATAAAATGAAGAAGAGTTCGGGGAACATATCACGGAAAATCGACGTCATGAGAAACCCCCTACGTACCTCAAGTTGGTTGAAAAATTAACTCTATTTTCGAACGTCAATTGGTTGCATCGATATCAAATTTTGACCCGCAATTATTCCGATCATTTTCCTCTATATATTCCTTCTTTTTAATTGGTCGAGAAGTTCAATAAATAAAATTTTCTTATCTAAAATTAATAAAATTTATTTTCTATTTTCTTCTCATGTGCATTTCTCTCTCCTTATTTTTCTCTCTCCAATCAACCAACTTGGGCACATTTTTTTTCCATCTTCTCTCTCATTCTTTTATTTTTTTTACTCTTTTCTCTCTCCACCTCTTTCCTCCCTATCCTTTACGGCCCTAAACTCAATTCCCTTTTTTTCTTTCTCTCTCTCCAATTCTTTCTCTGTATCTTTTACGCTCGCAAAGTGTCTGCCCATTTTTTTCTTTTTTTTTTCTCCATCTGTTTGGCGACCGTAAATGTCTCTTTCTTTTTTTCGATTCTCTCTCGTATTGACGCCAAAATCGGCCGCAATGGATCATAAAGAAAATAATAATAATAATCATACGATGCAAAGTCGATTCCTCGTACATACCTATGTGAATCCTTTGCTGACGTCTCAAGTCCCGCCTTCACCGTCGAGAAAATTGCGTCGGTCACCAAAGAACGCCACGCACAGAAAATAATTCCTCTTTTTTTTCTTTGTTTTTTAAGTTTAGTCGGCCAACTTTTTATTTATAGGATTTATAAATCATTAATTTAATTCTACCTATAATATCTAATCTCTCTCAAATTTAATCCTTTTTTATCTCTTTAACCAAGTCAGATTTATTCCAATTTAAGTAAATTCCAAAATTATCTAAATAATCCCATCACTAACCAAACTCCTCTCCAATTTTATTTTATTTTTCAGAATTATTCATTTATTAAATTATCAAAAATCGAGGTCGTTACTGTAAAGCTTAATAAAAAATACTACTCCATAGAAAAAGTATTAAACATCATGAAAAGAAGATTAAAGTATAAAAGATGAGTTAGAAAATAAAACTCTAAAATTTCAAAGGTGAATCTCAACTAAGTAGACAAAAAATGACTCTTTTTTTTAATTGAAAGTTGGATGATTTTCTTCTCTGATTGGATGATTTCATGTTGTGAAAAGGGGAGCCTTTTTATAATGCAGTTGACCTAAAATAAAGAAATCAACAACAAATCATGCTATTAATAACATAGATTTTGTTGATTAATATTCTAATTACACAGCCCCATCTTGGTGCGTCAAATTTAGTGATATAAATAATATGGACCGTGCAATAAGTGACACATGCCGTGTTGGCTTCTAAAATCACGGTGTTTGTCACCTTGATATCTTAAAGTCATTTGGGGTCGGACACTAGCCATTTTGAATTGACATGATCCATGTTTTTCAACGTCTAGTAGGGCACTCCACGCTTGATTTTACCATTGACGCACCTTGGATAAACACAGCCCGTGACTAATGACGCGGACCGTTTTCTTCTCCTCAGAAGAAAATTCAAATGAACATCATATAATTAAAAAAAATCAAAATTCTTATTAAAAATATCAAAAGTTGATGCATGCTTTTTCAAATTCAACTTATTAAAGTGTAAAATAATATGTACAAATGAGCATGCATCAAGAAAAAAAAAGAGAGCATAATTAATCAAACACATGATAATAAAATTAATTTTGAGAATGAAGCCATTGAAACTTAAGGGGTTCTATTTTCCTCTAACACACAAGTATCCTTATTATCATGTTAGCTAAAGATCATGATAGTCTTGCACCAATGTTTTAAAAATGAGATTGACATGTCCATTGAATTAATGTCTGGTCGGTTCAATCGAATTTTAACTGGTTGAACCAGATTTTATATAATAATTATTAATTATAATTTCTTGATAGTAATATAATATATAAAAATGATTAAATCAATTTATTAATTATTATTTATGATATATTAGTTTAAATAATAAATTTATTTTATTCAAATATATAATTACTAATATAATGGTTTAAATTTATTTTCACCCTAAAATCGTACTAATATTTTATTCTCTTTCTATCTATAGTTGTCTTTTATTTTATTATTTTCTTAATAATATATTTCCATTTGTATTCATTTTTTTCCGAACTAACATCTTTTATTTTATTTTCTTATTTTAATTCTTTTCTTTTTTTTCTTCCTCAATCTTGAGAACCTTCCAATTCCATTTAAAATAATTTTGGCGACTTTAAAATTTAATTTCCTCTAATAAAATCTTGTCATATAAAAAATAAATGAAAAAATCAAGCTGAACCCGATTTATTGGATTTTTTCAAATTTTTTATGAGCCAATCCATTTTTTGTCATTTCTTATTTTATTAATAAACCGAATCAAATTTATAATCGGTTGGTGATCGGACCGATTGAATCGCATGATCCGAACTTTTCTTTAAAATATTGTCTTGTACGTTTCATCGAGATCATATTAGTTAACAGTTATGTTGTAGCTGAAACATGCAGCTACTTGATGTTAATGCATTGACTTTCTTGGAATTATTGAATAAATAAATTTAGGGCACATGGTCATATATCTTTTGTAAATTACTTAAAATTATTCAATTCAATATAGCTGCGACAGCATCATCCTTTGAAGCTAAGTTTCAACTTACGCATATAAATCACTTAAAGATGCCATCGATTACTGGTAACTACTACTATGTTTGTTACGTGTAATATTAAATTGTAAAGCCTCATTAACGAGAGAAGAAATAAGATACGAGACAGAACAAAACAACATTTTTTTTTGTTGACATCAAACACACGTCACATTTTATGTCATATGTTACTTCTCTTATTTGATTAGATGATGCCTCAGCGGCCAGTCTCCTCTTCTATGTATTATTTATTCATTGATCACGTCAATAATTGACACTGTCAAAATAAAATTATGTAAGCAATGAGGAAATGCTACTAGTCAAGTTAACGATCAAAATTAGATAATTGTCTTACTCACTTGTCGACATGTTAATTTTTGTTTCTATTATGTAACTTGGATTTTATTGTTCTTCAAATTAATTTATGATTATATATATTATATATATATATAATGTTGTTGGAATGTTAAGATAATAACTTGATGTTGCTGGTGACTGAGCAGTTCTCGAAACGGGGACAGATCTCATCTGCCGGTCTACTCCACTTATGTAAATAGTTAAATTGCAACAAACAAAAACTAAGGAAATAGTTAATAATATCTTGAATTTTATTTCAATTAAAAATTTATCCTGTCTTGAAGTAAAATTTTTAAGATCCGTATATAAAATAATTTGAATCGTAATTCTTTTTATTTTCATCTAATAAAATTCTACATCAATTTAAATTATTATTTGATCCATAATTTTTCTGGTAGATAAACCCAAACAAAGACTCGTTTTTTTATACTTGATTATAACGTGTGATGTGCCAACAAAAATAATGTACATATATAGAATTTTGAAGTCGCGGTTTATTTAAGAGATCATCTACTATTTGACCTGATTCCGTTTGTGAATTCTTTTACAGAGCAAAGACATCTTTTGTATATTATAACATATTAATTCTCTATAATCAAATAATAATTTGGATATAAAAGCATACACAGCTCTGTTTTTTTTTGTATTTTTTAAAAAAATGTGATGAAGGAAACTAAATTATGTCTTTTTAACAATTTTTTTTAAGAAAAAGAGACATTATTAATATCCAACGCGCGCTGAGGCCACGCGCGCGTTGACCGTTAGCTCTACCAAACGCGGATGCCAAAAGATGGAACACATGCGAATCTAACTAAAAACATCCCACGCTAAATATAACATACAAGGACGTACTGATGACTGATAGTACAAAGTTTGATGGATATATGTCCGCCGAAACTCCTTTTTTTTTGCTGCTGAAAGCCAACTGCAAGCTCATTAATTCTTCTCCTCTCTGTTGCTTCCTGCTCTTCTCCTTCGTCCGCCATGGCCGACGAGAAGCTGATGAAGGCTGTCCAGTACGAGGGCTACGGCGGCGGAGCTGAAGGCCTGAGGGTTCGTACACGAGCACCTGCGCCTGTGGATAATTTCTCGTCGGATTGCTACTTTCTCGTTTCATCTTATATACTCCATAAGTGGGCATGTCATGTTGCAGCATGTAGAGGTTCCTATTCCTTCGCCTAAAACAGATGAGATCTTGTTGAAGCTGGAAGCAACAGCTCTGAATCCGTTGGATTGGAAGCTTCAGAAAGGTCTGATGCGGCCTTTACTGCCGGCGAAATTTCCGTTTGTGCCATGTAAGCTTTCAGTTCTGGTTAGAGGCACTGGAATGGATCTTTGGCCATACATATCTTTAATTGTGTGGTTTCCTCTTCGTCATCAAATTATATGAATATGGTACTGCTAGATGTTAGTGTTCATAAAAATGACCTTGTGTCGTCGATTGGCTGTTAATGGTGAACACTTGGGTGTAAGTAATAACTAATAACTACACTGAAAGAGGTGCCACATCTTCTGATGCTTCAAATTTGATTCGGGATACAATATATTTCCAGATGGCTGTCTCCCAAGGTTTCAGGGTGGTATTTTCTTTGTATTTCTGGCAGATGTAGCTGATATTGGTTTGACAAGAAGTTTTTTAAGAGTGCAGGTGTGGATGTTACTGGAGAAGTTGCAGAAGTAGGCTCTAGAGTTACCAATTTCAAAAAAGGTGACAAAGTTGTTGCCACGCTTAAAGTTCCAGTAAGTGTTCAATGCATACTTGTAACTTTTGGTAGTTTAAATGGAATCGCTGAGGGTTAATTTGATAAAGCATTAAAGAGATTGAGCCGATGAAATGATACATAGATTTATCCCTCAATAGAAAATCGCATTCAGGATCATGGATACAAATTTCCTGTTATCTTATCCTTAGACCCAGTCAACTACAACTGCAACAATAAACATCAATATTATCTGAACTGTGACATGAAAACAATTGATGTGGCATATATTGACAGAACGGCGGTGGACTTGCGGAATTTGTGGCGGCACCTATTGACATGGCAGTCGTCAGACACCCTGAACTTTCTCCAACTGAAGTTGCAGGTCTACCAACTGCTGCAGTAGCTGCCCTCCAAGCCTTGAAGGCTGCCGGTATCCAGTTTGATGGCAGCAACGAGCCAGGCAGTAGAGTTCTGGTCACTGCAGCCTCTGGTGGAGTAGGACTCTATGCCGTGCAACTAGCCAAGCTCGCCGGTGCCCATGTCACGGCCACATGCGGTGCCCGCAATATCGAGCTGGTGAAGAGTCTAGGCGCAGATGAGGTACTGGACTACAAGACTCCGGAGGGTGCATCCCTGAAGAGCAAAAGTGGGAGAACATATGATGCGGTGATCCACTGTGCAACAGGAATTGCCTGGTCCACCTTCGAGCCTAACCTGAGCAGCAATGGCAAAGTCGTCGACATAACTCCCAATTTCAAGACTATGATTTCTTCATTTGTCATGAAGATGACCTTTTCCAAGAAGAAACTAGTAACGATGATGTCTGCACGAAAAAACGAGGACCTTAAATTTTTGGTGGACTTGGCGAAGGAAGGGAAGCTCAAGACAGTTGTGGATTCGAGGTATCCACTGAGCCAGGCTGCTGAGGCATGGTCGAAGAGCATGGGCGGGCACGCTACAGGGAAGATCTTCGTTGAAATTTAAGATGGCCACAAACTTTTGCCAGTTCTATTTCATCTTGTGTCAGTAGATTTCAATGGCTTCCTTTTTTTCAGTAATTTGAAATGTTAAGAAGCTGTCACCAGTCACCATGACTTGTTCACAGCAACTCATGGCGTTTCAGTAAATTAAGGACCAGTTGTGTTTTGATCAATTAGTAAATGTAATGCTTGATGAATTGAGTGATAATTGAAGTATGTGCACTTCAACTATGCTTGATTGCGTTGTTATGTGTTCTTGACGATGAGGGAGGGACATGTAGTGGATTGTGTATCAAAATGTACCTGCAGGTTCTGAAATGGT
This sequence comes from Pontederia crassipes, assembly GCA_030549335.1. Taxonomy (NCBI): domain Eukaryota; kingdom Viridiplantae; phylum Streptophyta; class Magnoliopsida; order Commelinales; family Pontederiaceae; genus Pontederia; species Pontederia crassipes. The sequence goes on along the minus strand of CM060190.1, from coordinate 49,300,872 downwards.
TCCTGATCTCTATCTTTTTTTTTTCAGCCATCTTTGTGCCTTCAGTCCTTATCGGACTGCTTCAAATTCGCTGGACCAACCAAGTTTTTGTTTTCATGATACTATCTGGAGGACATGTCATATTGCTCTTGAAAGATAAAGATCTTGTTCAGTGTTGGTCATCATTGCAGTCCTTCTGGGCAACAGAATTCTTACAAGCATGTTTTTTTGGCTGAACGGTGTGATCATATTCCCTGTTGGATTTAGATTTCTAGATCATGTTTCTTCCAACAGCATCATTTTTTACTGCATGGTCTTCCTTCTCCAACTTTACGTTCGAAATTAACTAACAGCTGCCTATAAAGAAAGTTGTTCTTCCCAGAAAGATTAACAGGAAACAACTATAGAAAAGATTATAGTAATTAACGAAATGTTGTCTTCTCGGTTTTTTTTTTTTTTTCTATCCAAGAACTTGTTTCCATGAACATTCATGCTAGCTGAGCTCATATCATGTTTCATATCTAGAGAGGAAAAGAAAAAAAAAACTTCTGCTTTTGACTACAGAAAGTAGTAAATTGATGCTTCTGTTTTTGTTCTTCTGAAAGTGGTTCATACCACAGGGATGTGCAATGTTCATCCAATTATTTGAAGAAACATCTGTTTCTATATTGTTCTCTTATTCTATTTTCTTCCCTATGTTTCGAAAGTACTTGTAACGACCTCTATTTTTATGAATTAAAAAGAGAATATTTTATTATTTTATTTTAGAAAATTTGGGCATTAATATTACTATAATAAATAATTCCAAAAATAAAGGAAAATAAGAGAGTTTAATTAGGGATAAAAATGTATTATAGAATTATTTAATTAGATTCGGAATGATTTAATTATTGAAATAAATTAGAATTATTAAAAGAGATTAATTAAAAGATTAAATTTGGTTGATTGGAAGTTATAGATGGATTGAAAATGAGTCCTATAAACAAATTTTTAGGATCGATCGTCAAAGGAGTTTTCTCTTCTTTGATTCTCGATGTTTGACGATAGAGACGTGACGATTAGACGTCGAATGACTAAATGAGGTACCCACGAGGGATCCATAGACATATTAAGATGTGTGATTTTCTTCGGCACAATTATTTTTGCGCAAGTCCGATTTCGTCTAAGTGTATGGGCTGCATCAATGAGCTTTGATTTTATGTTATAGTGTTTTGTGGGCGAAGGAAGAAAACGTATGATAAAAAGAAATTGAGAAGCATAATTCAATTATGTGGATGTTTGCGCCAAAGGATGCGGTGGTTTGGGTTGAACAAGATGCGTCCGATAGAAAGAAAGAATTAAGAAAAGAAAAGGAAAATTTAGGAAGGGAAAAATTGATGAGAGAAGAGTAATAGAGATTAATAGAGGGATTGCAGCCGTAGAGTAATAGAGGGAGAAAGAAAAAAAAAATGAAAGGGGTCTGTGAACATGACGTAGAGAGGAGTTGAGGGAGAAAAATAAATGGAAAAGGAGTTTCACCCCCAAAGAGACGGTGAGAGAGAAGCAAAATAAAAAAAAAGGGAATTAAAGAAGTAAGGAAGAGGGTAAGGCCGTAAGGGTGAAGGAGAAAAAAAAAAGGGCGCGATGCCGCTGATTGAATAGGAGAGAGAACAAAAATAAATAAATAAAAGGAATAAAATGAGAGTGAAGGCGGTTAGAAAGAAAGTAAAAAATAAAATAAAATATGAAGAAAGGTTAGCTGTCGTAGAATTGTGTTTCAATATTTTTGGAGATTCGAATTTTTTTAAGAATTTATTTTATTGCATTCCCTACGGGGAATGTAAATAGAAAAAAAAATAGAGAGATGGGAATCGGGAAGTACTCATTTATTATTTGAAGAATATTTATTTATTAAATTTTTATTTATTAGCAATTTTAATTGCTAATTATATTAATCTTGTTATTAATATTGTCATTGATTAGATTATTATTGATCGATCTTGATTATCATACTTGACTATATTATTTATTATTCTCGATAATAATATTAGCACATCAGATGATCATATCATCATCGTAACATATCAGATCATATCGTCATCATATTTTATTATTATCATTCAATCTTATCATGATACTGATCTGGTAGTCTTTCTGATTGGGGCTTGTTTTATCTAAATTAAATTATTAAAAGATAGACATCTTAAATAAATAAGATAAAAGCTGAAAGGTACTGAATCTCCATGTTCTCTGATTGTCTTCAAGCTCCCGGGTCATATTATTATTAAATTGAATTGAATTTAATAGGGCAGATGGTGTACCTAAAGGTTTGAGGCGCCGTCATTCTTTAGAGAAGCGATGGCCGTCCTGTGTTTGGTCATGGTCCCCCACCATTCACGAATCATTATTAGCGCTATATTGTTGGGTGATTTGTCGTAGCACTGATCCCCCACTGGTCTACATGAAAGAGAAATATAGTTTCTTTTAATTGTCCGAACGCTCTCATTGAATTGGATAACTCCAAACATTGTAAATTGAATTGAATTGAATTAAAATCGAATCAACTTGAGTTGGATTGAAATCGAATTGAATTGAATAGATCATGGTCATTTGGATACTGGCGTTGACTAGCATTTGCCTCCGCCCATTGAATTGGATGGAATTGTTATTGACCAATGATCATTGATATTAAATTGAAAATTATTAAATTGAATAGTGTCATAGTGATCAGACATTTAATTGTTAAATTAATATTGATCGATCATCTAATTTTTCCTGATCCTTCCTATTGATCTATAACTTTATTGTCCTATTGTTATATTGAATCATCGATCTAATTGATTAGGCAATTATTAATTGCTATCTCTATTGATTGATCTTTTGATCATAATCTTATATAATTGCTCATATTGATAAATTATTATGTTAATAATTAATTATTGTATTGTTTGCTCAATTGACTTATCATTGCTTATATTTTATTTTCGATTGAGCATATTGATTATTTAGTAGATCTTATGTATTAAGTATTTTTTTGCTCATGGATATTTTTCTGTAGCTGGATCCGTGCAGGTGAGAGTGCTTTGATAGAGGATGATTCTGTAGGTGGCTATGCTCAGTGACAGACAGATGTTGCACATGTTCTAGATTGAGTTGTCTAGTTTTTATTATTTTTGTATTTATTAAAATTGAGAACTTATTGATATTTTAATTATTTTAAATATTATGGATTATTAGTCATTATTATTAAAAAGTCTTCCGCATTTATTGTTTATATTTTGCACTTAATAAATTTTATTCTGCAAAAATATTTTAAAAAAATTAAATAACGTCTCTAAGACGACTCTGAGCACGTGAAAGTCACGTGATTCTCGGAACGTTACAGTACTAGTTTACATCCTTAAATAGTTGAGTAGTTTCAACTTTTGATAAAATTTACACGACTCACATGGACCTAACTCAGTTAAGTTTTCCCTTTCTTCATCTGAGGTTATCTGATGCCTTTGAAAAAGTTTATTGCTTATGTTAGTGAACGCTAATTATGTCATTTGAAGATGATTTGCTCACTATTATGTGACTTTGCTCAAAGAGAGAGAGACTGTTTCAACATAGAACCAGTCTTAAGATTGGAAGAGCAAAAATCAGAAGTCACAAAACCATACTTGACAAGAAAATAAAGAAAATAAATTTATTCACACGTAACTAATATTATCTTATTGATCATTTTATCTTCCATGTTGATTGATCATATACACATATATATCTTTAATTAAGAATCATAATGATGATGAACACCTTATGTATTTGATATCTTAAATTATCGTACCTTATGCATTGGCCTTTATTGAATTATCGCAAAATTATTTATCACAGTGTGCTATTTAATATATGTCAATTTATAATTAAATGATTATTATGTTCATCCTTTATCGTAAGGGTTTTTTCACTTACATCCCCTGAACTATGAATTTTTGCCACGTCAACCAACGACTTTCGAATATTTCCCTGGCATTCTCTAAACTATGTTTTTTTTTCACTTAAGTTCATCCATCAACCTCTGTTAACTTTCTCGTTAATTTTTATTTTTTTTATTTTATGAAATGACCAAATTATCCTTCCCCCATATCATTTAATATTGTAAAATATAAAAATAATATATTATAAAAATAAAAAAGTGTGCTTTGCCGGCACACGAGGGATGTTGCCCCCCTCTCCGGCGATGAGATTGTGGGGGTGCCCCCCCCCCCCCCCCCCCCGCCGACGATGAGATCGCAAAGGGGGGCATCCCCCCCTCCCTCGCGACCTATGATCTGATCGCAAAGGGGAGGGGCGTCGCCCCCACCCCCATGATTTCGTCGTCGTCGTCGGAGAGGGGGGAACACCCTCACTGGTAGGAGTGTTCACTGGGTCGGGTCGACCTGTGAACTCGATGACCCAATCCGACCCGATCCGAATCGGTTTGGGTCGGGTCGGGTCGGTGATTGGGTCGAACTCGACCCGACCCGAACTCGACCCGATCATGGGTCGGGTCGGGTACGTACCCAACCCCACCCGATCAACCCAAACTTTTTATTTTTTAATTTTTTTCTTTTTTTATTTAAATTTAATCTTATATTTGATTTAAAAAATATAAAATAAAATATTTTAAGTGCAAAAATAATATTAAATAGCCAAAAAACTTATTTTATGTTTTAAAATAATAGTAAATAATATTTTTATATTAAATAAAATATTAAAACAGTAAGAAAAAATTTAAAAAAAGGAAAATTGGGTGGTCGGGTAACCCGACCCGACCCGATGGTCGGGTTGGATCAGATTCAGCCTTCCCTAGCCACTTGACCCGACCCGACCAAATTTGGTCTGGTCGAATTTGTTCACTGGTCGGGTCCAACCCGACCCGTGAACACCCCTACCCACTGGGATCTCGTCACCGACGACGAGATTTGCCACCAGCCCCGCCGGCAGGATGCACGCCATCACCACCACATGCTCCTTCGTCTCCGTTGACACCGATGCCACCATCTCCCTTGTCTCCACTGCCTCCATCGCCAAACACACCGTCGCCTCCATCATCGAACACTCCCTCGCCTCCATCGCTGAGCTCCCCATCGTCTCCATCACCGAGCTCCCTCTTCAACTCCATCGCCGAGTTCCCCATCGTCGAGCTCCTCGTCACCTCCATCACTGTGCTCCCCTCCATCTCCGTCCCCAACAACACCGTCAACTCAGCCATCTCCGTCAACACCGCATTCACCGCCCTCCACTTCCTGTCACCCGCTCCACCAACTCCAGGAAGCACTCCACCTTCTTTGCCAACGCCAACCTCTCCCCGACGACCCCAACATACGAAGGGTCCTCGCCGCCACAACCATCTTCTCCGACTCCAACGTCATCGCCAAGTCCACCCTCGGGAGATCACCACAAGGTGCACATAGCAGTCTTCGTGCCGGATGGGTTGTTCTGCGCCGCGGCCCTCGCCAGGTGCCTGTTCTGTGCCTTCAAGGAGTACGGGGAGGAGGAGGTGGTGGAGCATGTCCACGTCGCCAGCGATGGGATCGTAGGCCGCGGGGGAGGGGGGACGCCCCCCTCTGTGATCTCGTCAAGCATACTTTTATTTTTATAATATATTAATTTTATATTTTAGATGATACGAGGAAAGGGCAATTTAATTATTTCATAAATTTTAAAAAATAAAAAATAACGAAAAAGTTAATAGAGGTTGATGAATGAACTTAAGTAGAAAAAAATGACATAATTTAAGAGATGTCAGCAGTGGACGCGGAGTTTAGGGGGGGTCAGCGAAAAAAACCCTTATCATATTATTGAACTTCAAAGATAATTATAGTTTGCTCCAATTTGTTTAATGTATTGGCTTGATATTTAACTTAGTGTGATGACCGAAAGGGATTTTTCAGCTTATCTTTTCTATGCATATAATTTTTTTTTGTGATGACTCACTTCCAATATTTAATTTAATTTAGTGTCATAACAACCGCAGGGGATTTTCAAGTTACAATATTTTTTTAACTAAATCTTTCCATTGAAGGACTTTTTGTACTTTATTTTATCAAAACTAAGAAGGTTATGATGCAGTACTAGATAATTTAATGGCCGAAGGCATAGGTAGAAATTGGGGACTAAAGCTGCACGTTAATTCAATGTAACATAAACTAACTATTTATATTAAATTTATCTCTTAATATTTTTCAGAGACTATTTCAACCTTGAGGTAGTAGGGTTTTTTTTTTTGGACAGCTCCATCAGCTCCGACTGGAAAAGGCACAAACATAAATGCATGCCATGAAAATGGAAGTGACAGCTTGTTATTTTTGTTTTAATCGAATTCTGAGTTTAGAGACGAAGAGTTGGTGAACAAAAATTTAGAAATGAACAGAAGTTATCAACTCTTAACTTAACAGAGGTCAATTTCCTATTTTTTTAATATATAAAACAGATTGATTTCTTATTATATTTGATGCCATGAAGGTAATGAAAAAAATGGAAGTTTCCTTTGGATCTCTCTCTCTCAAGAACATGGCCCATTGTTTTTCTTCTTTATCACATAGCTATTCTTGCTAGAGATTCCTGCATTTAGCCTCAGCATTGTATAATATACTATGAGTCATAATGTTGCCAATGCAACGCTCTTTAAAATAACGAGTTACCACTGTGATAAGAAATAGTGGCATCTAGAAAAAGAAGAGAAAAAGATAAATGGTGGCAATCGGAATAGAAGCATCAAATCAAACCAGAACCATGGAAAATAGATGAAATCATATATGATTGATGAAACAAATCTTATTGCCTTTTTGTCTTTCACCTCTATTGTATAGCCGTCGCTTAAAAAATAAATTTACAGGATACAATCAAAATTGTGTGCTAACTAAGCAATGCACCTAACCACTGTCGTTGAATCACTAAAGACTGTTTGGAATTAAAGTCTCTATGAGGTCTAGCATAATCTATATTCTATTTTGCTAGACGGAAAAAATTATGGTATGAGTGTTAATCTACATTAATTGACTTGCAATAACACAGAATGATGTCTATTTATCGATCTTTACAATTTTAGGATAATGAAACATCAAGCATGCTATGAGCTCAATCCTGAAACTCCCCATCATCATCACCATTTGTGTTCATAGTGTCTCATCAGAAGGCATGAAGCTCGTCTCTGCCTGTGGTGACTGAATGAAAATTTGTGACCCCATACCTGAAAAGGTCAATACAGACATATTGACAGAAGGCAGCAAAAAGCAACAAGAAATCGTTTGCGTTTCTCTGGAAAAGGAAATCCTTCTGTGTGACACTGCCAATTTTCGATATAAATCGCACCACAGCACATCAAAAAGGAACCACATAAGGTAAAATGACAACATCATCTGACTCGATTCTTAGTGCCTTGGACCAAACCTCTGGTGTCTCCCCAACCTTGCCCTTCGACTTTGGCCCTGAGGGGTCTGGCCTATGCTGACGGTTATTAAATAACCACTCTCGTTCATCACACTCTGGCCATTCATCCATCTCCGGGACCTTGTATATTTCACTGAGATACTGGGTATCAGGGTGAGATGGCCTTGAAGTACCTTTATCTGCCTTGGTCCCAAGAACAACTGGGTGCTTGGAATGAGCATCTTGAGTAATGCCATTTTTCATGTGACCTTTTTTATGCTCTAGGATTTTCACTTTTGTGATGCTACTCAAGGTTTCAGTCTTTGTAGAAGACGGTAATGCACTATTCTCTAATTGGAATCTCCTGCCATTTTCTACAATGTGAGGGAAAGAACTTGTTCTTGGAAGCTTGTTAGGCCATCCATAATTTTCTGTAGTTACACAGAAGATGTAGTGACACAACACAATTACAGAAGATAACATGATAAAGATTTATGGTACTCAGAATAAAGGAGTAAAAGAACTCACCATGTGAAAGACCATTGGTCTCAAATTCTTTTCTCTTCTTGATATTTTCTTCAGTGGAGTTACTTTGTCCATTGTCAGTTTGAAGGTTTGGAAATTTGACGTTTGTACCATCTATCCAATACCCTTTTGCATCATCTGTTGAATCATGTTTTTTATGCCTTCTATCGCTCTTCTCACTTTTCTTTGCCTTTTCACTTCCCTTCTCCTTATGTTTGTTCTTGTCCTTCTTTTTCTTATGTTTGTGATCCCTACACTTTTTCCCTTCCTCTTTACCATTATCAGCTCCCCTATCATTTTCTTTTTCTTTCTCTTTCCCTTGAATCCATTTTTGTGCAATATTTCCCAATTTTGAGTTCCCTCCATCAAGTCTTCTGTCCTCAGCAATGACGTGAGAATGTCTGATAGCTTCTCCATCTCCCATTTTAGCAGCATGATGAACAATATCGACATCTTGGCAACCGATATTTGGGAGAATTTCTGTTGGTTTGACATCTCGGTGAACCATATCTGGTAAAATCTCTGTTTGTTTGTGCATTCCATTGATTGTTTTCTGAATTTTAAAACTGGAATTTGAGGAAATTCTGTTAGTTTTGTTATTCTTGCTTCCATCAGCAATTGAAGAATTTGACAATTCCATTTTTTGGTCAACGCCCATGGATCTTTCCATGGGTAAACCCATGCCATTTCTACCTGTTTGCCCTGAAATATTATCCTTTGGGGCACATTCATGAACTGAGCTGCTTTCCCTATGCAGAAATTTTTTCGAACCAAGGCCCTCAACCTTTTTAGTTGAAAAACTGAATTTAGTTTCATCAATTCCCTTGTAGGAATAATCGCTGGAGCAATTAAGAACATTCTTCCCTGCCACACTTGCCTCAATTGTAATTTTTCCAACTGATTCAGGATTACTTCTCTTAACTGAGCCATTAGAGCTCTCAACCATTCTACTTGTTCCAACCTTCTCATCATCTCTGATCCTGTTAGCCAACTCCACATTGAAATGGTTAGTCTGGCAATCCACAAGCTTGTCATCATGATGGATGTGGTTTTGTCCTTCGTTCTCTGCAACTTTGTCGCTTTTGGTTTTGTCTCTTTCCTTTTCATTCTTCTTATCCTTGTGTTTTTCCTTTCTCTCTTTCTTTTCTCTGTGTTTATCTCTGCTTCGATCTTTTTTCTTTTTGTCTTTGCCCTCTCTATTCTCTCTATCTTTCTTCTCCTTTTTTACGTTTTTCTCCTGGTGCTTTTCCTGAAAATTATAGTTTTGTTTGAGGTCAACACAACAAAATGTGAAAGTTAATCATGCAGATTGCAGATCCACAATAAGTTCACAAAAAGGCACACTAATAATATATGCTTATATACTGCAGCGAAGATTATTTCGACCTAAGCTTGGATGTGAAAACAGATCTCTTAATAGTTCAATTAGCATATACTGAAGCATCATGCTCAAAACATATGAATGGATAAAAACAAATTGCACTTTTCATATACAAACCTTTCATTGATTTACGTTTTCTTTGTGAAGAATTATGTTTTATAAGAGAGCTAGTTTCCCTTTCTCCTCATGAATTATAAATTCTCTATGTCTCTCTGTTTCCCCTAATTTTTTGGAGGCCAATGAATGCATATTTAGAATGATTGGTGATAGACTCCTTTTTTTAAATAACAGAAAGGACCAGCAAGAAGGTGGTAATCTGGTTGATTTTTTTTTTTTTATCAGTGATTAGGACCCTAAACTCCGCCTATGTTTTATAGCCGGTCCCAAGCCCGGATAAAGGAGGAGGGTTGTGTTAGGCCCCGACAGCCAACGTAAAACTCTGTCGAATCGCATGAATATGGATCAACGAATAGCGTCGTATGATCCATGTAGCCGACCCCACCTAGTGGGATAAGGCTTTGTTGTTGTTGTTGTTGTTGATTAGGACCCTAATACATAATGGAAGAGGTGACCCTAATACATAAGGGAGGAGATACGTGACAAGGCAGCATAAGCAAAAAAGGAGGAAAACAAATACAAATAGATAGGGAAGCAGAGGCAGGAAGCCAGCTACATCTGAGAGTGCCATGCCAATAACAGGGATCTGCCATGATGCAAGATGTTCTGGAATTCCTAGCAGGAAAGAGTGGCATTTCGCTGCAACCAAAGACACCACATGTATGCAAGAGGGATTGACAGTGCCTGTCTCAATTTGTATCTTCGCATTGTGGGGTTTGTGCCTCCATTCCTGAAAGCCCTCCAGAAATTGGATTCAGACGAGGTGTCAAGCAACGCAGCCCAATTGCCAAACCCGCCTGACCATTGCACATTCAAGAAAGAGGTGGGAGGTGTCCTCCATTCTGTAGTCCCAAAGACTGAGTTGGAATCCATCCCTGAATTCCATCTCATTCTGTAGGCCTTCATTAGGATGTGACATCTACGAAGCAGCCAAGCACCTTACTTATTGAAAAGACTATTCTACTGATTCCATCTTGGACCGAAAAACATACCAGACCTTTTCAAGCATTATAAGAGAAATTTTATAATGTTAAGATGCTGATAACAGTTGGACTATTATTAGATTATACTGCAATTCTTGGCATCTCCAATTTCGTGATTTAAGGATGTTGAATCTTGTCAAGGAATTTTACCAAACAATATAGTTCAGCACCCTTATTCTCATAACAGGTCTTTATTAAATTATGCTGCAATACAGTGTGCACTCAGTAGTGGGTAAATTTTCAGAAAGTGAACACCTAAGTAGAGGGTGTGAGATTCATTACATACATATTTCATCAGTAAAATATCTTTGAGCTATGATGATTTATTTCTTATGCATGTTAGTTTGCTTGATTTTCGATTCATCAAGAAAATTGAGTGTATAGTTTCTAAACTCACTACTTCAAAATGTTAAATCCAGGCTGCTATCTGTTTCAGGTATTGCTAGTTGAATGCAAAAGCATGACTCTCCTTATAGCTTTCTTCCATCTGATATGGGAAAAATAAGGATTTTAAACGTTAGAGTAGTACGATTTAGTTAAACAACTCACGAACTTTTCATATGATATACATAGAAGTTACATGATATCATAGCTCCCTTTAAGCATATGATGAAATATGTTGCATATTTAGGGTTACACCAATAGTACTTGCTTTGAGGGATGACATGGCAGCGGTGCCAGGTATGGGTTCATGATATATAAATTTTGAGACTCTATGTTTAGGATACACATTATAGAATAATATATAACATTCTCTAAAAAAGGGGAATAATATATAACATACTGCATATATATATACATACATACATATATATATATATATATGAGAGAGAGAGAGATACTGCATATATATTATATAAGACAGAAATTAAATTGGACTAAAGGTTGTCCCACAAAACAAAAGCACATCTTTTCTTAAGAAACCGATGTCTCAACCTCTTCATTAAAGTTTTTTAAGGAATTAAATATGTATAAATGATTTCAAATGGTATAAAAAGTAAAAGAACACAAAAGGAAATAGAATATCTTTTCTTAAAACTCAATGTTCTTATTTTAATATTAAAGAAGACAACAAATAATGCCCCTTAATTATGTTAAAAAAAGGCAATAAATAATGAAATCTAATGAAAACAATCTTATAACATTTACTTTTTTTAGTAAAGAGCCATCAATATTGGAAGTTACTAACATCTTATTAATCTGGTTTTGGGGCACGAACGAAACGGCAAACCTTGATCAAATTGGTGGCTTCAGAAATCAAACTCGGATATAGTAGCTACCATCGATCTTAGGACACAATCTCGCTATTCAGTTATGCCAACCAAAATTAGTTCTTATGACATTTACTTTAATGAGCTGCTATGTTCTCAATTGTTTCCTTTTATTTGGTCTGTTTCACTTTATTGTTCTCTCGGACTCTCACACATGTTTCTCACATTCCCCTTAATTTCTTGTGTAAGCTGACTTCAGTACTTCCTTCATTCGAAGATTCCAAGCAGAGATGATGTTTTCTTCTCCTCACCTCGTCATCTTCCACAGCGCTGATATTTCTAAGCAGAATCTTCAGACTTTCCCCCTCGAATGCTGAGTAGTCAGGAAGTGCACCATCACCACTTCATTTTGATCAGTAATGTACCCACACATACATGATGGCAATACCCATTTTTCCAAAAAATTTTAAATTTTAGGCACGCATCCACGTGTAACCGGTACAAATACATGCACAAAATCAGCGTACCCATGCATCAAAGATGATGAAATATTTTCTTGTACTAGACCCTTGTGTCTCCCTACGTAATAAAAGAACAAACACCTATGGTAACAACTCTAGTCTCATCCCTCTCATGGGTGTCTATGAGGTGTTATTCCAACGGAAAAAAATGTTGACGGTATGGTGGAGTGGAGTACAACTGGAACTTCCTAGTTTGCCATAGGAGATAATTCTTAATGACAACTTCCGAACTGCAGTCCGAGGTTAGTATTCCATAGCCTAGTACAAACATAAGTACATAACTACAACAACAACAAAGCCTTATCCCACTAGGTGGGGTCGGCTACATGGATCATACGACGCTATTCGTTGATCCATGTTCATGAGATTCGACAGGGTTTTACGCTGGTTGTCGGGGCCTAACACAACCCTCCTCCTTTATCCGAGCTTGGGACCGGCTATAAAACATAGGCGGAGTTTTCAGACTTATGAGCCAATAAGGTAATATTGATTGATTTTACATTTTGTGTAAGGTGAAAGTCTAATAGGTGGTCAACACTATCAAGAGAAACTAACCCACAGTCACAAGTAATTGTGTTACTGAAGCATTTTTTTTATGTCTCAGAATTTCAACAATTTAATAATCAAAACTATAAACATCCAAAAATAAAATCAGATAAGTTGTTATGTCAGATTGGCATTTTATGATTGACAATAGAATGTTGCAACATGAAGTTGATAGATTTGGAAGACACAACGGAATTCATCATGCATCATCAGAGGAATATATATATATATATATATATATATATATATATAAAGTTCATATTATTACATAGAGGTGTATTAGGTTGTGATTGCACCGTGCAATTCCATAGTTCTGAGCCGTTAGATTGGTATCATTTTGATCCAACAATCCATATTGCTTGTATTTTGTGCCCAAAATGATGACAATCTAACAGCACAGAACTATGGGATTGCACTACAGATTGTGAATGCACCCTAATATCACTGTATTACATATCACTAGAGAAAAATACAATAGCATCTTCTAATACAAAAAGATGACCATCATAACCACGTAGTCATCCTCCCATCATCAAAAAAGATACAAACAAAATAGAATTTACCATATATCATTACACATCTGAAAAGCTAAGGCTGAAAATCACAATGTTTTAAGTGAACATCACAAAATTGAGTCAAATAACAACCTGACTTCCCTAAGGGTGTCGTAAAAGCCACCAAAAACAACAAGTTTGTGCTTGTACAAAATCATGCGCCAGTGCCCATTATTGACAACAATAATTTCCTATTGCTGGCTGAATTTCTTTTGGACTGTTAATGAGAATAAGAAAACTAACAGTAATAACTTACTTTAAAAGCATAAAAACAACAATAACAAGTTTGAAAGGCACACCTCTGGTATTAAATCAACATGTTCAGTCGTTTTGTTCCTTTCATAACCCGGTGGGGGAAACGGAAAGCAGCGAGACATCGCATGCAGAATCTTCGTTGGCCAGAAGTTCTAATTTCCAGTGCAGTTGTTGTTCCAGTAAAGGAACAGACAAACATCTATCCTGTTCATGCACCATCTCCTCCAAATCATTTCCACCTTCAGATCCTCACCATTACTGTACATCACATGACTTTCTGGATTGAACACAAAAAACTTTTAAGTTGATTGAAATAAAATTCTACAGGGAATTCAGTCGTCAAAAGGGCACTACTGATCAAACCTTTTCCCAAATGACACTTCTGCAAAACACTGAAAATACACTATGCAACACGATGTGTCGCTTATTTAAAACGTCGGTTGTCTATGTGAACTTAGACAAAACGGTAGTGATTTCTAGCAGACAGCCCCTATTACCTTCCCTCTTGCGATTCTCCTGGAAATAATAGTCAGTTCGAGGAAAACTAGAATTAGATCACAAAATAATAGACATCCATTTGAATTTTCAGATATATATAATACGTAGTCCAATTCAGGTCTCCAGATGTGTAGCACGTATCACAAGATTCTACGATGTCAAGCTCCAATTTTATTGACTACAAAATAAAGGAACAGGTGCACACGAGAGGGGAGGAATAATGCCCAATAGTAATCAGACAGCGTGACGCTAAAGGGATATGCATCTTCGTATTAATGGAAGCAGCAATCGAGCAAAAAACCAATATCAATCTCGATTAGATCGGAAGGCTTCGAAATATGAAGATTTTGATAGAAATAAATGCCCAGTGCGCCAATCGGGCTGTAAGGCACCGTGAATTTTGGAATTCAAGAACAATTGTTTTGCTTCGAAAAGACGAGAACGATTTCGATAGCAATCCAAAGAGAGGATACCTCTTTATTATCGGTTGCTTATTAGGGTCCTTCGAGTTTATTGTTTGTGCACTCAGTCCTCTTTCTCCTTCTACTTCGATTCCTGGTACACCAATCAACCGCCGGCGATGTCATCGGCGCCGCCGCCTACGAAGTAGGTGGATGACCAAGTTCATGGCTTTTTTCGTAGGAGGAGGCGCGGCGGTCGCCGGAATATGGAATCTGCGTCCGGAGAAGAGACCAGGGCTCTCCGATTCCCCTCTCTCCCCTTCCTCTCTGGTTCCAACCAAGTTATAAAAGCCTCATACTTAAAAAAACAATATTTTTTATATTATTATATGTCACATAGAAACTTAACATTATTACTAATAATATTAATAAAAATGATAGAAAAAAAAATCTATTAATAATAGTGGACGCCCACTGGGCGCACTCGGCCCAGGAAGGATCAACCCAATTCCGGCAGACTCTCAGACTCATTCTTCACGTACTCAAGCGGTCCGGGAATTGGGTCGGCGCTGGTCCAGGGAATAGGGCTCGAACTAGTACTAATATTAGCCAAGATTAATCAACAATCGATTAGGGGTTATATCCCAAATTATTTTAATAGTTTCATATTTTATCTTTGAGTCATCATTTTGAGTAGAGGAATGTATATTTATCATTTTTTTATTTTAACTTTAAATTAATCAGATGCTACTAATTCTAAATATTAAAAATCTCTCGTAAACTCGAGACGTACAATACCAAAAAAATACTGATATTAAGTTATGATCAAAATGATTTATCTTAAAATCTCATTTTTTTAGTTCTTCCTTTTAACAAGAACCAATTAGTTCAATATTTTTTTTTGCTTTAACATATATATACACATTATGTAAAAAAATTTAATAATATTATATACATATTTACTTATTTATAATATATTATAATAAAACTATAAATTTAATTAAAGTTAATAATAAATAAATATTTATTGTAATTAATAAAAAAATATTTATTATATTACAATAAAATTTAAAATTTTCATTATTAATTAAATTAAATTAATGTAAATCTTATGGATAATAACTATATTTATTCTATAAAATATAATTTTATAAATTAATTTTTTTATGTTTTTAGAATAATTATACACAATTTAATTTATATTACATTAGAATATTTTTAGTTTATATTATCCCTCTAATTGCTTCTTTTTTTTCTAGTTAATCATGTTGTAATAATAATTCTTTCTATTTATTATAGTATTTACTTAATTTACATTAACATTTATATTATAATTATTTTAATTAATTTAAAATAATAAATAAATTATTACTTTTGATTATTTAGTCAAACAACTTATCTATCCAACTAACTTTTTATTCTTTATCATTACACTTTTCTTCAAGCATCAAATCGAAAATTTTCTTTAGCGCTTGTTGCTAGTAGCCCTATATTCAAGTTTTGGAGTTATCACATTGGTCTCTCCGGGGAAAATTTTTATCTAATCAATTCTCAGGAATTATAGCTATGTTTAACCTCAAAACTTAGATCAATCATAGTTTTATCAAACAATGGCCAAAAAAAAAATCCAAAACTTCATGCTCTGATCAAAGAGTCAGGTGTCCCTGAATACAAGAACTTGAGTTCTTGCATCTAGCAAGAACCTCCAACTTTCTTTTCTTCTTATCTTTTTTTCTGCTTTTAACTTTTAGACCTATATATTAAATAATAGATAATTTAATTATATATGTTATGTATATATGCATATATATGTTATGTATATATGCATATATTATATATGTATATACATATATATAATATTCATATCTAATTACTTATTTATTAATATATTGTCACAAAATTATAAAAAAATATTTATATTTAATAATAATTATTTTATTAATTACTTATTTCATTTTATTAGTATGATAGTACGACAAGATTAAAGAAATTTAGTTATGTAATTAATTAAATATTAAATTAACTTATAATTATTATATTTATTTTATCATAATATCTTTTGACTAATTAAAATTTCCAACTTGTTTTAAAAAAATTGTACATAATTTATTTGTGGTTATATATTATCATATTATCAATATATTATTTATGTAATTATATATATGAAAATATAGAGTAATAATATATGTTTAAATAATAATGTTTATTCTATACAATATTTTATCTCATATAATAATATTTTATAGTTCTTACTTTTTTATTCAAACACGCGTAGAATTAACTATCTAAACATTTTTTAATTCTACATTATTATGTTTCATTCATGTCAGAAGAGAGAGATTATATTTTTCTCTAACTGATTTAACAAAAAACATTCAAACGTTACAATGAAAATAAAGTATAATTAACTCTATCTAAAACTAATTGTTGAAACGATCCTTTTTAGTAATCCAAGAGGCTAACTACACTTTTTAGGAAAAAAATTAAATATATCTCGCATACTCAAACTATTATTTATTTAGAAAAAAATACATATTAAACTAATTCATCTAGCCATCTAATTTGGTAGATAGTTTTAAACAAATTTATCTAGCCATATAAATTTTGGTAGATAGTTTTAGAGTTTTGGTACGTAAAATTTATAGAAAGTTTAATTTTGAATTTATATTTTCATGATATTTAGTTTAATACTAAAATAAAGGGTGTTAAACTCGCGAATTAACTCGTAAACTCGTACGTGTTTAAGAGTTCATATCTAAATAGTGCACAAAATTGGGATGGATTCGTAATCTTGGTTAAACTCGATAAACTTGTTTGATAGAATCGTATTGATGAATTTGTAATTTCGGCGAACTTATTTTCACTTGGTGTTTTCTTGTTATATGACTAGAAAATTGAGAGGATACTTCATATAAGATATTAGGGATAAGCAACATCTTCGTTTTAGTTTTTCAAATATATAATATGTGAGGTAAAGTTTGAGTTTAAAGAAGATTAAATAACACTTGAAATAACAATAATTTGGATGTAATATTAGTTCTCTTGATTGTGACAAGATCGATAATGTGTTGGAATGATTATGATAAAAAAAATAAATGCCTTTGGAGGTGAGACATTGTTTTAAATCTTTTCTTTTATTTAAATTGTTGAACCGTTTTTTAATCATATTACTCATTTAATCAAATATTTATTTTGAAAGTGATAACTAAACTTATAAAAAATAGTAATAGTTGTTATTTATAATTTAAAGTTAGTGGAATACAATTATAATATATTTTATTAAGTTGTGATATGGTCTATTTTATTTAATTTCTAATATGGATAATATATATTTTACTCGATAGTTGCAAATTGAGATGATTGAATTATTTTACTTTGTTGAAATTTTTTGTCTAGATCATTCATTAATTTACTTTGATTTCAGAGAACAATTGTATTAATTAAGTATTAATTTTTAAAAGAGACTTATAGATAATCCATAGTTGCAAATTGAGATGATTGGATTATTTTACTTTGTTTAATTTTTTTGTCTGGATTATGCATTAATTAAGTTTGATTTTAGAGAATAATTTATTAATTAAGTATTAATTTTTGAAATAAACTTCTAGACAATTGATGTTTCATAATTCATTATTATAATTAACACGTACTTTTTCAAAGATATTTGATATTTATTTATTATATATAAAATATTTTTATGACTAAAATTGAGTTGGAATTAATGAATTTACGAGTTAAAACTAAAGCTCACCTGAATTTACTTCAACTCTCCAACTCAACTATTGGAATATATGTTATTAAAGTTCAAGGAATGTAGTTTTTATTTGGATAAATTTAAGGTAGATTATCTTCTTATATAAATAAAACAAGAAAGTTTTTTTTCCCAAAGTAAATGGGCTAATGCAGAAGTTATAAGAAAAATAGCTATTTTAAAATCATTTTAAGAAGGTGTTCGGTTAAATTTATAAGTCGGTGAAACTTAATCATAAGTAGTTTTTTTAAAAGTCTATTTAATAACTCGTATTTTCTTTACACATGTAATAATTTTAAATTAAAACGCACTATCAAGTTTTAATTCAAGTGTTAGTCTGCACGTGTAAATTTTTCGATTTTACACATGCATTTTTCCCATTTTAATTTATAAGTTATAATATTCACATAATTTTTCCCATTTTTCCCATTCTAATTTACCATTATAGCCTTCAAACCTTCTAAATATTATCATTATATAAAAGTTTTTGTTCTCTCTTCTTGACTTCTTTTCTAATACCAAAAATGTTTGGATGAATGTTTAAGAAAAGTGGTGACATCATCTTATGTCCGTCTCTTTTTTTGGTTTAACTATTTTTTATGATATATATATTAGATCATATATCATTGTAATATATATAAATTTAAATCTCTTTTATTTATTTCAAAAGCATTTGAATGTGTTAAATTATAAAAGTAAGATATCAATAATTTTAGTGCCCGATCTATCCAGATATGTAACTATTTTTTTTAATTAATTCCATGATTATAATAGTACTATATTATTAATATTGTTTTATCAATTAAGTCACGGGAATACTTAATATTTGTGTCTGATGATTTTTTAATCGTGATAAATAAATAATAAAATAATATATTATATTATTTATGACGCATCTAAAATTAGAACTTATTCGAAAATTGCAATAATCAAAACACCGTGTGCGGCCTCCTTCCGAAAGAACGCCACTTGGGTCACACGCTCGTTTGCTATATAAAATGGGGCGAGGGTTTAAGGTACTGGAGGTGATCAGTCGGAACGCTTAAACCCTAGCCGCCGACCAGTTCTCTTCGCCGTACCTATTTGCCATCGAAACCATTCCTCTAGAGGTAATTTTTCTGGAAGAGGGTACTGTTGCATCGTTTATTCCCTTCTAGTCCTCGTTGTTGGTCTCTTATGCATGATTCTTGTGTGTGTATGCGTTTGCTGCTAATAATTGATTTCTTCTTGCTATTATCGTTGTTTGTGATGATCTTGTTCACACGGTTAGTCGATTGCTTTCGGTGTTGCTGTAATCCGTCGGCGTCGGAGTTGATGTGTTTCGAGTTCGGAGATTTGGCTTTTGTTTCGAAGGAAAGCACATAAAAGATATGATTTTTTTCCCTCGATTGGTATCTTTGATCCACGCATATTTGTTCATCTTCGAATACGTGCATAAATATGTTATTTTGAAGTATTTTATGTTCGAAGTTCTGGTCTTGTGATTTCTTCGATGCCCCGGCTGCTGCTATTTGTATTCTTGTCCTTGAATTTGTATATATGTTATTTTGTATGTTTTAGCAGGCAAATATGGTGCAGCTTTGTGTTCATTTTGTGTTTAAACCACGACTGTGGAAGGAAAACGCATATCAGTAAAGAAAAAAGGGCTATGATAATATTCTTTTACCTCTTTGATGATAGATAAAAAAAACATCTCGTATCTATGATACGTGATAACAGGACATCGCTTCTAAGTGGAATTTTATTACGTTACTTCATGTTTTCTTATGAATTGTATGTGAAAGATGACAACATTAATTTTGATTGGAGATGTTAAATGGAGTTGCTTTCTTATTGTTTCCTATTGTGAGCTCTGTTTTCGACTGTGGGTTGTAATATTTCATTTGTGTTTGTTCTAGAGAAGATATGGCTTTTTCTGGTAAACTAGGTGGCCTGTTAAGACAAGGACTAGTGAAAAATGCAGCACCTGGTACATCATCTCCGATGATGCATCTGCTTAACTCTGCTCGGTTGATGTCCACAAAGCTCTTTGTTGGAGGTATTGTTTCATGCATATCTTGGGTTAAACTGTTAGTCTAGTTAACTTTTTTGTTGATGTTTTATATGCTTAACATATATCTAACAATGGTGGATAGGTCTCTCATGGAGTACTGATGACCAATCACTTCGTGAAGCATTCACCTGTTTTGGCGACGTAGTTGAAGGTTGGTAAATAAACTTTCAGTTCTATTCTATTGCGAACGTCTTGACTTTGATCGCACAATCAATCATGTATATGGTATTTTATTCAAGGGTGTCATATCCAGGGATCTCCACTTTCAACAACAACAACAAAGCCTTATCCCACTAGGTGGGGTCGGCTACATGGATCATACGACGCCATGTTCATGAGATTCGACAAGGTTTTACGATGGCTGTCGGGGCCTAACACAACCCTCCTCCTTTATCCGGGCTTGGGACTGGCTATAAAACATAGGCGGAGTTAGGGATCTCCACTTTCAAAAAAAAAACTATCCAAGGATATAACACAACTAATTTTGAAATGATTGATCTCCATTTTATCTTAGATTGGTGTTTATGGATTCTTATTTCACACAGTTATATTGTGTAAACTCCAAAATTTATCTTCTTTTGGCATTTTGACTTGTTGCCTCTACCAAAGCTTGTGAGTATATAAGCTAATTCTGTTTTCGCTACTCATGTAGCAAGAGTCATCACTGATAGAGATACTGGAAGATCAAGGGGATTTGGTTTTGTGAACTTCGAAAATGATGAGTCAGCAAGCAATGCTTTGTCTGGCATGGATGGCAAGGTGTGTGTGACATGTACGGTTCATCTATGTTTTTCTGAACAATTTCATGACTTGTACTGATATTGTTGGCCTATTCCAATCTATGAATCAGGAACTACATGGCCGCAATATTCGCGTAAGCTATGCTAATGAGAGACCTGCTTCTGGTGGATTTAGAGGTGGTTATGGTGGTGGTGGTGGCGGTAGTTATGGAGGCAATAATGGCTATGGACAAGATAACTATTGAGGGGCTTCTCTAACTAATTACTCAAGTTATCTTAAAGCAGTCATCAATGAGATTATGCTATGAGCCGTGGCAATATCTTTTTCTTTTAGTTTGTGTGATTTTTGTCATAGAGGATTGTGCTTCAAGTGTTTAGAAGAACTTGTGCTCAGCAAAAAGTATCATAAATGTATCCAATTGAGATTGAAGTTGTTACCTTATTTGTTGCCGGTATGGTTATCTAATATATATCTTTTACCAGGAGGAAGAGGAATAAGGTTTGAATGAAAACTCTTTTCAACTCTATTAGTTGGAATAACGTTCTGCAATCAAAATCGGAAGGAAGTTACTATCTTTTTTCTAAGGAAGTTAGTATCTGAAAAGGCAAATCAATCAATTCTATTTGTTAGTAATGCTGGATCATTGTCTTGTTCAGTACGTGACAAGAAGTTCTCGTTTGCTTACTTTTCTGTTAATAATTATGAACTTGAACTTTTTTACTGAAAAATGTAGTAAATATTGTTTCAACAATTAAGCAAATTGGATCTCATGTTTCTCTAATATCTTTTATTTTTTTTGTATAAGGTAAACATCTAATAAAGTGTGTATTTACACATAGCATTAGTATTGATGTTTTCGTCCGGGAAAAATAGAAGATGATATTGTCTTATTGAATTATTTCTTTCAACAGAAAGTATCAGAAGATTAAATTTGTAATAAATCTAAAAATTAGATATTTTCTATATAAAAATAAAAATTTAAGTCATTACGCGGAGGTTTAATTTTTTTCATACTATTTACCTATTTGTAGGACTATGAGAGGGCATATTATTTTCAATTGAAAAAGAGAGCAAAACCACAATATCCTGCCAATTGCGTCGAGTAGTGAAATGTTAAACGAGTTTGATGGTTTAATTAACTGGCAAATGCCATTGATTGCATCTTTTTCGGTCAAGCAAATCAGTAATAACGGTAGGATGTATTGCTTTGTTTGATACCTTGAACTTTTGCTGATATGCAAACTGCTGAGCACTTGATCAGAACAACTCTTCTATTCCTGAGGGAAAAAAAAAGAGAGGTGGTACATAGCTATCTTAATCCATTTAGGTCATAGAGGAGGAGCGAGAGAGATCATGGACATGAATGTTGCAATGAAGTGACACACCACCAGTGGTAATCTACCACCTAGCAGGTATTATGCATTTTTAGTTTTCAGGCAACTGACAAACCGGAAATGGCGAGGAGGGGGAGCCACGAAAGCAACATTTGATGCTATTCGTCCCCCTCCTTTTCATTTCATCCAATGTGAATAATGCAATATCAGCTGACTAAAGAGCAGAAAGTTATCGGAGTAGAAAAGTTCCTTAATAGATTCACACGAGAAGCACCGATAGATGTCGATATCCTGTGTCCAGAGGTCCTCGTCAATTATTTGGATCCGTAGCTTTTTTTTCCCCACAAAGGAAAGTTGTTATTCTGATAGCTAAGAATCATCTGATGAGAATCAAGTGGTCCTAAGTTTTGGACTTTTGGTAAATTGTATATAGAGTCTACCTATAAGTGCCTGACACATCATGTTCCTGTATGAGAGCGATTGCAGCCGACACACAACCAAGTTCAGAACCATGCACGGCAACATGTGAATTCTCAAGAATTATCCAACCTTCTTTTGTGTTTCTTTCTGAATATACCAACACAAAAATGCATCTTGTGGTTTGATGGCACTTTTGGAGCTTTAAGTCGAGACCCCAACTAGAACAATCTATGACACAGCACCTGTCCAGCAGCATGGCTCAGTGGCACAATCCCCTCCCTCCCTCTATCTCTCTCTCTCTCTCGCATGGGCACAAATCTTGTCTGTGATATTTTGCTACTGACACTGATCCAGAAAAGGGAAAAAGAAGAATTTCTGATCAGACTTTGATCAACATTGGAGAATCAACTTGCACATCTTTCCAACAATCAGTTGTTCCTGAAACAAAACTATCTGTCTCAGTTAATAATTTTGTCACATATGTGCCAGTAGGGACCTGCAACGTCTCTGATAATATCACATGCTAATGTTAGCGGACAAACTATTCAGTTGAATGTACACAAACTTCGTGTGCAGGTTCGATTTGTCATCCACATGATATGATAGATTAACCAGATGCAGTCTCTGTACTTTCGATTCAGCAGAACTTGTTTTCATTCTTTGGATTGAAGTAGTATCTGCTCACATTAATGAAATAGCAACTACACACATTTCCTCACATTCGTCAAAATATAAGCAATTGGCCTCAAGATCAGTAGCAGTTCCGAGAGGATTGGCTCGGTATAGAACTATTAATACATATGTTGGATTCCGGAGAGAAACTTTGTATGGTTTCATCACTGAATTCTACTTATGTGGACCTGAATTTTACTTCTGTGTCATAGTTTATTCTAGTGCGATTGAGTAGTCTCACTGCAAGAGTATCTTATATGCAATATGTGAATTCCGCCACTATATGTACATTTTTCTCTTTCAGCATACACACAGGACAGTGAAAAAAATGGATATGCTGTCATTATCTGCACCGACAGATGACAGTAAACTGAATTTTTTCGTTAATCACCTGTCACTTTCTTATCATTTACGCTTAAGTATCTTATCGCTGTTACCTCCACGTCTTACAAAATCCAGTTGGATGAGGAGGTCACATCTGACAAGAGGGGCAGATTCCGGAACCACAAGCATCCAAGCGGCATTGTACCACTCGCTCGCTGCTCCTTCAACAGTGCAGAATAATGTGCTCGAAGAGAATCTAGGAAAGCGTCCACTTCCAAGTTTATCTACCTGTTAAGTGTACATTTCATGCTCTACCGAAAGGGAAAATGTACATTTCATGTATCCATACAGCTTAATGATCAGCCTAAGATACATCTGATCTGGAATTGTGCATATTAATGCAAATTGATCAATCAGATCCGCTGCCGACGTAGGGGAAAATTTCTGTTTCTGATGGGAACTTTTCAGGTCAGATCAGTGTGGGGCAGAGAGGCACATGTCAATGTGGACTACTCAGCTATGGAGCTCTGGCCTGAAGTGGTTGTGCGGACAGTAAACATATTTCCTAAACACAATTAGCAGCACTTTTTACAGGAAGCCTGATCAAAGCCAATCAGATGGAAGTTGGAACCTCAATGGCATCACAATCACAACCTTTTTTTAAGCACATCTTACAGTAATATCATTAGGACCCTTTTCAGTCACAAAGTTTAAGAAATTCTGTAATCGAAAAAAGAAATTCAGAAACTCCTGATTCGAAGGCTGATCAGGATTTGCCACTCCCTGCACCAACTACTACGTAGTAACACGACTGACACTGTGGAGGATTCAGTCAATAAATTGTTAAAGGGCTCAGTGGACATTCATATCAAACAAAAGATCATTGCTTGGAATAACTAATACTAAATTAGACGGACTAATCATGAAGGGTCTGATTCACAACGCAGAAGAAAAAAAAGTTCTTCCACATCTTCCAGCTCACCGAAAGGTACATTTAATGCCCCAAATTGACCCATCACCAACCACCATGCACCTCTTTTTATTTCTTGCTTCAGATCCAAAACATCAAACCTTATATTATTTCTTAGTTCCAGCACTCACAAAGCCACCCCAGAAGCTAATCTTTTACTTAATTAATTGCCTCAAATAATACGCCAACTTAGTTAAAGATCACACAAGATAACATATAGAAAGAAGAAAGAAATTGGAGTACCAATATGCTCATATATACTTATACATATTGAAGTAAAACTGTTAGGATTTACATCCTCCCAAAATTAATCTTCCTCTGCAACTTGACATACTCCATGCACAGTAGAAACGAAGGTAAGAAGAAAAATAGAACAAAATCTACAAAGAGCATAGAAGAGCATATAAGACCGGGGTTTTTTTAGCTGTCTCAGGTCCTCCTCCATGTCCTGCGTCCACCATATAATGCGTGCATTGCATGCATTTACCCGACCTTATTTGTAAATCTGTTTCCCTGATACTTTTATCAACATTTATCCCCCATTTGTAGTAACATATAACAATGAACAGGAACGATTTTGCAGCAGATCATGCACCTCCTTTGTTTGGCGCACGTGCGTGAGTTCTCATGCAGAGGCCAAGACGTCCACGTCGGCGTGCTTAGTGCCCTTCATGGCCTTCTTGGCGGCGGCGACACCCTTGACGTCTGTGACGCCGTAGTAGTCGACGTACCACTCGACGAACTTGCGCAGGCCGGTGGCGAGGTTGGTCTTGGGTTGGTAGCCGAAGTCCTGGCGCGCCAGGGTCACGTTGGAGTGGGTGTAGGGAACGTCGCCGTTCTGCGGCAAGGTGATCACGTTCTTCTTGGCCTTTTTTCCGAGGAGGCCCTCGAGGACCGAGACCATCTTGGCCACTGGCACCGGGGAGGTGTTTCCGAGGTTGTAGATCCTCAGCTGGGCGGGACCCGTCTTCTTCTTGCCGCCGTCTACGCCGGTGCTCCGTTCGGCGGTGTCGAGGGAGCCGAGGACGCCTTGGACGACGTCGTCGATGTAGGTGAAGTCGCGCTGGATGGCGGCGCCGTCGGCCTTACGGAAGAGGCTGATGGGCTTGCCCGAGAGGATGTTCTTGGTGAAGGAGAAGTAGGCCATGTCCGGGCGCCCGTAGGGTCCATAGACTGTGAAGAAGCGCAGGCCGGTGATGGAGAGGCCGTAGATATGGTTGTAGGTGTGGGCAATGGCCTCGCCGGCCTTCTTGGTGGCGGCGTAAAGGGAGGCCGGGCGGTCGGTGCGGTGGGACTCGGAGAAAGGGGTGTCGGTGTTGAGGCCATAGACGGAGGACGACGAGGCCCAGACGATAGCTGGCTGGGGATCGGCGTGCTTGGCGGCAACCTCGAAGAGGGACACGAGGCCGGCGACGTTGGAGGCGACGTAGGACTGGGGGTTGCGCATGGCGTAGCGGACACCGGCCTGGGCGGCGAGATGGAGGATGTGAGTGAAAGGGACGACGTCGAAGAGGCGTGCCAGGAGCGCAGCGTCGTTAATGTCTGCCTCGAGGACGAGGACGTCGTGGCGCGCGAGGAGGGCCTGACGGGAGCGCTTGAGGGACGGGTCGTAGTAGCTGTTGAAGTTGTCGAGGCCGAGGACGCCGTCGCGCCGCTCCCGCAGGGCCAGGGAGCAGTGGGTGCCGACGAAGCCGGCGGCGCCGGTGACGAGGACGGACTTGCCGGAGGCGTGGCGAGGAGTGGCGGATCGGCGGACGTCGCGCTCCCAGGCGGGACCGCCGTAGTTCGACGAGGAGGACGACAGGAGGCTCCGGTGGTTGGAATGGCCGTGGCCGTCGGCGGAGTGGGAGGGGAGGAGGAGCGGCGGGTAGTGGAGGGCGAAGAGGAGGATGAGGACGAGGGCAGCAAGGAGGGTGGCACGGAAGAGGACGTGGGAGGACGCAGCGAGCAGCTTCGCGCTGTTGATGCGCCGGAGGAGGTAGCTGCTGTTGTACCTCTCCAGCTTCGCGCTCTTGCTCGTGTCCGGAGGCGACGACGGCGCCATTAACGAGTGCCTCTCTCACTCTCACTCTGTGCCAAAGTGCTAATTAGCTGCTGTTGCTTGTAAATACCAACTTAATCAGTTACCAGAACCAGAATTGAATTAGTAGAAGCTACACGATAGTAATATATCTGAAAATTTTGCATGCATGCAGGAATAGTATGATGGTGGCGGTGGTGTTCCTCTTTGCGTTGAGAAGGGGAACTAGAGGCATGAGAAGGGGTATGTAGAGGATATAAAGGGGAGCGGAATGAGGAGAGAGAGAGAGGGAGAGGGAGGTGTGGGACCAAGGAAAGGTTGGTGTTGGTTGGATGCCACTTTCTCTCTTGTGCATTTGAAAGGCTTCACTTTTTCCTCCTTGCTAGTTGCTACTTGCTACTAACGAGAGAGAAAATAAAGAGAGAAGATAACTAGAGGCAGCATTATATTTTGCATGTGCATGGAGATCAGTGGGCACTGAGCAATAGGGGAGTTTGAGTGTCACATTTAACTCCTCTCTCTCTCTCTCTCCCCCTCTCTGTTAGAATTCTCTCTCCGCTTTTAGTTTGAAATTTTGGATCCCAAATTCATATCCCAGAAAAAAAGGGGCCATGCCTCGTATCCAGCCAATAAATTCGAGATGCATCCGTATATTTTAGTTACATAGATCATATCAGGGCCAACAGATCAGTTATAGCGGCCTCGAAAGATACGGGAGCTTTGCATTCGTTCGCAGGATAGATACTAATATAACAATAATAATAGTTGGATATTATTAGTTAGTTAATATAATAATAATAATACATATTTATGTGCACATATATAAATGTTAATTGGGTGCACCGACGGGAAGATAACAGTTGTACATGTATGGTACTGTTACATGCATGGCTACAGATTTGCGTGCACTACTGTGGGTCTGCAGTTCTGATTGGATCTTGGATGTTTTGTCTGCAACAGTAGCAGTATTCAGTTCAGAGAGCTCTGATTTCTGCCATTTTTTTTTTTGCATCAGCAAAAAGGGAATAAAATAAAAAGGAAATTATAAATCGTTATTTACCATCTATCTTTTATGTCATTAAATACTTTTGTTATTTTCTCAGGGAAAAAAGGGTGGTGAGTTTATTAGATGCTGTTTTCTGCAGCTAGCACACTTTATGGTTCATCACTGAGAAACTCATGAGATGCTCATGAAATCATTGACTGCTCAACAAAAAGCCTGTCGATTTTGATTGGTCTCTTCACAGACTTGTTGCATAGTCCGCAAAGTTTAATTGACTTTGTTCAATGCAACGTTGAATGATATATATATATATATATATATAAATATATGTATGTATGTATAAAATTAATATGTAGAGAAGAAGGGAGAGAGAGAGGAGGGAGGGAGAGAACCTCTCTCCTTGGATGCAAAGAATCTTGTGTACAATATATTCCTTAAAGACTAAAGAGTGCGCAGAAACAATTCACATTGCAAAACGAAAAGAAAAGAAAAAGCATCATGGCGCATAGGAAAATTGCAGTCAGCATGGGCTGATCAGAGCAATAAATTACTGTTCAGAGAGATGCAGCACAGGGAGCCTCTTTATTTATTATCAGCACAACTGTCAAAAAAACATTATTTTAGAACTGTATCATACAGCAGCATCCATATTAACTTATGAATTCACTGTTAGGAGTGAAATTAAGGCTCAAAAGCATGATCAGAACACAGCACCACTGTGTGTTGACTGTTGTCAGTCCTAAAAAATCTGGGAGAGCATGGGGGCCAAAAAATTATTGAGGATGGATTAACGGCACCGAGAAGCTGATCAGACATCATCATCAAAAGCACAGCATCACTGTGTATCATTTTATTTATTTATTTTAATACATGAATCCGGTTGAATGTTAGATCTGTTCTCCAAGCATATCCTGCAGCTTGTATGAATGCATAATTGCTGCCGACCTACTAGGAGTTGAATGTCATCTTCGTAGTGGACAATTTAATATAATTATTAACCCTTTGACATGAGCAATATATATATACACACAAGATCCACTATGATATGTGTATGAATATAGTGTTGCATTTAGTTGTGTTGTTTTCTTCCTCGCAGAAATCAGAGATGTCATGCATATTGGCTGGACAAGAGGCCGAGAGAAACCAAGGGGAGACAGGGGGATTCAAATCCTAGTGAGAAGCTTCAATCATAGGATAAGTTGAAAGACAATTCACACCTCTTTGTACAGAACTGTCGGCAGTCGGCACCATTTGAATTGCACCACCAATCCCCAGAAAACACTATTTCTAATCTTACTATTTTCTTCTCATCAGTACTACTAATTGTTAATGCTGATACTATTAATTTGATGCACATTCTCCATTGCATATAGTGAAAGATTCTGACTTGATCCATGATCAAAGGTTGAACAATAACTTCATCGCCCCGGCGTTTCGTATATTTATGTATATATTTCTGAAAAGTAAAAATTTCTTGATGCATGCATGTGGTGGTCCTCAAGCCACTTTTGAATTGAAGTGATCTGAAACGAGAAGATGATCAAAAGCTCTGAAAATTAAGATGACAGAGAGCTCCCTATCTGCCCCTCTGGCCAGTACTGCCCGGTATCAAAAGGCAAAAAGAAAGGTAGCCTTAATTCCTCCTGCAAACTGAAATCTCTGAGCCATCCAGTTTGTTAGTGCACTGCATGCTAACTTTTCATATTCATTTATGGTGGCCACAAAAAAAGCAAGCTTAATCATTGATGATAAAAATGAACAATCCGGCAATGTTGAAATTAGTTAGCTGTATGATATGAATAGTAAAAAGTTAGTTCTCTTTGGATTCCATGTAAAATGTTAAGTTTTGAGTGCTATTCACAGATCTAGTTTTAATTTGGTTTACTCATAACTGTACGTATGGAGCATTTAATAGGTACATGCATATTAAATTCTTCATATTTGGACACCACATTCTGTGGTAAGATCGCCATCTGAGTTAATGGCGACCCATAATTAGTTGATCTGTTGGCTTCTTTTTAGTCTCTAGAGGATATATGCCACAAATGGAGATTTCATGAATACTTGGCTTCATGCAAACTTGTTGTTAGAGGAAAAAAAGGGGAGATAGAATTATGCACACACAAACATGCAAAATTTACGAGGTTCACTTTAACCGGACAATGTTTTCATACGACGATGACTTTCTTTATTATAAAATATTAATAATTTTAAGGATGTAAAATAAATTTAATTATCTAATTATCTTTGTTTATTTTCGTAACTATAAATTTAATTTAATTTTTCATCCTGATCACAAAGAAAGATCATGGAGTTTTATTTTCAAAGAAATCTTAGCTATTTTTTCTTAACATTTCAAGTATTCTACATGTCCTTGCAGAAAGAATTCAAAATTTAATAATTAATTATGCAGATTAAGATCACAAAAGAAGATACAACAACGTGGATTACATTATCGTCACTTTAATTATTGCGAATAGGGTTGCTGTCGGAGTCATTACATTATCATGACGTTGAATGTTGTAGACAGCCTTCAAAGATTGTTGCTCCATTGCCTTTCTTTTATTCTCTTTCTCTCTCCTTTGTGTGGAGACAATAATATATATTATTTTCTGCTGTAAACGTGCAACAAGATTAAATCTTTGGGGAGCTGAAGCAGAATGGACGAAATTCATTGCATAGTCCTTTAGAAGTTTCACAATTCTTTTCAATTCTTATCTCCGTATAAAGTTTTGTTCATTTTTTTTTTGTTGCCAACTCCATATGGATATGAAAAATGATGTCGACGGTCCAATCTATATAGTCCTAATGGTTATGTGCATTGTTCATAAAATTAAAGATCGGGTCATTATTGAGCCAACTAATCCGTTAATATCATTTCACGTCGCGTACTGATAGTGGCATGTGAGACTCAATAGAAATATTTTACATTCTTAAAAATTCGAACTTCAAGACCTTATTTGGATGTTAGAACTAGGCCCCGTTTGGTTGCGGAATCGGACGGGAATCGCGGCCTTATTCCGTCCGGTTCCGCCAAATACTTTTTCGGAATTCGATTTCAGGACAGGAACAAAATTGATAGAATCGGGTCACATGACCCGATTTCATAAAAAGGTGGAACCGGAGGCTACCATTTTTTTTTACTTTTGACCATCACGTGACATTTTCCCTTTTTTTTCAAAATTCATTTTTTTTTTCTTTTTCTTTTCTCTCACACTATATCTTCACTAAAATAAATTATTTAATAAATATAAAATTATTTTAATAAGTGGTTAATATAACATTATATATTACATATTTTATCATTAAAATTTTTTAATATTTCATTAAATATAATTAATTTAAAAAAATGATTTTTTATATTTAAATAATATAAATTTTATTAAAAAATTTCCCATAAAATTTTTTTATTTTACAATTTTATTTTAATTAATAATAAAATTATACTTCATAATTATAATAATTATTTTTAATTCAAAACTCACCCAAAATTCATCTATTACATTTACTTTTTCCCATCACATCAACCACCTTATTCATCATCATCAAATTTCACTCCAACCAAACACACCCGAACTAATTTGTCAATTCAACTATGCATAGAGAACTTAAGAAGAACTGCGATTCCGTTTCCAAACAACCCCCTAAAGTTTTGGCGAGCTCTTTTCAAATTTTGATGGGATGATTAAATGACGAGTTGGTGTTTGGATGACAAGCGCATAGAAGTAGAATTTTGGCACTGGATGGACATGGGTTACGAAGCGTGGAACTTGCAAAGTTCTAAATCGACGCAAGAACTTTTTTGTCAAAACTATCGAAAACTCGATGGATTGACCAAAACAAAAGTTCTCATGGGACTCACAAAATTTTTGTTAGTGTTTGTGGGAACTCAAATCTTGCTTACCCGAAAAAAATCACTTACCAATTACCACTCCATCCCAAGTACATAATAACTAATTTGATTCGTCACTAGTGAAAATTTCAAAATAATAATAACTTGAGATCTTATTTAATTATAAGTTGATTGCTTATAACCAAAATCAATCATGTTGATAATTTTCATAATATCAGCAAGCAAATAACCAGGCAATACATTTCTCAAATGTCCTTTGGACCCAACTTTCCTGGGAGCTTCATGAAGGGCACTACGCATAGTCAAATTAATTCTAATAAACTTGATTATATATGCCACTTGCCACAATCATCGTTATGCATAATTTTGTCATTAGGTTGCTATCGATTCTTGCTCCTAATTATATTTCACTCACTTTGGAGTCACATAACCAACTTGGAGCTATATGCACATAATGTGCTAACAAAAATTTAATTAAGCATTGTCTGCAAAATATTATGGTTCCTTTTTCAATGATGTTGATAACCATGTGATTAAGGACCCACATCAAACATTACACTGTGACTAAACATGGACAGGCATTCAATTAAAGAAGAAAAAAATCATGAGATGTTGGGTCCAATTGCCATGATCAATGCTCTCATCTGACCCACACCAGCTGCATCAGCATCAAATGGATGGCATGGACAACTGGAATCCCATGCATGTTAGGGTAGAGGAGAGAGATCAAAGCCAATGCAGCACTACTTTAGTTCATCATTCACATAATAGAGGGCATCATTTCCATTGCATAGGGCCTTTCCATGTTTCCTTGTAAGAAAAGCCTGAACAATTCTGATTATATATATATATATATATATATATATATATATATATATATATATATATATAACACATAAGCTGCAAACAAGTAGCATTGTTTTTTTTTTCATAGATTGCATTTAAATTAAGAACCTATGAATTGGACCAATCAAATCTTATCAAAGTTGAAAAGATTATGAAGCATCAGTACGGCCTAATCCACCTAGCATTTTCATTTGTCACTCTTGGAAATTAGCATTTAGCACCCCCCATCCC
This sequence comes from Pontederia crassipes, assembly GCA_030549335.1. NCBI lineage: Eukaryota > Viridiplantae > Streptophyta > Magnoliopsida > Commelinales > Pontederiaceae > Pontederia > Pontederia crassipes. The sequence goes on along the minus strand of CM060190.1, from coordinate 49,268,312 downwards.
CATCCCCACCCCCACCCCCTCCCCACCCACAAGATAGTAGCTCCATAGATTGTCATCCATTTGGTCAAATTTTCATGGCACTTGGACGACCATTTTAAACGTTTTTTCCCTACTTACTTTGCTAAATCAATATTTTTTTCACTTATAAATGGGAACCAATGATACAAAGAAAAGACAAACAGAAAAAAGAAATTAAATATATAAACTTCCACCGACTACAATTCAACTAGAAGACTTTGAATTGGTCCCTGATATGATCCATGAATGGAGATGTAGAAGACATGGACCCTATTTTATTAATTATCTTGCCCAAGAGTTAAACAACTTTAATCAGTATAGGGGACTAACAAGATTATTATTTTTCCTTTTAACTACAATATATCATCCAATGTATACTTTGATGTTTTGTAGCAATCCTTTTTAAACTTTTTTGTTGCCTTTGGAGTCATTAAAACTATTTGATGCTCCAATGTACATTTGTTTCTCTTTCCTTCATGGAGTGGAGAGTTAGCTGAAACCATCATCATACGGATCAACTGAAGTATTAAGATGGGTACCTGGACAGAACCCATGGTCCCAATGTGAGAGACTGACAAGGCATTTGCGCGTCCTCTGTCGGTGGTGGGACACCTCCCTCTTCCTTCTCTCTCTCTCTTCTCATTTTTTAAGGGGTTGACAGCTTGAGAAGTCCACAACTCATTGAATGGAGATGGACTCATGTCATGACAGTTCATGGCGTTGGAGGAGGATGTGGTTTTTGAATTGCCCACACCGCAGCGTGCTGTTGGGAATTGTCGTGGGAGGAATAAAAATGAGGAGGTAATCTTAAAAGGTGGCTTCTTAGGTAGACTACTACTAGAAATTGATGATTCATCACTTGGTTGTTATAATACTAGTGTTAAGAGTTGGACTCACGATGCTGCTAGTAGTAGTCTTACTAGTAAACTGGTCTTAGTAGAATAGTACTTGGAGTTGAATTGGAGGCAAATTTTGTCTTCTTGTTGTTAAGTACTTCCATGTCAGACACTGAGCATGTTCATGTTTGAAAAGGGAGGTCATGAATGAGCTGTGTGGAAGTGATTAATTTTGTGTCTCTCTGTGTGTGTGAAAAAGGCATTTCATAAGAACCTTTAATAGATAGATAGTAAACAATTTGAGTTCAACAAGTATCTTTTAGCTTGGAAAAAGATTCTTCACTTGTGAGATTTCATTTACAAAGGTGGCAACACAATTCTGAAACAAGAATGTATCTTTTCCCCCTGCCCATATGGTCATAATCTGTTCAAGGACACTGTGAAATGTACCAGTCTCTGTTAAGTACAGCAGCCTAAAAAGGCTTTCAGATCCAGGGATGGAATGTGGTGCTAAAAAGTTTATAGCCAATCATCAAAATTGTGAGATTCCAGACAGTCCAGAGTCCCACTCTCACTTCACACACATGGTAGGACCTCACTCGGGAGGCTGATGATGATGACCCCATGAGTGACTTTAAAGTCTTCTCTCTCTTTCCTTTCACACACACCATCCCCCTTCCCCCCATCCCCCCTGGAAAAAAGAACTGTGTGTATATGTACAGAAGCTTCCTCCGCTTTGTTCATTCGAGAGAACAAATCCAGTTGCCTCCATCTCCACTTTTGTCCCCGGAAGAATTCATCATGGAGGTGCATCAGATTCTAGAGGGCATTCACTCCCTTTGTAGGAAACTGGAGTGAGTTCATGGGGTATAGGACCACAGTGGCCTTATGATCTGTTGTGCCTTAAATGGGATCATGGAATCCAAACATTGCAACTGAAACAACAAATTTGTCCAGCAAATTGTGTGCCAGCAAAAGATGAGAGGTTCAGTTTTGGTTTGAGATCTTCTTCTATCCTTTTCTCCTCTAGTTTGTTGTGGGCATCACGTTTAAAAATTTTAACCGCATGGAGTTTACCTTCCAATGAAGCTTCTCTCCCGTTGAAGTTTGTTTACAATTTGATTATATGCACATTCTAGTCAAATCGTCCTGCACAACTATGCAAACCAATTGCAGGTCCTGATCTTGTCAATATAAAATAAAAAGCAACAACCAAAGTTGGTTGTAATTCCAAAGCAACTGAGCTAGTGAATTCCAGGAATGCATGTGACAGGACAGGACTAATAGAGAACAAAAACACATTCAGGGCACATATTCTTAAATTCACTCAGAAGCATGGCATTTTCAATTTCAAAGCTAGTGAGATCTCACATTTAAGAAAATAAGGTTATTGTCGTTTGGTTGCAGCTAAGACTTACAAAAATATAAAGATTCACATTTTCCTGACACTTCTATGGAGGAAAAAAAATCAAAGATGCACAGATCACTTTGTTGATAACACAAAATCATGATATACAGTGACTTCACCTCATTAATCGATGAGAAGCACTCTGATTAGATTACTTCATCTACATATTAAAGGAGTTATACTTATAATACATTTTAACACATTATATACTGATAACATTCATTCATGCGAATAACTAATTTTCACCATTTATAAGATAAACATCTGTGGAACAGAATAGAAAAAGGAAGCTTTGCTCCAAGTATAGGAAAAAGGATATTAATATTAACACTAGGAGGGACTCAGTAAAGTTATGCTACATGACATAAAAATCATGTCAGCCAAAATCTCAGAAGCACGCTTGTCTAACTCACTGAATCAATACCATGCAGAGTTCCATTTGCAGCAAAACCAGCTTCAAGGTATCAATTTGACTAAATTATTCAATAGAAAGTACAATAAATTCTCTATGAACATTGCTCAGTGTCTGGTTAATGATGCGCAAAGCTCTTGTCCATGCCAAGTGTTTGGCTAATGATGCACAAAGCTCTTGTCCAAGCCATTTTCAAGCTCTCATTACACAGTAATTGGGAACTCGTGAAATACCAGAATTTCAGGAAACAGACATCAAAACTGTCATGCCTTCTCTGCTGACAAACACAATAGAAGTCGTGACCACGGAAGGACAACAATGACCATCGATCTTCTAATCATATAGTCTTATATCATAAAAGATTTGCAGCACTATCATGAACTCAGATGCCAGGTGAACTAGATGCCTTTTAATGATAAAGTAGACAAATCAAAGGAACCGAAATCAGCACCATTGAAACCAAATCTGTTTCTGCATCAGATCTTACACAAATAGAATGAGGCACATCTACTTAAAGAAGAACACCAAAATTTAAGTGAAAAGGGATGTATGCTCAAATGTTCTTTCGTTGCTTGTCTTTTATGTTAATCTACATCTTGACTGCTCTTACTTACCACCACCTCACAGTTTTTGAAAAATGCATGATCTAATATAATGATTGAATATCACAATAATTTTACGAAGCAAAGTTATGAAGAGTTCGATATATCCTATTATCTTGTCACCACAAATCTTCTTATTATCCTTGTCAGTCTTTTTATAAAATCACACAATTCTCAATCCTTAGACCCCTTGGTAAAATGTGAACCTGACAACCTAAGTGCAATGTATAAGATCAAATATCATCAACCAAGTTCTTTTAAAAAAATATATATCATCTACTAAGTTATGTATTAAGTGAAATGGACAATATAACAATAAAAGCAAAAATTTGCAGTAAAATTGTAACCTGCAGCCATTGTTTTTATGTGTATCATCTCCATTTCATTTAGCAGTAACAGAACTGCTACTTGCCAAATCAAAGAACTCCAACTTACCCACCAAAGTTTGTCAACAACACCATGAAGTCATGAGATGTGATTTCACTAGGAGACAATAAAGCAAAATTCACTCCAGAAGGATGTTCAAACTTGCACTGTCTTCGTTCACCCTGCAATTCATGAAGATGTTGAAACTACATTCCACATTAGAACTATCAAAATTCTAAATCAAACTCTGCCCTAAATTTCCTCAGAAGTTCAATAGCCTTCACAAAAGGAATAAAATAGTGAAACTAATAAAGAAATTATGGTAACAGTTGTTCCCATAAGCAATATCTATGTCCTATTAGAACTGAAACAGGGCAAATCAGAACATCTCTGTTATATCTTAAGAGAAAAAAAGTACAAACTACAACAAAGAAAATAACTTTACGTTAGGATTTTGTACAAGAGAAATTATGTACCATAAAGCACACAAGAATTTTAAGGCGAAACCGAATTTATTAGATGAAAAATAGAAGATGATTACTATCAAATTATTTTTCTATTTGGATCCTTAGGAAGTTTATATAAATACTCCATTGAGACTTTACATTAATTTCTCAAAATTAGAACACTCGTAGTGCGAGGATGTCTTTCATTTCAGGTCCAGTTAGGGTAGAATTCAAAGCAATATTAATTCTTTACAACATGGCCCTATGGGAAAGATCTCAACCATTGTTCTTTTAATCAAGAAGTTTATGCTTTTATAAGTATAAAGAAAGACCAAATCCACTGGGTCATCGGATGTTACTACTATGCCCCATGAATCCATATCAGAAATTGAGTCCAATCCAACTCCTGCTACAATCAAAATGCTATTGTTTTTTGTTCCATTTTTTTACTGTATACTGTAATCAAATTTCTGAAGAAATGTAGTTCTGTGGAGATAATAAAAAGATGGCTTTTAGCAAAAGTCTTTTCTTTCCCAGCAGCGAAGCGTAGTGGACATCTTGCTATTTCAAATGCTGAGATATTGTGCTACCATTCACGAATAACCAGAAGGATATTAAGTAAACCAGCTTTTCATCTCATATTTAGAGACAAAGAAGAGCATATTGCGAGCTTCTGCTGCAGAAAGAAAGAAATCAAAGTCGCAAATGGACAGGTGAAAGAAGAACATGAAAAGAGACCAGATTATCAAAATAATGTTGGAAACAGAAATATTAGACCCACAAAATAATGCTGGAAACAGAAGTAGACTACCAACTCAGTCCCATATCTTTCTTACCTTCAGCAAAATGGGACGCTGAAAGTGTCCACTGAGAGACGAAACATTAGGCAAACCATCAAATGAGAAAAAAAAAGAAACTAAAAATCCAATCTGATCAAAGGCAGCAGCTTGACTTCACAACAAACACAGCAAAAATGTGAGGAGAGGCTTCCTTTTCCCTATCTACAATAATAAAAAAAACAATCTTTTTTTTGTCCGAGGTTCAATAAAAGTCCCAACTTTGTTTCTGGAACAAGCGAAAAATGGCACTCTGAGACGGCGATAAAGAATGGAGCTGTGACGTGGCACTTTTCCAAGTTAAAACCCGCCGTCTCTTGCCTCAGAAGTTTTAGTTCTTTGGGGGGCCAAAGTCCAAACCCTCAGCAAAAGCGCCAGGCGAGCCATGAACCCGCACCACCACCACTGCCACCTTCACCCACCTCTCTTCGTCATGTGCCCTTGCAAGTGCCGCCACCATCGCCATTACCATTCTTACCATCTTCACCAACATCGATCACACACTTTGGTTCCTCCTCCTACTTCTACCGCCACCATGACGCCTCCCGTCTTTGTTCCACCTACTGGCGGCTCCTCGTATCCTGTCCAATACCAGACTTCGGGTCCAGCTGAGGATTCGGAGGCGAGAACTGCCGGGTTTCCTTCTGAAAGGTATGCTGCCTTCTTCCCTGTGTGTGTGTTTTTTTATTATATTTCTTCCACAAGGTTTGTTATATTTATTCGTTAGTTTTTTTTTCTTTCCTCGGATACAGTTTACTCAGTGGTTCATGGTCGAGCAATTTGACAAACCAAAATTTTGTACCTTTGAACATTTGATGCGCAATGACATATTGTTCCTGATGTCAATTGATAGCGTTTAACGACAAAAATTTGGGGTTAAAAAAGATAGAATCCTTTTAAAGAGACCTACTTAAATAAATTTGCGTCTAATTCATTATTATTAGAGATGCCGGAGTTTTTTTCACCGAAAAAAAAAAGATGCCAGAGTTTTTTTGGAGTTGTGACGCGTAACGCTTGAGAAAAAAAATAACTGCAAAATGTTCCTTCTGATTAAAGCGATGTACATTAAATCCTCAGAGAATATACAAGTTATAACCTGATAAGACCTCTTTATTTGAGAGGGATGAACCTTAAACAACCATTAGTTGCGTCTGTGTCTCTATATGAGCACATATGAGATCTCCAAATATTTAAAGGGGCGTTTCTCTAGAGGTAATCTTTGTGGATTACAATCTAAATCCACCACATTACCTTATTCACTTGTGATAGGTAATGGGTAATCTATATTGTCCAAACAATTCATATTGCCTAAGGAGTGACAATGCAGATTGTCTATGGGAGGGTAGACAATTCACATTATCATCTGGGTTGTAATCTTTTAAATTTTACTTTCCGCATTTGTCCTTTACAGTTTTATTTAAATAAATTCTAAAACATATTGAATAAATTATAATAATAATTAAATAAATTATAAAATTAATCAAATAAATATTATAATTATTATGAATATATTATTATCATATTTTAAAAATATAACTCCGCCTATGTTTTATAGCCGGTCCCAAGCCCGGATAAAGGAGAAGGGTTGTGTTAGGCCCCGACAGTCAGCGTAAAACCCTGTCGAATCTCATGAACATGGATCAACGAATTTGGAATGACGTCGTATGATCCATGTAGCCGACCCCACCTAGTGGGATAAGGCTTTGTTGTTGTTGTTGTTGTTGTATATTTTAAAAATATATTAGTTATTTTATAAAGTTTAATTTTATGGATGAGAATATATATTTGTGATTTAATTTTACGGAGTAAAAAATAATTTATATCCATAAACATAATTCTTTTGATTAGGAGTATATTGGTAAAAATCATATATTAACTCATAAATTTGTATTTTCTTATAAATAACTAATATGGATTGCTAGATAGATTACTTATGCATATTAAATAAGGTAATGTACATTGTTGACAATTTAACAAGTGTAATCTTTCTGAGAGGCAATCTACATTACTAGGTAATATTGAATGGCAATGCAGTGAACGCACCCTAAAAGTTTTGGAAAGCAGTTATTCACAAACGAAATTTTGAATAAAATGTCGTATCAACAACATCTTGCGTTCCTCACCAGTGATGCCAACATGTATTAAGCAATGCAATCAATTTATTTGCTAGGAATGTGATGGAAGTATATCATGCTACATAGCAAAAGCTGTTCATCTGAAAGCAATACACTTTTTTTTAGGGGAAAAAGGATGATTAACCCGAATGTTAATCATCCAAAACCTTTATTGGATATCAGGTATCAGTTCAAATATTACGATAGTGCTTCAGAGAGAGCGCCACTCGTTGTGCATAAAAAAAGCATGACTAAGAATATTCTCAACATAACATCTATCATTTTCGAAGATTAGTTTATTCCGCTGTAGCCATAGAGCCCAGAGTAGCGCGAAGAGAAAAGCCCTGCTTCTACGTGAACGATAGGCTATGTTGCACGAGTACCGGTACGGTACCGGTACCCGGTACGGGTACGGGTACGGGGTACGTCATTTTTAAAAAAATTAGGGTACGGGTACGTGCATATTATATATATATATTAAATGTTATTTATATTAATCTTTAGTAATGCATATAATAAGTTATAATTTATAAAATAAATTTTAATAATTATTAGACAATAAAAGATAAAAAAAAGAATAATTCAAAATAAGTATAATAATTGAAAGATAGTTTAAGGGTAGTGTTAGGTGAGCCCAGCAAAGCCCATTTGTGGACAGCATTCTCGTTGTTTTAGATGCGCGTGTTATATAACTTAGGGTTTCTTTTAAAAATGGTTTTGTTATCACCCAAAAAGGAGACAGCTGAAATGGAGGCCGACTGTGAAGTTGGAGAAAACAACCAAGCCACCGACGAAATGCCTCACCATGATAACGATGAAGAGCATCCACCTGTAGCAGGCTGTCCACATTTCGGCAATTGAACACGCTCGACACTGTTGAGATGCAAGGAGCCATAAAAAACTCAGCATGTTTTATAGGTTTGGCTATCAACTACTTTTTTCCTCTTTCGTGGTCGACGGTCTCAGCTATTTTCATCTTATATGGACAAAGTATCCATATGTACCAGTTACTAAACGTACCCATCTCGTACCCATACGTACCCATTTATTAAAAAAATACTTCTAAATATGGATACGTAGAGGTACGCGTACCCCCAGCGTACCCACGCGTACCCATACTGGGTACGGGTACTTCAGCCTCACTCGCGTACCCGTGCATCATAGACGATAGGTATAGTTGAGCCAGAATTGCTGCCACGTCGGAAAGCAGTCCAGAAATCAAGATCAGATCTGTTGGCAGTCCAATCGAGTCTGGCCTTGGTCCATACTTCTCTTGAGATGTCACATTTGAAAAATAGATGATCCGTGTCCTCCGGGGAATTGCTGTTGCACATCCTACAACTAGATGCCATCCCAATCAGCCAGCGAGCACAATAAGAAGCCGTGGGAAGACGTCTTCTGCGCAAAAGCCATACAAAGATTTTAACATTCAGTGGGGCCTTGGTTCTCCAGATTAGTCGGCAATCAGTTAACATGTCATTGTCCTCGGGAGAAGTAGGAGGACGAAGGATGTCGTAGGCCTGCTTGACGCTGAAATCACCTCTAGACCAGCGCCAGCCATCATTTGCATGGATATCAAGTTTGTAAGGGAGGATATGGTTCAGTAATTCCATAAACTCAGAAAAACGCTGCTCCGAAAGTGTGCTTCTGAAGGTAGGGAACCAGCAACCATTTCCAAATCCCGAAGCATCCAGCCATATCTCAGCAAGAGTGACATTTTTATTATGAGCAAGAGCAAAAAGTCGTGGAAACCTGGCAGCTAACGGTCCAGTTGCAAGCCAGTCGCCATGCCAAAAAGTGAAGCGATCGCTTCGACCAAGAACAGGACAAAAAAGAGGTCTCAGGCGAGGAAACGGCTGGGAGATACTAATCCAAAAGGACGAAGCTCCCTGTTGTTGAATAGTTCTGGAAGCCCAAGATAATGTGTTTCCATAGCAGGCTGAGATAGTACGGTTGAATAGGTCGCCATCAGAACCAAAAACGCGAAGACACCATTTAGATAACAAGGCATCATTGAAAGTGAGAAGGACCAGAACTCCAAGGCCTCCATCAGTCTTTGGCTTGCAGATGCGTGACCAATCAACCAAATGGAAGCCCCTGCATCCAAGTTTAGAGCCGTTCCAGAAGAAAGAGCGATGGATCTTATCCATGCACAATTCGGTTTGTTTAGGGAGACGCAGAACAGACATGTAGTATACAGGAAGTGTTGTGAGGACCGAATTCAGAAGAATAAGCCTGCCACCACGAGAGAGCATTCTGGCCTTCCAGCCATGAAGACGCCGTTGAAGTCTGCAAATAATTGGAGACCAATCACGTGGGCGAATCTTCTTAGCAGACAGTGGCAGTCCCAAGTAGGTAATAGGTAGTTTGCTTGCTTCCGTTCTCAATTCAGCAGCACACATATTGATCTCATCAGTCTCCATAGCAAAAGGTATGAAAGTGGATTTAGAATAATTGATTTTGAGACCCGTATTCTCGCCAAATAACTCAACCATTATCGCAGTCCTTTGAGCCTCCACATGAGAGCCCTCAATGAAGAAGATGGTATCATCCGTGTATTGGAGAAGAGGTGTTAACAGAGCACCACTGTTTGGAGCAGAGAAACCAGAGATCAGGCCAGATTCAGCAAGATCAAAGGCTGCTACGGCAAGTGAATCAACAGCAAGATCAAAGAGTAGCGGAGCCAAAGGACAGCCCTGACGCACACCGCGCTGTGGCTGGATCCAGCCTCCGTGTGGCTGCCCGTTGATAAGGACAGAGAAAGAGGAGGTCGTGATGCATCTCTTCATCCAAGAGATCCAGAGATTGGAAAAACCATGCCGACTAAGAGACTGCCACAAGTATTTCCAGCTAATAGAATCAAAAGCTTTGGAGAAATCCACTTTCCAGAGGAAACCCTTTTTGTTGTTGCGATTCCAACAGAATATGAACTCCGAGGCCATCGCGTAACTGTCTAAGATTGATATGCCCCGAATGAAAGCGGATTGGACAGGTGAAATGAGGTTTGAAATGACAAGTTGCAACCTGTTCGCAAGCACCTTATATATTAGCAGATAAATTGCATTAGATAACGCAATAGGTCGGAAATCAGAGAGCTCCTCAGGGGCAGAATTCTTTGGAATAAGGAAGAGAAAGAAGCGATTTATCCTGTTGAAGCCAAAATCCCTTCATAGAATTCATTGAAGACACTGATGATATCTTCCTTGAGCAAAGACCAAAATTCTTTATAAAAGAAGACAGGAAAGCCGTCCGGCCCCGGCGAACCGTCACCCTTGAGCTCTCCTAGTGCAGAGAAAATTTCCGTCTCAGTGAACATGGCTGACAAGAGATTGGCCTACTCGTTAGTGAGGGAGCGAACTCCCTGCCCAGTCCAAAGCCATTGGCTGGGTGGTGTACCTCTCGTGGCCGCGTGAAAGTAATCAGCAGCGGCCCTTCCGATCCGATCACAACCACGAATTTCTTCATTGTTTACCCTCAGCCGATCGATATGATTAGTTCTTCTGCGACTGCTAGCACAAAGATGAAAGAACCGCATATTTGCATCACCCTCCTTGAGCCAATGTTGCCTGGAACGCTGTCTCCATTGAGTTTGAAGTTTGAGATCCTCAGCCTGAACAATCCGGTGGAGCCTAGAACGTTCCACAAGCTCAAGCTCGTTAAGAGCTCTACTGTCTTCAGTCCGATCAAAAACTGATTGCCGAGAGAGCCTCAGATCTGGACCTAAGGATCTCCTCCCGAAAGGAATGGTTATAGGATCTGAGACGATTCCTTAGAGCCTCAAGGCGAAGAAAGAGCATTCGCATTGCCGAAGTAGATGGAGGGATGCCCAACCAGCAAGTGGCGACCACATCCCTGAAACCAGGATGTAACAACCAGGCCCTCTCAAACTTGAAATATGAGCGGTTATGGTCCTCCGAGTTTGAGCTCCAAAGGATTGGCGTGTGATCAGAAAAAGGACGATTGAGAGCAGAAGCATCGGCCAATTGGAAACTTGAAGCTAAATCCATGGAGCAGAGAAAACGATCAAGACGTGATTTGGCCAGGGGAGAAGAGGAGCTACGCCAAGTGAAACGACAGCCACTAATCGGAAAGTCCATGAGGCCATGTTGGTTGATGAAATGATGAAACTGTCTTGAGGCAACGCTGCTGCCTTGAGACGGAGTTGGTCTGTCCTCCGGATTTAATGTGACGTTAAAATCACCGCCAATCAACCAAGGGATGTCTTCATATTGTTGTCTGATCACAGATAATTCCTCCTGGAAAGCAGCACGATCAGCACCATGAATTGGCCCATAGACACATGTGACCATAAATGTGAAATTATCCCTCCGATTGCTGAGAATAGTCGATAGACAGAAGCGAGAAGAGAGGGAGGTTTCCAAGGAGAAGACATTATCCCGCCAGCCGATTATAGAGCCTCCAGATCTGCCTCGAGCTCCCAAAGCCACAAAGCTGCTCATCCAAGATCCACCGATTTCCCTCCATTGCAAAGCCGTGAGATCAACAATTTTTTATTCCCGGAGAAGTGCAATATCAACCTTCCATTCCCTAATATATGAACCCAGAGTGTGCCGGCGTTGTGCGTCCCCAAGACCTTGTACGTTCCAAGAGAGAATCTTCATTTAAAAGACGGTGACGCACCACAGCTTCTGGATCTGGTCATCCTTTGAGATCCAAGGTTAAGAAGAGAGCGTAGTTCTCGCGATCCTTTGTGCTTTCGCCTGAGGTGGATGGAGGAAGCGACAGCCTGAACAGTTTCAGGTGGGCGCTGCAGCAGAGGAGAGAAGCGGGCATAGTGCCGTGAGCCCGGGGAGGCAGGAGAGAGAGCCTCAGGTGGGGACACAGGTTCAGATGAGACAGATTCTGGTGGCCGCCGTGCACCACCAGGGGAGATATGTTCAGATTGCCGCTGTGGAAGAGGAGAAGTGTTGACAGAGTCAGGTGGGTCGGCATGATACATTAAGCAATACACTTGATCAGGGAAATAGATAAAGGATCTTTGGATACCTATCACATTGGGAGTGAGCTTTTAGTATTCTGATTTTAGATAACTTATCAACAAGAAACATGAATGAAAGTTGCCGTATTTTAGTTGTTCCTTTATTTTCTAATATGGAAGGTAAATTATGAATAGGAGTTCAAAGTCATAAATTTTAGTTCTGTAAGAATGCTTTGGTGAAATTATCATCTATTTGAAGGATGCTAAGTGTAGACACGGAAACCATTATGAACAAATGTCGAACACAGTGATTTGATCGGCTATGTTAAGTGTTTTGCTTGTGAAGTGATTGTGATTGCATTTGTTGAGAGTTTTTTTTTGTAAGACTAAATCTCTTCTTTATAATGGTTGCAATCTTGATTATGTAGGCTATAATAGTGTGAAATCATGTGATTGTTCTTCTTTTATTTCATGTAGCAGTTGACTCGTGCTAGGATTTCTATTGGGGTTTGCCCCTATAAACAAGCACCTTTGGAGCAATTGGAAACACTAATGAGAATACTACTTCTTTGGATAACTTGTTTGGAGCAATTTTTTAGATGTCAGAATGTGAACTTATCCTAAAATAAAAACACCTTTTCTGCAACATTATTTGCTACACTCTCTGATCAACAATCATAACTGCTATAATCTCATCGCCACCAACCTTCAATTTCATACTTTCAACTGTATTATTTTCTCTCTATATCTATCTTTCAATCTCCTTTAATAATTTGTTTTCTTCTGCCATTTTATCAACCGCTGCTTGCTACCCGCATCATTCCTTTACCTTTTTCCATTCCCCTTGAGAACCTCTGTCAACACACACAATTTTGTTTTCCAATCTTAATTTAATCATCATATCTCCATTTTGTCTCATGTTCCAGCCTCAGCCACAATTTTGTTTATCCTTTTAAAAAGAAAAAGAGAGAAATAAATAGAAAAGACAACATTTTCTTGTATGTCCGTGACTCATAAACAAAAGCTCAAGCTTGTAATCACCATTTGCAAGACTAGGCAATGTCCTAAACATCAGTGAAATTTTAAGTGTCGCGATACTTGGTTCAACTTGAGGAGTTATCCAATAATTTCTCAGAGCATCAATACAATTTGAATGGACATAAGATCAACGTTTAATTCATCATCAAAAGCAATCAACGGTGACTAGGAAGGGCAAGGACTAGAAAATGTGAAACATGATGAAAGTGATTCAATTGGATGGATTTTTCAAGTTGGCAAATATTTTGGTATCAATCACAATATGGAAACATCAAAAGTATAACTTATGTCTATAGATCTTGATGGATATGTTATTTCATAATCTTATGGAGATAATACATGATTTTTTATCATGGAGAATTTTTTTTGAATTGTTAGCATAATTTGGGATTGTTTGAGAATGTACATGGTGAATTGGCCAAGATTTGTCAAACAACTACTGGTTTGGGGAGCCACTTCTTTTTCATGTTTATCCAATTATGCCAAAGACAAAAGTGAGTGACAATTAGGGAGCATTTGTTGAAGGCCTTCGTCATAATATTCAATGTGGAGTTATGGCCTGACGATTTGTGACAGTAGTAGCGGCTATCGCTATCTCTTTTGTCAAGTACCAGAAGAATGATTTTATGATGGCAATCAAATAAAATTTCAAGCATGACAATAGGAAGTAGCAATTTTTTATATTGTTCCATCCAAATCTTCAATAAAATAATTGTCAGAACAAAATATTATGCAGCATACCATTAAAGATTTGTATTTCAACGTAATGAGAAATGACAAAAAAATGTTAAAAGCAACAAAGGTGAAATATTCTCTCCCAAAAAAACAAAGGTCAACTATTGAGCCTGTGATCGAATTAGAAGATCATGAAGAAGATTCTGACATTGGATCAAATGATGCAAAATCTGTAAAATTCTATACTTGAATCAACAATGTTCTTGCTAGTTATATCAGTTCTCGTACTATGTTAGATTTTTAAAGAAATATACTATAAATATTTTGGCTTCAGATTGATATCTACGGAAACTTTTTTATTGTCATGGTAGCAACATGTTTTATTGATTGATCTTTATCTCTCTCCACTTGATGATTGTGGAGTTGTGATAGGAATTGAATGGTTATGCACTCTGAGACTGATGAAAGATTTCTCAATTATTTTTGTGACGAATGGCTGAAGGGTGACTTTTAAGGTGAAATGTTGTAAGAATAATTCAGCCAAATTGATGTACAGAGACGATTTGTCTAAGGAGAATCTTTGTGATGTACAAGTTTGCAAAAGAAGACAATATGTTCAACTTTGAAATGGCCGATAATAATAATATCCTTTTTAATTAGTACTGGGACTAGTATTTGGTTTAGACTATTTTTTCTGTTTATTTCATTTAATATTTTCCTTTGGCTGGAATTGTTTATTGGGGTTTACTCTATAAATAAGGGCCTTGGGGACCTTCTGAAACATCAATGGAGATATTATTTCTGTCGACAACTTTCTTAGAGCATTCATCTTGGACGTTAGGTTAACAGAAGTCGATTCCCTTGAAATGATCATCTGAAGGTTTTAATTATATTAGAATCCTGTTGTCATGGAAACATGTTTGAAAATTGTTTTCTTCTGCAATAATTTCAATATTTTTTTCTTTACATTGCTGACCTTTGGATATTTTCTTAGCTTACTTCAATGTTAATTATAATTTGCTGACTATAGAACTGTTGTTGTTTGGACTGATAACCAATTCGTTGATTTGTCATCCTCTCCATCATAAAAAAGATAACTTCTCTCAAAAGGAAAAAGAAAAGATAACTAAGTCACTGATGAATAGGTCAAAAGAACATGAGTGGAGCGAGGAACAAGTTCTAGAAGAAGAGGAAGAAGATGTTTTCGTCCTAACAGATGAATGGGCAGAATTTTTTGCGAAATCAGAGTCAAAAAGAAAATTGGGTGAGTATTTAAAGCGATTGTATATGCATTCTTGGTAGATGTTGTCATATAATATGCTTATCATTCCATTCACCTAACACCCTTTTTTTATCAGCTAAAAAGCAGAAAAGAAAGGCGAAGTGAATTTCACACTACTATGATCTGAATTTCCTGCTGTAATTTTCAGGCAGCTATTTTGCATGGAAGTTTTTTCCTGAACAAATTATGACGCATGTTTACATCATTTTTTTTTTGAACTATTTTTGTATTAAATTCTGTATTCATTATATATAGATCTATGCTATAACTTTAAATATCGTATCCCTTCATTAAAAAAATCTATTTCACCATTTTTTTTCTCAATTTACTCATTGCAACTTTCAATCCCAAATTTTCTCTTACGAATATATTTTCATGGAGTCAAGTGTTGGTATAAGAATGCTTCAAGAAGATGAGGGCAGTTTTGTAAACCAAACTAACTCTTAAAAAAGGTAATTTATCATGCAAAGCAAACCAACCGAATTTGCTACCACAGCGAATTATTATAACGTTTACGCGACCTGCAAACAGCCGGTCTTCAGCTTTTTAATACTTTAAATTCACTGGGGTTTCTTTTACTTTTTTTTTTTCGGATTGTATCCGGCGTGATCGTTCAACCCATGCGACGTTAAGGAGCGCATTAATTACATGTTGAAGTTTCAGCTTTCATGAAAAAATCGGCTTTCTCTCAGCAAGATGTTCTCATATAAAGCAAACACTGCTCCCTCAAATCTTTCAGGCGTTGTTTGTTCCGAACATAAATTTGTACCGAACGTGAGATCATATTATACAAGAGTCAAGAAAATTACACTTATTTATCAATCAGATAATCTGCCACAAAATCCAAGATAATCTCATGAGTGGAATTGGAGTAAATTGGATGATTATTTTTTATGCTTAACCTCAACTTGTTGACAAATTAAATACTTGGAAACACGTGCGTTTTTCATGTCCTTCGATTCTTTCATCAAAGATGATTTTGAAAATCCTTGCACTTTTTAATGGACCCATAATGGACACTGAAATCTAATAGCGTCAATCATTCACGAATCCAAAATGAGGGATCTTTATGACACAATGATGTCATTGGTCATATTTGAATCCCTTGCTCGAGGTCGTTCATAACACAATGATACAATTTAATCATATTTAAATGAAATTTCAATAATAACTTTTAAACTTTATCCCCTTTTCTAAGTCGATTTTTAAAAATTTAACTTGTAACTTAGCGTTTCTCTATGTATTAACTTATTTGTGGATACCACCTATACATTTCCTGAGTGTCCGACATGGGGCATAAGGGGGGGGGGGGGGGGGGGGGGGGGCAGCCGGGCAGCTGTCATGTCTCCTCATTCTCTCATCTGCTCAGAGGAAAGAGACAAGTGGAGGAGCAGAGGCCTGTCTCCTCGTCTGGACGGTCATATCATGTTTGTGGGCGACAGAATCATCAAATTGTGAGGACGGTCATATCATGTTTGTGGGCGACAGAATCATCAAATTGATTTTACAGGCAATGATTCAGTTGCTTACATTTGTGCGTGATTTTTTTTCTTTCTATACCGAAGATTATCCGCCTTTGAAACAGTGTTGCAATGAGTAGCAAATAAATAAAAGATCATTATGGCTTAAATGAGCCTTCAAAGACCATCTCATCATTATATTATGGCCACTGAAAACACTCTTTGCATTAAAAGTTTATTAAACAAAATAAAGAGAAGCAGACACCTTGAGCACAATATGATCGTACCCCATTTTCATAACATAACCACATTATCAACTGCTCAGAAAAAAAGGGTCATCTAACCATCACCTAGTTGCTAGATGTCTGCTGGCTCACGAGGCTTACGTTCATGTGTCCACACTTCGCATGGTGGAGCACGAAAACTTTCTAGCTTGCCTCGTCCCCCACCCCCATCGGGATTTTTCAGATTTAACTGTAACTACCGATCCCAATAGCAGAGCAAATCAAGCTTTTGGTGTCAATTTATTCAAAGCCGCACTTATCCTATCCTCTGGTATGTTGATACCACCTTTGGCATCAGGTCTGCAGTACTCAAAGAAGTCCAGTATCTCCATGGAAATGCTCTTGACCTGACAGTCAGCCATGCTTCTTAGTTTTAAAAGGAGTCAGAAGAAGAAAATTGATCATCCGATAATGGTTTCAGAGAGGAGAGGCTTACGACATTCATGTCCACACGAAGTTCTTCAAACCACGAGGTTGTCTCCTTGTCTTTCAGAATACTGGCAATGTATATGCACGCTAAGGCTATCATATGTGGAGGGTGTATGAGGATAAGATCCATCTTATAGGTGTCATTTACCAGACCCCTGCACATTCCAAGTAATTAAATGATTCTCCTTCAATGAGAAAAAAAAGATCCCCACATTATTTTAACACAGAATGTTCCAATTAGTATCCTCTCAAAAGAAAAAAAAAAGGTTCCAATTAGTAGAAACATAAACTATTTCCAGGTTCCTTTAAGAAAATTTAAAAACTGACAATAGTTGATTTTCAATAGGTTTTCAGTCACAACTTCGAAACAATCAACATTATTGAACTATCAGTCACAAGTTTCAATATGCTTTCAGATTCCCAGTGTTTGAAACAAGTTTGCTAAATATGAGATCATTCTAATAGAGGATTTCTCAAAACTAATCCAGTTTGTTGTTAATAAAAAAAATACTCTGAAGGAAGACTAACCAGAAGGGAACTAGGACACTACAATTAGGCCTAAGAATAACTGGAAGAACACAAATATTCCAGAAGTAGTGAAAGCAAGAGCTTACCAAGCAGTCTGTGTCAAATCTGTTAAGCCAGCATCCTGCAATAGCCTGTTGAAAATATTGACCGAGCCATTCTTAGCCTCATATAAAAAGTGGATTTATCACATGTTACATTATTATCTCCCAAGCAGCAATCTTTTTACCTAGTAGTTTTAACTAGATTTTGCATCATTTTCATTTTTTTTTTTTGAGCAGAATCATTTTCATTTTTTACACTGAACCAGTCTAAAAAGGTAAACATTTAAGGAAAAAGGCGGGCATTTAGATATATTCAGCAACAAAATTATACATAGTGCATAGTACCTCTCATTGGACAGGAAATAATAATACACTACATGGTGACATGAATTCAAGAACAGTATTTACTAGTTCACATCTAACTCAGGTAGCCTCATTCCATGTTCACATATAAGAAAAATTTATCTGTGCTAGTGTCTTTTTTTAGAATGTATCCCGGTATAAGATAAATTCTTTTGAAGGGACATAAATTAACTATACACAACAGCTAAACCATACAAAGGCAACAGTCAAAATATTGGACATAATAAACTTACTGAAGCAGTGGCCTATAAGGATGGTAAGCAACCAAATAATAGTCCAGGGCTTCCAGAACTTTCATTTCCATTTCAAGAATATCTTTTATTTCAAAGCGGTATTTTTCATCTGAACTAGAAGTACCTGTTGAATGGCAATTACAATTAGAGAAGAAAGAAGAAAAATGCAAATAAAAAGAATTCATGATGGTCTAGATATGAGACAGAAAAGATGAATGGTTACACATTTTTTTGATGTAAAATACAAGTAGTCTAGCCTGGACCATGCTCTCCTCAGCTTTTGATGCCAAGTACAAGCAAGCAGGAGCAACTAAACGGGGATCATATTCAATCATGCTCTTTCTACAACAAGAATTGAAAAGAAGAAAATGTTAAGATAACTATTTCAATCGGTCAGCTGTCGTATCAATCAACTTACTAGTACTAAATATTAGGTTAACAGTAACAAATTGGTACGCACATCTCAAAATTCACAATAAACAAAAAAAGCAACTCCAGCATACCTGGTATATACGCGCCTGAAATATGTCGTTGCTGTTGCTATAACCCTAAAGAGATGCTCCAAGATTCAATGTTGAAACATACATAAAATAGACAGCCAAGAGTTTAGGGTTGGCATAAGTAGAACGACTAACCTTTGCCTCACTTTAACTTGTAATGCCAACTTCCAAATATCTGGAAAAGAAGCTGATTGCTCAGAAGCAAGACATAAAATATAAGAAACATTTAAGGGAGTGTTTCTCTAGAGGTAATTTTTGTATATCATCTAGCTTCAAAACTTTTTTTGTATATTATCAATTTGTATTAAATTATTTGGACCCACCATATTAGCATTCACTTATGACAGATTAATGAGTGATCCAGATTGCTTAGGCAATCCACATTGTATATGAAATGGCAATAGAGATTGCCTATGAAAGGGATGACTATCTAGTTTGCCATCTGCGTGACAATTTTTTTAGTTTCATTTTCACTTCTGCCTTTTGAAGCTTTATTTAAATACATTATAAACTAATTAAATAAACTATTAAAATTAATCAAATAAATCTTAATGCATTATTAATATTAGTATTAGTATTATTAATCGCAGTAATCTTATTATTGCTAAATAGATATTTATCAACTGTATTATTAGTATGATTAATTCGTTTATTATCAAATATTAAATAATAATATTTTCTTATTAATTATTGCAGTATAATAACAATTCATAATAATTATTGTGAATCGGATAAAGGAGGAGGGTTGTGTTAGGCCCCGACAGCCAGCGTAAAACCCTGTCGAATCACATGAACATGGATCAACGAATGCGGAATTGCGTCGTATGATCCATGTAGCCGACCCCACCTAGTGGGATAAGGCTTTGTTGTTGTTGTTGTATACTATTATCATATTTCTATGAAATGTAATAATTATTTTATAAATTTTAATTTTATGGGTCTAGAATATGCATTTGAGTTTTAAGTTTATAAAATTCAAAATAAATTATATAAATATTTAAATATAATTATTTTGATCAAGGGTATATTGATAAAAACTGTATATTAACTAGTAAATCTTTGTTAAATTATAAATAACTAATATGGATTGCTAAATAGATTAATTATGTGCACTAAACAAAATAATGCACATTGCTGCCCATTTAATAAGCTTTCTGAGAGTCAACCTTCATTGTTGAGTAATCTTCAATGCCAATGTAGTGAACGCCTCCTAAAAGACTAGTTTATCTTTGTGCACAGGAAAAGGAGTCTATTTAACAGTATATCATGTTTTTCTTATTATAAAAACAGTATTCATCGACAATAACCGAACAAGATTAAAACTCATGAAAAACTCGAACCAATAGATAAATCACGTGTTAAATAATTATATCTTCACTCACATGCAGAAGCTAATGTGCACACAGTTAGTTCTTTGAAGAAAAAAGTGGATCCATGGCATGCAGAATCCAACAACTAAGCTTTTCAACTCTTCAAAAATAGTCAGAACCAATTTAGTGATTTCAGATTATCTCCAGCTAAAGAGGAAGCATGTAAGTATGGTTTTGATAACTTTTTATAGAGAGAGAGAACTTGCATGAAAAGAAGAATATGTTGCAGAATTTCAGCACATTAGCAGCAATCCCAAACCATCCTCAGTTGGGATCCATATCATGTTTTTTTTAAGTAAAAAGGATGATTGCCATGTTTGCAAGCATCCAACTTTATTGATGTGGGCTAAATATGTACAAGTTCATTGGTTTGTTACACAATTTGAATAAAATTCATTCATTGCTTGTTTGCCAATGTCGCATCATGTAATGTGCCATTAACACCACGTTCTCCACATAGCATTGTCCCCCTCTGAATATAACCCCATTTCTGTGTGACCAGATTGTTGTTTAGATACATATGTGATATTTTGTTGTTGTTGTCCTCCACTCCTAAACATCCTCCAAAATTCTGCACTCGAAGATGTATCAACCCATCGACAACCAGCTTTAATCCACACAGTTTTCACCATCGGGCATGCGAAAAACAAGTGATCAAAGTCTTCAACTGCATCCTCACATAATACGCAATGTCCATTCTCGAGCCCATCGTGCTATATATGTCTTGGTCGGAAGCCGCTTTCATCTACAAAGCCATGCAAAAAATTTAATACGGAGAGGAACCTTTAGCTGCCATAAGAGACTGCAATCAACTCGCATATTTCTATCTTCCAACTGATTCTCTCTATCAAGTAACCGGTACACTGCCTTGACTGAGAAGTAACCAGCATTCCATGTCCATGAATCTGACCGCGACTCATCCGGCGCAAAGCCCTCAAGGCTCTCAAAGAGGAGCAGGAGATCCTCTCCTCAATGCACTGATCTGGAAGAGATCCTGTAAATTAGGTGTCCATACCCATTGGATAGCATAGATCTCGACCAGCTATCCTTGGCGATTTTCAGCTAATGCATACAGTCTTGGAAACTTCACCTTGAGAGACTCTTCTGAGGCCCAAGCATCCTCCTAGAAGAGAAATCTAGTTCCTGAGCCTAAAGATGATATAAAGAACCTTCAAATCACCGCCCTCCAAAAAGCCGATGAACCATGAGGTGTGTCAACTTGAGTGTTCCATAAATCTACATGTCCATGACATGCAAGCATTAAAGATATAAATGTTGTTAATACTGTTTCGACATGAAAACTCAATATCTTAATGGAAATTCCTCTCCCAAGATCTTATTGATAATCTATTTCTCTAGAAGGTTCATTTCATCATCCTTCCTAGCTTATCTATCTCAGAAGAAAAACTCAGCAGCACGTATTGTGAAAACAAATCATCACTTATATACCATTTCTGTATATCCTATCAACTCATTTCATTTCCACAGAAGACTTCAGCTTCACAACATTAAACTATATGACTTGTGAAATCTTCAACACTCCATTGATTGGAAACACCAGAAAACGTCAATACCGTATTATGTATTTTTTTTTATTTTTCTTTTGCATGTATAACTCCGCCTATGTTTTATAGCCGGTCCCAAGCCCGGATAAAGGAGGAGGGTTGTGTTAGGCCCCGACAGCCAGCGTAAAACCCTGTCGAATCTCATGAACATGGATCAGGCGTCGTATGATCCATGTAGCCGACCCCACCTAGTGGGATAAGGCTTTGTTGTTGTTGTTTGCATGTGTAACATTTTTTACAATTGTCAGGAAAGTGAAAATCACCGTGAAAAGCCCACATATCACATTACCTAAAGATAGGACATGATTTCCCACGAGAAAAGATATAACATGTCCATTATTTACTTGATCTCAACATTAGGTGACCCAGAAATCGTAAGTAATACTGTTGCATATAGAGGCAAACGATATTTTGGCTATTCTATGAATGAGTTTATCAACCTCATTATTGCTTCATTGACTCCTCTATGCACCAGGTAAATTATCTTTCATATGTTTATTCATCCATAAGCAAATATCTTTGTCGAAGCCAAAAACTTTCATTCTCTCAACTGTTGACCAAACACATACTTCCCCGACGATCGTTTCATCTATCCATTTCGCGAATCTAATAATAGTCTAACGAAGATATTTTTACCCTATCGTTCCGCATAGTATGATTAGAAAACAAAATTCACTCTCTTGTCATGCGTAAACAACCAAAGCGCATCGAAGATGAGAGTCGTACTCTGTACTCATACACAAGACTGCCCAGAAAGAAAAAAAAAAAAGATCACCACAAACAGAGAAACAGCGGAAAGAAGAAAAATAAGAATAGAAAAGCCCTAGAGATCTGGTGATCATAGACATCGTGTGCCCTTACGGATGGTCATGTAGATCTTGATGAGGCGGAACTCCTCCTGCGTGAGGCCCTTCTCCCTGTCGAGTGGCTGCACGACGTTCACCTCCTCGGGGTCCAGGAGATGCTTGCTGCCAACCAACAACAACCAGATCATAAGCGAGCCATCGCCGCGAGACGGCGATAGGAAGACATAGAAGCACGAAGGATGACACGATTACGGATCGAGTAAGAAGAAAAAGGAAAGATTTGGGCGTACTAGTGGGACGAAGTCCAGAAGTTGGCGGCCATGGCGTCTCTTTCTGCCTTCGATTTTGGCGAAGCGAAGTGGAAAGCAGAAGAGGCGAACCAGAGGAAAGGTCCTGTATGCTTCTTTTTTAGTTTTTATCTATACATTTTTGCCAAGCTAAACCTTTTTTTTTCAAAACGCATACAATAAAAAAAATATGACAAAACGATAACATTTAAAATTAATTTCCTCGATTGCCTTTTTTATTTTCTGAATTAAATGTGCCACAAAAAAATAGTATATGATTGCACGATGATACTAGTGCAATCTTATGTAAGCATAGACCTGTTCTCGTTTGCATTTTTTTTTTCATATACATGATAAGTTAGAGTTTTGATTATGAGCGGGATAATTATTCTTGGAATGTTTTTTTTTTTACTTTTAATTGAGCTAGAGTTAACTTGGTATAAAAGTATATAGGAAAACTCCAAGATAATGAGCTGCATGAAAAAAAAAGGGACCCAGATACATCAAATGGTAGGCAGAGTGCAAGGATCTTCAAAATTAGAACAATGTTACGTTTTGAATTGATGTTGACTAACGAGTGAAAAGATTTGGACATTGTTGTTACTGATGCATATAAGGTTCCGAAAATTGTATTCTCCTAAAATAGATTGGTCTCGGAAGTATAATGTTTCGTGCTATGGAAGCTGAAGCATGCAAATGAAAAAAGAAGGAATCAAGGAAAAAAGAAGATTAACCTTTTCCTTCTGTTAAAAGATTAATTATTGGAAGAAGAATCAGGATTGGCATTTTCATTTCTTCCACCAAAGATTCTCAATCCGAACATGCCCCCACCGTAAACATTTGGATTCCAACGTCAAGAGTTCACGTAATAGAAGTCGTAAAGAATCTGTAACTAAAAAAGTCATAAAAAATTTGCCAAATCGTCAAAATATTCTTATAACATGTGCCATCTCTATTTTATTCTTAAAACTTTTAATTTGAAGATTTCGAACTAGCACCTTTAAACATAAATATATTATGTAACAAAGTTATTAGTAGCCGAAGACACGAGTTATCTTGGCATTCACAAGATTATTAGGAAACGTCGAAACTGCATCAACGAGGAGTGTCATTTGGATGATGCACATAATAATATGCATTATACACAAATTTCTACCTTCAGTTACACCTCGAAAATTTTTGTACCCTTTTCTTGCATATTTATCAACATCTTTTCTCAGAGTTCAAAAAAAAAAAAAAGATTTCAGTAGGAAAGAGATATCTACGAAAGCAGACTAATGGGGTCATTTACAGAGCCAAGTATAATTTAATGAAGAAAAATCGTAACGCATAAACGACCAGTTCACTGATCCCTCACGATTACAACCAGAAAAGAAAACAAAGATTGAGATTCAAGTGACAATTCAATGGACATGCAAAAGCGTCGAATGCACTAACTTCACAATTCAATCTCATAACACATGATGGCTACATCTCAATACATTTCGAGTTTAACATCTAGTGGACGATGACATGGATATCAGTTGTCTAATGGAAATAATGAAAAAGAGGAAAAGCAAAAGAAAAGTTGGACACTTCTACTACTTCAGGTAAGGTAAACAAGAACGGAGAATGTTGCCTATGACATCATCTAAACTATACTTCTAGCTCATCCACGTGTCCTACAAATGCAGTACCCTACTGGTTAAAACCATATCCACTCACATCTGTGCAGAAAAAGGCCGAGACAAAAGTCACTCAATGGATCTACCTCAACAAAGTGTCTGTCATTATCGATGAATTAACTCCAAAATTAGAATTAAAAAGATCATGACTGATTCCTTATATGATGCATTAAGCTGGAGCTGGCACTTGCAGAATATCGTTCTTGGAAGACACATTATTGGTTTCAGTTGGTCCAGCGCGGTTTCCACGGCCTCCGTTGGATCCTGAATGGTCAACCCTTTGATATCCGCCTTCTGTTCCCCGGTTTGAAGGTCCCCTACCACCACCCCTCCCACTGAAATCAGTTCTATTACCGTATTCACCTCTCCCATAACCCCCCCTTCCTGCACCATAATTCCCGCGACCTCTCATACCGTCATTCCTGAATCCACCACCTCTACCTGATATGTATCGTCCTCTGCTGCTATTAACTGCACGAAAGAAAATGTCAGAATCATGTTATTATACTCAAGTAACTTGATGAACAATGTGCATTGACAGTACTAAGAAGTCTTGCAGCTTTGAGAAATTCATATGACAATAAAATTTCCACATGATCAGAAAATTCATAAAAGCTATAGTCAAAATTAGAGAAATTAAGAGCTAAAACGAAAGTTTAAATTACTTGCCTCGTGAACCACTAGGCCTTTTTTCTTCGACAAAAGCTTGACGACCACCGATCATAATAGGTGAAGCCTGAGAATCAAGCCAGGAAACAAATTTTCCAAATGATGTTCAAGATTGTACAAATACATATCAGATTTTGATGCTAAAGTATTTGGGCAGGCAATCAAATCAAATTTCCTCCATTTCCAAACCCTACATAAAAGTTTCTATGATTGAACTGAAACATACATGTGAGGCATACATTATTTCAGGGCTAATGCATCAATGTCAACCTTTGCCACAGTATTCTGCCACTCAATTTATGTAGACATTCAGAGGAACATAAATGGATACAAACTTCCAGACAATCACATTAGGTAAAGAAGGCCACGAGCTACATATATAAAATATGTGTATATATATACACTAATAACTTTCGGTAAGCTGATTGTCAGTTAAAAACAGTTAAACGTCGACTTCAATCCTTTTAGGTGGTCTTGCCTCTATGAATATCATGGATCCATCCCAGCAATCACCATTCTGTTTCCCATGGAAGTCCACAAGACCTCGGGGCTGGTTGGTTGCAAAACAAAATGATATCACTTTCCAGGGATTCAACCCCTTATAAACCAAATGTTTTTTTGGGTGAAGGATGACAAACTATATTTCTAACGGCCATGTAAATATAAATATAGATAGATAGATATTTTGGGAAGTAAAGGCCATGTAAATTCATGGCATTAAGCCATACCCAGCTGTCCTACTCCCAATGGTGTCATGTAACTGAATTTTTTGACAGCAAGTGCAGTAATGCAAAAATGAAGTTACACTCAACAGTGCTAAAACAGATAAACATCACTAGCAAATGAAGTGGAACTAAGGTTATGTTTGCTTCGCCAACATTTGATTTATGTAACAGAAAATTAATTAAAACTACTTATTAATTGTTCTTCTATACATGTAGCAGTAGGGAGTTTGAGATCGGATGGTGATTTGCCCAAAGTTGTATTCGGTAAAAAACAAAAAACACTTTCATCCAATGAAGAAGATAAAATTAGCAAAAAAAAAAAATAGAGCCAGCAACTTGACTTACAACTCTATTCAGCATAACAGATAATGACCTACTCAAATAATTATCTAATTCAGAAAACAAACTTATCAAGTAACTTTTAAAGAAAGCTACATCATCCATAAAAATATTTTATCCACAAACTATGCAAATATCAAGTGAAGCTCACAAGTGACTTGACATGAGTACCTCAATTGCACTTTGGACAGCACTAACAACTTCGAACTCCACAAAACCAAAGCAAAATCCTTGTTGCTGCATTTATAATTTGTTGAGCATTACTCAGATGAAGTTATATATATTCAGGAAGTAAAAAGGAAGAAAAGATAAAAAGAAAAACTGAATAAGACAAAGAATTCACACAAGAGAAACCTCAAGGAAAAAAAGGAATAAGAAGATAAAGAATTGACATAAGACAAACCTTGTGACTTCTAACTTGAATGCCACCAGGCTTAATAGGTCCAAACTTCTTAAATGCCTCCTCCAGCTGGGCAGGAGTAGCATTTAAAGGAAGACTTCTTATGTAAATGGACCGCCCATCAGCTAACAATATAAAATGGATGAACATCAGCACAAGTTTACTAGAATCTACAATTCATAAGTTAATTCTTAGTATGGTACTCTGATTGACCTTCTGCCTCTTGGCTAATGGTACTCTCAATAGAGACAGAACCAGAAGCAACCTCTGGTGCCGGAGTTGGTATAGATGTCAAGACAGTTTGACATTCAGAATTTACAGGCGCTGGTCTAGCAGGTGGAGGCACAGTTGCAGGTGCTGAAACAGGAGCAGCATTTTCTTTCATGACTTTTACCTGCATCAGGTATAGATATTTAAGGTCTTCAGACTCCTAAGAAAATGTACTATGGAATGATAAACTATGGCTTCATGATACAACAGAAAGGACACACACAATACTTCCTATGTTTGAATATGCATGAAATGAAAATTTAATACGCCACACACAGATGACTAAAATAGTATCAGCGAGATAACATTTGTTTGTTCAGGCAATATTCTGGTGTAAAGTGCATCAAAAAAGTGCTGATAATGTCATCAGTCATCAGTATATTTTTCTGGGAGACAAAACACATAAGAATTATTGTTTCAAGCAATGCCCCACAATATCCTTATGAGTAGAGATTACTTGATTGGACAAATGACCTGAAGGTAAATTGTCATGGAATCGATGAAGTATGATTAATGCTAGAATGACAGTCTGAACATCTTATGAGATCACCACAAGAAAACAATATCCAGCATATGAAATACAAATATTGCCCTAAAAAATGCTTTAATTGTTAGGTGACAAAGGAGAAAGCAAAAGGATTTAAAAAGTTGAAACTGCTTCTTTTGTTTTCCTCGTTATTTGGACAAGGAGAAAACAGATAACTTTTGTTGACGAAAAATGCTCACTTTTGGTGAAAAAGAAAAGTTAATTAAAATGACTTCTTTTTAATCTGTCCTATCTTTTAGCTACTTGCTCCTACTTCAGTGCCAAATGATAGAACTTTGTTTTCACTCGCTACTTCTTTTTCTCCTGATTGATGCACAAGCTAACTTCTTCTCCAGCACTTTTCCGCCTTTCCTTCAATTACATTGTGCAAAATAAACAATAGAATTTCATGCAGTGTTCCTTTTTTCTGTTTTGCAATCGTAAAAAGAAGAGTATGAAACCTAAACCCTACGCAATATTCGTAGCATAAAATCCAAGGAAAAGAATAAATTCATAGCCTAAGTTATAGTCTATTTGTTCTAAGAAATTCTTACAATTGATGCATATGACTTCTTTGGTGCCTCCTCCTGAAGATTAGTAGAGCTTGATTCAACTGCCACAGGCTGAGAAATGTTTGCAACTTCATTGATCACCTCTTCTGTTGGTGTTTCTTCCTCCACAACCCAACCATCCTCACCCTCCGATGGATTATACACTTCTCCCTCATTCACTACCTCTTCTTCTGCCTCGGGTGATACTGAACGATCAATTACCTCTGGATTCTGTTCAGCAGGTGCTTCTGCAAAATAAAACAGCAAAGTATAACAACCCCAAAAGCACCAAAGCAAAACTTCATAATACAAGGCGGTTTTCAAGTACCAACGTACCACGATCAGGTGTATCTGCACCAGCTTCGTTCGTCAAGACATGGCTCACTGGTTGATGGTCTTCCACATCTACGTATCTGAAAATATCATTCAAGACATAGTACCCCTTGTCCTGGGGGGCAAGGAAGAACGACTGCGTGAAGTTTCTGGCTTTCTCCTTCCCAGTAAGGCAACCCGTCACCAACACTATAACTCCACCGTCATGAGACTCCTGAGCATCCACATTCTTGATCGTTGCTGTGTAGTCACTATAGTCCATGGACATTATTTTCTCATTGATGGCCTTCCCATCAATTGAGTCAAACACCCAAAAGAAACGCAAAATCTCAGTATAAAGACAAAAAGCAAACGCTCAAAGGACCTTCAAACTAACAAACATAATCTTTCTGAGAGGAACTAACGAACATAATTCACAATCACTCGGATCAACTTTAATGAACAACAAAAGACAAAGAAGTTGTTCGAAAGTTGTCCTTATCTTCCTAACGAACCGCTCAAATGAAGAGATTCCGACAGAGAAAAGATTTGCAAGAGCTCACATCCATTCCAGTGACCGAGTTCATCAATCCCTGGGGCTCCGGACGGCCAAGCTTGCTGCTCTCCTGGTAGAACCGGTAGACGAGCTGTGGGGAGTGGTGGAGGATGTGGTAGTACTGGTGAACGAACGCGTTCCCGACCTATACATCACCAAAAGTTCTATGTCAGATCAGATACTGTCAAGCCCTCGCCGGCAATTCTCCTGGCCGAACCACAGTCGAGAACCGCAGCGAGATCGGATCGGTGATGGGAAAAAGGGGTCGTACCACTTGGGCGGGAGGAGGAGATACGGCGGCTGGCACAGACTGGTCAGAGGCGGCCATTTCCGAGCGATGCAGAACTTCTAAGTCCTTCGACGGCGGGAAACCTAGATCGGCCGAACGAGGAGCGAGGTCTCACCCGGATCGGAGGGGATCGCCGGGGATCGAGGTCGGATAACGCGGAGGAGTTGAAATCCTTCGCCGCCTTCGAGCTCACGACCTCGATCTAATGATTTCTCGCTAGGGTTTTGGGATCGTTCGCGAAGGGGCGAAGGAGCACGAAGCGGAAATGAGAGCAAGACGAAGGCGAAATAAAATTTGGACGAAAGAGAAACAAAGAAAGGGGAGCGAAGTGGGTGCTTAGATGTTAATTAGAATTTAAGAGTCCTCGTTTGGTTCTAAATTGCATTCGGACTCTTTTTAACTGCACGTCGTTTCCATGCAAGGGTCCGCATAGACATAAGCTGGTGGATGACACATGTGCGGTGGATTTTCTTGTACGCACAAAAGATCCATGCGGATCGGTTGCGTTGGAGTTAAATTTTTCGTCGGATTTAGTAGCACGAGAGACCGCATAAAATATCCCATGATGTAGAAAATGCGAGATCAGATCTTTGTTCTATATTAATTTCAGTTGTATTATATGAAAAGCGTCATTGTGATTAATGTTAAATAAGTAGGACAGGAGGGGATCAGTTATTTAATTCTACTAATATATTCTTTAAGCTTGTTTTGTTGGAGTATTTATTTCTGAGCAGTAGGGGTAGTCATCTTGGCTCCCCTCAAGCCTAATTGTATTTCGGTTTGGTACGAGTCTAAGTTAGGATTGAGTTCCGACCATATATATTATTAGTGATGTCTATAAAGTTATTATATTTATATTAATTAATTTTTTGTGTCTTATCATATATCATAAACATGCATTTATATTATATTATTATATTAAAAGTTATTGTATTTATTTTATATCATTAAATATTATTATATTATTTTTTTATTTATTATAGTTGAATTAGGATAATTAAATCTGTTGGATCTTTTTTAACGTCCCGCTTTTGACTGATACTGAAATCAAAATTGTGATAAGTTTTTAAAATTTTGATTTAATGTCTCTCGGTAGCACATTGTTCTCTATCCCAAGAATCATCCGATCGGATATCAACGCTTATTAAGATTTCGCGCAATTTAGGGTACGGTTCAACCGGTTTAGCGTAAGTTATGCACGTCGGTTGATTGGGTTAGGGTACCAAGTGGTCAGACCCTCTTCGCGAGTGCCTCTTGAGCCCTCTTCATTGAATGAACATCGTATGCAGTCCTTGTCAGACCACCGAGCCCTCTTCATTGAACGAACGTCGTCTACAGTCCTCGTCGAACCACCATCGCGAAACAAACTTGTTGCAGCCCTCGTCGGACCATCATCACGAAGGAATTTGCCGCAACCAACCCTCGCCAAACCAACATCGTCGAATGAACTTGCCACAGTCCTCGATGGGCCTTCGTTGTTGAACAACCTAGCCATAGTCCTCTTCGCTTTCTCGAAGTCGCTAGTGGTGTCATGCCCTGAACGACATTGAGTAATACACAAACTCGAGTAATGTTTGCTAATGTTGTGCGGTCACAACAGAATGACATCAAGCAATGTTTTCTTGAAGGGCTTTCCCAAAGTTCGCCTTTGCCTTAGTAATCCATTATGGCTGGCGTTGCTGAACGACTTCCTAAAGTTGCTACTACCAAACAACCTCTGGCCAGCCCAACCTTGCCTATGCACTACTCAACCACACAAAATCCTCACTTCATTTTGTAGCTCTTGTCAATTGAAAAATGTTGTTAATTAGTCATCTTCTATAGTTAATGTGGGTTATCTTATGTAGTTAATGAATATTATCGTAACTTAAAGTTGAACTAAGATTATCTTTTGTCGATCGAATGTAGTTAATTTTGATAATCTTCTGTGAATTGAAAGAATGTAGTTAAGAGTGCAATTCCTATGGTAAGCTTGGCTTTAGTTTGCCATTGTCTTGTGTTGATTGTTACTTTTTACCCTAAATAATGCATGGACTTATAGCATATGAAAATCAAACACAGTTAGTGTAGCTACAATTTTTATATGTTCTAAATGTCCATTCCTAAGCTTGAATCAAGTACCATGGACATAGAAGACGTTAAAGTTGCCTCTATCCGTCAAGTGATTGAAAATGATGATATTCAAGAATGGATTGACAATAGCAATGAAGAGTTGGTTGTCGAAGACAATAACGACAAAGTTCATGTTGAAAATTGTCAAGATTTGAATTATGTGAAATTTTTTGATCTACCAAAGTCATCAATTGGCAGGACATTTGAAAGTGATGATAAAGAATACAATAGTATAATATGTATGCAAGATTAGTGAATTTTTTGTTAGAAAACATGCTTCACATAAGTCCATGGTCACATCAAATGTTATTAATAGAATGTTTGTTTATTCTAAAGAAGGACAAAAAATTTTGAAAGAAGGTGTTAAAAATATGTCTAATAAAAAAAGAGAAGTTAGGACGACTATCTTGTTCGTTTGTATATTAGCTTAGGAAAGAATGACAAGTTGGAGGTAAAAAAATTTCACAAAGAACACAATCATCCTTTGACAACTCCCTCCAAGGTAAAATATTTGTAATTACTAAAAAAATTTCGACAACCTCTAAAGAAGCAATTATGAACCTACAAAAGTTTGGCATAAACTTCTCGATAATAGCTAGAGCTCTTACTGTGTGAGGTGAAATAGTGATAACAACTTAAGATTGTATTAGTCATTTGAAAGCAAAAAAGAAAAGGCAATTCCACTTAACTATCACATATTATTTTCGAAATAAGTTAAATGGTGATGTAGGTTTCTTTGATAAACGAGAGTTGGATAGAGATGACACTATAATGATTTTATTTTTGAACTGATGGCAGGGTAAGAAATAGTTGTCTAACTTTCGATTGTGTTGTTGTATTTGATACAATATATTGAACAAATAATTTAAAAATGCTATTCGCCCTTTTCACTGGGTCAATTATCATAGGAGGTTATGTTTTTTTTTGTTTCACTCTACTTTTTTACGAGAGTGAAGAGACATTTTACTGATTATTTTTTAAATGTTAAATGTAAAACACCACACTTGCATCATTACTGATCAAGATATTATAATGAGTAATATTATTTGTAAGATGTTTCCACACACAAAACATATATATTGCACTTAACATTTTGCAAGAAATGCAATGACTCATATGCACGCGACACATTTAAATAGAAATATAATGAATAGTTTTATGAATCTACAAGTATAGAGATGTTGAAAGATGGTTGGCTTACTTTGAAGTAGAAAATTAATATTCCATGTGGCAATTCCTTAGATAGCATGTACAACAAATGCAAAGCATGCGAGTTACTCAAAGGATAAAAAGTATCAATGCATTTTTTGATAAATTTATTAATGCAAACACATTACTATCAAACTTTGTACAACAACGTGTAATGCGAATTCAGAAACACTAGCAAGCACACTAATCGTTCAAGTAATAATATGGTGAGTATAAAGTATCGTTCCCATGAGGACAAAAAATAAATAATAACTTTTCTTACTTATAAACTAAGAAAAGAGTAAAATTATGTGTTTTGTGAAAATAAGATGAATAAATGATATAAATATAAAGCTATGATGAATGGAGTTTAAAAGTATAAAATTGATGAATAGAATTTATCTTGATTAATACCACTACTCGTGTATGAATTCGTAGACATGAATTAATAAAGTGAAATTCCCAAATTAATTTAACCAATATTGCAGGCATTAAATCCTATTTTTAAATTAATAAAGGAGATTAATTATTTCAATTTTTAAACTAATTTATTAAATCCCAAAATGCATTTAATTGGAATATAAAGTTAAGGATTATTTTAAATCACCTTAACAATTACACAATTGGATCTCTTGGGATTTCCCCAAAAGTAGCATACAAGAGAAAAGTCAAAGAAAAATTCTAAAGAATCTTAAAATTTCTTTTCAGATAATAAAATGATTCAAAGAAACAAGTCTCATGCAACAATTATTAAAATTGTCAAACATGTTATTGATCCATCAACTAATTGTGCGAAAATTCATAACGAATAGGGTTCAATCAAGGAAATCCTAAAGAACCACACCATAAAATTAGAGTGCATATCAATCTAAATAATGTTAAAAAAAATGATAAAGAACAAGATGAACTACTCCTAATTCTACCATCTTCTCTCGAGTTTCCTGCAAAACTTCGTTATAGCCTTTGGATCGTCTTCACCAAGTATTCAACCTCTAACTTTTGCCATCCCAAGATGTTATTCCAATTGATTTGAAGTCTCCTTGTATAGTTTTCTTCATAGCATAACTCAACGACCCGAAATCTTATAAAAAATATGGATAAAAATGGTCATAATTACCGTCGTCACGATCATGACGTTTCAGTGGCACGACCGTGACAGAAGTTTCCTCTAGGTCTGCATGTAGAATGATCGTGACAATCGCTGGAAGTAATTTTCCTCGACTTTTTCGTCCAAATTCCAACGCATTTTTATTTCCGTCATAGATTTAACCAAACTTAGGTAATAATAAATCTTAAGAGAACTTCTTTTTATTTAAAATAATTTTTCCACTTTAAAACAGAAAGGACTCCTAAAGTTAAAATAAAATTAGCCTAATAATTATGCATAAATTTCATGTATCAATTTCCTCCAAGCTAGAAATTTTGTTTGTCCTTAAGCAATTTTGTCAGACAAGCCCTTGCTTCATTGCAATATCCAATATTTTTTTCATCTTGCTCTTTTACACAACCATCACTAGAATATCTTTTCTCAATCCAAACCCAGCCTTACAAAGGTCTCAACCCTCAACTATCCTTCCTGCATCAATTACATACAATATCCATCCATATAATAAAAGTATCAATATTGAAACTTAAGTCTTTTAGGAGCTTACTTTCATATTATTTTCAATTCACTTTTTTTTAGACACACTGTATACAATAATCCTCTATTTTGCACAAGATGGTTCAT
Source organism: Pontederia crassipes (assembly GCA_030549335.1). Classification (NCBI taxonomy): domain Eukaryota; kingdom Viridiplantae; phylum Streptophyta; class Magnoliopsida; order Commelinales; family Pontederiaceae; genus Pontederia; species Pontederia crassipes. The sequence continues at coordinate 49,234,144 of CM060190.1, read as the reverse complement.
GTAGTGGGCTTTTGACCGACGGATCCCAGAGCAAGTATCCTTAGGTCGCTAGGCAAAAATTCTCAACGAGTCTAATTTTCTGGACACATCAAGATTCCAGAGGCACTTTACATTAAATTTATATAACATAATTGTAAGCACAAAAAAACTTATGATTCAAGAAAGATACAAATATAATTAGGACTCATATCATAATAGCTAAATTTAAGAAGTACATAATTAAAGTGTAAATTCGTTTGCTCGGCAACACTCTTATTTTGATGTGGACAATAAAGTCACAACTTGAAGATGACACATCATTATTCAAATAAATATAAAAAATGAGTTGACATTTTCACTAAACATTAAACGTATGCGCAAGCTTATTAGAAAATGAGTAATTATCATGTGGACATTCTAAAATATATGACCAATATTTTCTAACTCAATCGTCAAATTTATCATCACATACATATATATATATATATATATATATAACATATTTGTTGAAGAAAACTTATGGAAGAGTTATTATTTACTTGATGATTTCGTTAAATCAAGATCGTGAGAATAATTATAGTCATCTTTTATCATTTGTCATTTTTTGACATATTTTTTTGACTTTGTCATATTGCAAAGATTTTTTTTATCACTTATGTATGGTAAAATTTACGTAAGGGAATCATATATATGACATAATAATATTTTTAAGGCAACGACATCGAGATGATCGCTATGCTTCCATTCATAATTATCATTTATTAAAAATAATATGTCGCGCTAAAATACTATCTATTCATTTTTTGGAGAACGAACATTCAAAATCATATAAAAAATATATGATGTGATTAACATATCATTTTCAAAAATTTGATTAGGACAATCAGGATTCTGTAATGGGAGCTCTTCCTTACATTTGTAAGGTTCTAATTAGAAAACTATCACCGCTTTGCCTTGTCACCATAATAATTGAAAAATATCATCATGTTGTATAAACATAATAATTCTTGAAAATTGCGTCAACAATATACTAGTTAAGTTCACAGAGAAAGATGATACTAAATTTTCTGATAACAATATCTTTTTATTATTTTCCTAGACATGTACATGTCATGTACCATTCAACAAAAAATTGTTACCATGACCATCATACAAATTAGACTACCTATGTTTCATAATGTCAAACTTATTTCATCCTAAGTTTTATGAAACATGTCACATTCATAATTCACAAACATTTACTCATTCAAAATAGACATTGTATAAATCACATATATTAATGTATATTATGCGTGCAAATAATCATACAATTCATTTACATATAAATGAATATTATTTGTCACATTAATATAATTAGCATAACCATAATAGTATACATACAAATAATCACACAAATATTATTAAATGTCTCACTCTACACTTATGTCACATAAGTCTCAGTCATGTACATATGGAAATTTTATTTAAGTGTGACATATTACACTTAAAACATATCATGTAATGATATATATAAATGAATTTTACTTAACTTCATAATCATATATAATGTATGACAACATAACATAATAATTTTATGTAAATAACAAATATGCATAATAACATTAATATGCATAAAACATATGTCATACAATTTTTAGTTTAAAATTTTCCTTATTAGAATTACATTATCACTTCTTTTATAAAAAAAATTTCCATTTTCATATTAATTCATCACATAATTATTAAAAAAATACAAAATTTCATAATCAATAATAATCTGATTTTTTTATATTAAAATTAACTAAGCACATAGCAATCATACTTAAAATTAAATGTGACATGATAATTTATAAGAATATTAATTACTATTAATTACACGTTGTAACATGGCATAATATGCGAAATCCCATATGCACAAGTACAAAATATGCATACTAAACTTTCTGAAATTTTCATATAAGCATTCATAATTTTTAACTCAACAATGTGCATAAATTAGAAATAATCTAATTTGTCATATATATATTTATCATGATATAATAACATATAAAATACATCATAACAAAAATGCAGTTATGCAAACATATATCACACATTTTTCAGAAAAAAAATCATAATTTTCTAAGTCAAAAAATATATATTTCTCATTTTCCTATATTTTCCTAGATTCTATACAATTCTGTCATATTTTTCAAAAAAAAAAAAACAACTATTCAATTGGACCTCTGGTGGTTCAAATCACGCAGCAGGCCTTTGGCCGGCGTGTGCCTAACCAGGCGGCGCTGCGCAGCGGGCTGTAGCCAGCGAGCGTCGAACCAAGCGGCGCGCGCAGCGGCCCGTAGCCCGCGCGCGCGTCGCGCTGTGCAGTTGGGCTCAGAGGGCCGAGGCCTGTGCGCGAGTCGCGGCCTGCGCGCGCACTGTAGCACCGGTTTTTTTGTCTTTCTTTTAACAGTGACGTCTTTCCTTTTTTAAAAAAAAAATTTAAGAAAACAATTAAAATGAGTGTACAATAATTCAGGGTGAATTTTTTACAAAAAAATGATAATGAAAAATATTTTATTTTTTAATTATGATCCTATAATCAAAGGCATGTGCAGTCCAAAAAAGTCATTTCGACTTTGATATTGAAAGAATTAATTATAATAATATAGAAGCATTTGGAAATATCTTACAGTGGAAGACGAATCGTCGAAAACTTTTCTACGTTATTTCGAACTCATCGTCGGAAACTCAATAACGTACGGAAAAAAGAACACTGTTTCACAATTCAAGTATCTGAAACATCATCACGTTGGAATCACTTTGAAGTGCGACAGCCTTCACCGGACTTCGTCATGCCAAGTGACAGTCGTGAGTCGTGGACACCAACGGCAGCTGTGAACAGCTGCTATGCACATGGAACGTACAACAAGAGGAAGCCAATGCTCCACCCCATCAGTGTATAGTTAATATAACTATGTAAGGTGTAACGGCACGTGCAGTTTATCCACTTGCTTCATATCCCATGCATACTGGGCCATGCAAGAAAGCCTATTTGGGCGTATGACGTCGAACAGGAACAATCACTATAAAGGGGCAAGTGCAATCTCTTCGCGGGATGCATGTGCATGTGTTTGCTATTTGACCTCTACCAAAAATTTGAGGGTATTTGAATTGTGAATATAGTGTCAGTTATTTTTCTAGATTATTTCTATTGCCCATGGTAAGAGATTAATTATTACAATACCCTTAAATATCTTGGTAAAACTTTCATCGTGATTTGTTATAATAGGACTAATCCAATTTGTATCTCTTTTGTCATCATCGATCATTTTTAGACAAGAAATTTAACTTACAAAAAATGATTATTAGATATGAATATTTGCATAAAAAATGAAGATTAGATGTAACACAATTAGATATCAATAATTTTCATTATTCGTGAGAGAGTTCCAATGCCTTTTTCATGATTAGAACATGTGAAACAAGAATAAACCGTCTTCCATATGAAACAAGATTAGATGTAAGTTCAATGAGAGAGTATTTATAACAAATAAAGAAATTGGATAGAAGAGTAAGATATCATGCACGTAAATAAGTAAAAAATATAGGGAAAAATAAGAAAAAGAATAAAAGATGCATTTATTTTATTTTGCATGTTGTGTCGTAGAAAGCTTCACATACAATTTTTGTTACTAATATCAAATTAGATAAAAAAATCACACACACAAAAAAATAATTTTCAAATTAGATATCAAATTTTGGTTACATTCACGTCATGATAGTCTGTTACTAAAGAATTATAAAAAATATAATTTTCTAATTTCTCATAATTACTCACTCTAGTCTAGCTAGAGAGTACATAAGATAGAGAATATAGTAAACACCTCAAAATAAAACTTAATTTGTAGTAGTCCTTACAAAAATTTCTAAGACTCGTGTTTGAGAAGGAAATCACCCTAGGTTAAGAAAAGTTATGTTTCATTAAAGATATCAAATTGAAACATTTATGTTATGATTCAATAGAGTTCATCAATAATTTAAGTTGGGTGGTTACCCAAAAAAAAGTAAAGCTTATTATTCACATTGAAAAGTTACATCCGATCATATCCATGGAGTTGACCACTTAATTGTCCATTTTGACAAAGTTTTCAACTAATGCAAAGAGTTTTATTTGGTTATTAAGTCATCACATTAATTATCCAAATGCATTGAGTTTGTGTAACTTCGGCCTAATTAAGATAATGTTCTCAATTGTCCATGAGTATGGAGTTAAATACACATATTGAGTTTTTCGTTATTAAATTAACTCAAATTAATTAGAACGAAAGGAGGAGAAAGAAAGCTATAAAAAATGTAGTTTGATATCTTTAACGATTAAATAATTTAAATGGTAAACAATTTTTAAGTCTAATATATAATTTTTAAGACATTAATGTTTTTATACATATCACATTTGTTAAATGAGATTTGATACTCATTCATAAAGAAAGCATTATCAAGACGTATGGAAAATAGGAGAAGTCTATTAATTTAATAGAAAGCTATTTTGTTTTAAAAATAGCACGATAAAAAGTGCATAAAGATGAAAAATACTATTAAAGATAAAACATATTAAATAATGTCACCATTTTCATAAATTGAAAAGAAAGGTGAAAAAATGTCTCGTGTTTCCTTAAGAAATGGAAGAAATTATAAATTAGCAAAAATATAAGTTAATAGAAAAAATGAGTAAAAATACATAATTTAACGTAGATATGGATATTTGCAAGTGAAACAATAAGATTTTAACATTTGAACAAAGGATAAATAAAAGATAGGAGAGGAAAAAACAAACAACCTTAAAATTTCCAAGGTATGAAAAGATAAATAAAAGAATTCAAAATAATTATAAATTAGCAACAGAGAAAGAAGTAGATATTTTAATGATAATTAAATTATATTTTGTAAGTAAATAATAAAAGTTGACGTTTATTTAAATAAAAGAGGAAAACAAATAGGAGAGATGAAAAGCTATAAGCTTAAAATAATTCTACGTTGCAAAGGATAAACAAAAAGAATCAAACAAACTTAAATTAGTAAACAAAATTTATGAATAGAAAAATAAGTAAAATTGTGCATTTAACATAATGAATTGTATTTTCTAAGTAAAATGATGCAGTTTAACGTTTTAAAAAGGATAATAGAAAACAGGAGATAGAAAAACTATAAGCTTAAAATACATTTACCTAGCAAAAGATAAAAGAGTAATAAATTGAATAAAATATAAAATCAAAGTATTTATAAATATACACATAAATAAAAATATATAATTTAATACAGATAAATGATATTTGTAAGGATAGCTAGAAAATAGATGAAAAAGCTATAAACTTTTAAAAGATCAACATAGGAAACTATAAATAAATAAGAAATAGAAAAATGTATAAACTAACAAAATATCTATAAATAGAAAAAAATTAAGTCAAAATATCTAATTAACATAGATAAATAATTTATATTAGTAATAAGTACAATTTAACATTTGAGCACATGATAGATAAAAATGAGGGATGGAAAAAAACGGGGACATGAAAATTAAGCCCTATACATCCCTCGAATGTTGCATAAGATCGATCTCATCCGTTGATTTTTGAATCCGACGGCTAGTAATCCATCATCGCCGTTCGCATCGGACGACCTCCACAGTTACTACTTTAAATGGGAGTTGTAACGCGCGGCACGGGAGGCCTCTCTTTCTATTCTCCTCCTCTTCTCACGGGAAGCAGCAGCAAAACAAAAGAAGAAAGAAGAAAAAAAAAAGGACAAGGAAGAGGAAGCGAGCGAACGAGCCACCACCACGACCACCGCCACCTCTTCCGCCCTTCCTTTCCCTCGAAGACCGGACGCCGACCCACCGAGATTCGTCGGCTTCTTCGATAGATTGCGGTCATTTTGGGTGGGTCGATGGAGGCCTGAGCCAGAGAAATCGAGGCTCGGATAGCTTGTTCTGCTGCAAGATTAATTTTCGTTGCTGTTTCTTTCTTTTTTTCATTCTTTTTTTCTTGTTAGTGGGTGTTCGTGCTGGAATCGCTTGGTCTTGAGATGGTTGATTGGGTTTGCAGGTACCTGGGATTGGAAAGGAGGCTTTTTTTTGACCGGATTGGAAAGGCGCCATGGTGATGTCAGTCGACAACATCCGGGGGCTCGCGTTGGCTCTGTCGTCAAGCGTCTTCATAGGGTCCAGTTTCATTGTTAAGAAGAAAGGGCTCAAAAGAGCAGGAGCTAATGGCGTTAGGGCCGGTTAGACGCCTGCAACGTTTTAGTATCTTCGTTTCTCGCTCTCTTTTTTATACTAATGGGATGAATTATTGGAGGAAGATTACAAAAAAAATGGAAAAAAGCATTCTTTCTTCAATGCCTCGCGTGCTAATATTTTATGCCCGATGTTTTGAATTATGCATAGGCAGGATGCATAATATTTTATGGCTCATTATTTTTGTTTCACTTTTGATGTGTGATTGATCCCTAATCAAGGTGTTGCTTGTTTTTTCCATTTCCTTCTTTCAGCGTCGGGAGGGTTCTCGTATTTGTACGAGCCTTTGTGGTGGGCTGGAATGATTACTAGTAAGCCTGCAATCTGGAATTGATTTTTGTTTCTTTCTTGCTCCTGCTAGGCATTTTGTTATTATGTGTGCAGCAATCAATTGAATAAAAGTAATATGAGAATTAATGAAAATCATTTTTTAAATTGAAATCATCCATATAACATCAACAGACCAAAAGCCTAATATTCTAACCTGGAAAAATCGAATGAATTATCACCAAGAAAAGACTTAAACCAACATGCTTGCTTATAGGCTTCCAGAGTTCTGGTCATCTTCACTTTCTTATTTGCACTTGCAATTTCAAGAGTTTTGATGATGATTTGTTCTCATATTTGGATTTCTAGTGATAATTGGTGAGATTGCTAATTTTGCCGCATATGCATTCGCTCCAGCAATTCTTGTAACCCCATTGGGAGCTTTGAGTATCATTGTCAGGTATGAGATTCTGGATATTGGACTTAGATGCTCAATGCACAATACGTTTTGATCCAAGTTATATTTTGCAGTGCGGTGCTAGCTCACTTTATATTGAAAGAGAAACTGCATATATTTGGCATCTTGGGATGTATTCTCTGTGTGGTTGGTTCTATTAGTATTGTTTTGCATGCTCCAAAAGAGAGAGACATTGAATCTGTTAAGGAAGTTTGGTATCTAGCTACAGAGCCAGGTAATATTGAAAGTAGATAGACCAAGATATTTTTCCATGCATTCAATTATAATTTTTGCCCTGTTTGAGCATTTTTCATGTCCCTATGTGGTCACTTGAATTGCTTTCATTTTTTTTTTGTATGTTTCAAGTCTTTAGAACCTCTTTACTTGAATTACTCTAAAACTGTATATGATTTGGTACAGGCTTCATTGTTTATTCATTTGCTGTCATTGGTTTGGTTACTTATCTTATAGTCCAGTTAGTGCCACGTTATGGCCAAACCCATATGGTGGTATATGTAGGAATATGCTCGCTTATGGGATCTCTTACGGTATGTCCAACTATTACTCGTAGTCGCGTTTCTTGCCGTTTATTCCTCCCATCAGCCAAAATCAAGCATGTGCAAATGTTGCAGGTCATGAGTGTAAAAGCTGTGAGCATTGCTTTAAAGCTATCATTCGAAGGGATGAATCAGTTTATCTATGCACAGACTTGGTTTTTCACATTGGTTATGCTGACTTGTATCCTTTTGCAGATGAACTATCTAAACAAGGTAAGCATTTCCTCATCCTATCTGAATCAATGTTATAGACTTTTTTTTATCTAACAAAAAGGATAGTTCTATCTTTAAGTTCATATATTGAAATTTGGGTTTTTTTTTTAAAAAAGGAGTTTCTTAATACTCCTCTAGAAAATATAATTTCATAAATATCCCTCAAAAGTTAGATATATCACCAATGTTCACAAAAAAAACGTTGTGAAAGGTACCACCCTTTCCTTTAGCATAATGTCTTTTATACTGGACTAACTTTACATCACTTTTGGTTGATTTGCGGTATATTCGTTGTAATGAAATGTCAAAGGATCAATGGTTATAGTATATAAACTTTATTTTTGAGGTATTTTAGATATTCAACTAGTATTCCTTTGAGGAAGGAAAGAAAAAGGGTTTAAGAGTACGCAGATATATGTACTAGTCTTCTAAAAAAAGTAAAACAAAGATACACGGGCGAGTTTGGGAAGCTGGATTAGTGCACAACAAATGTCTAGCACGTGCACATTAGGAAAGAGTAAAAGCATTCTTCGTTTTCTCATATGGACCAATTCACCTAATTCTGAAAAGACGAAGAATAATCCATCCACTTAATTGAAATTCTTAGTTTTGAGAACTTTTTGAACCTATGAATTTCATTCTGGTTAATGTTTTCTATTGCACTTGTGTTTTGCATTTCAAAATTATCTTAGTTGTTTAATGTTCCCAACTTGATCACTGCAAATATTGTTTTGATGTGATTTTTCAATCACTTTGCAGGCACTGGATACCTTTAATACTGCTGTTATATCCCCTGTATACTATGTGATGTTCACCACCCTCACTATATTTGCTAGCATGATCATGTTTAAGGTACACAATGGAACTTTGTCCCTTTCTTTTACCACAATTTTTCATGTCAATATATATTTTGTTTGTATTCAGGTATCTGAATCCTTGAAAATCATTATGCTTTGCGCAAGTCATCTTTGGGTCCTGTCTAGTGGATCTGTCATAATGATACGTCTTCATAGTGGAAAAACTAGAAAACTTTGCTCATTTATATTCAGCTATATCCGTAATCTAATGTCTGAACGTTTCTACAAAAACATCATTTCCTCATGAAAAATGTTAGAGGCTAATTTTTTATGGGAAAAAGTGTGGTTATGTTTTTCAAAATTTATTCTCACGGTTCATGTTATCTGGGGTTCAAGTACATGCGCCAAAGTAATTCTACATTCTGAATGGATTAACTGTGTGCACTATCAATTTCAAGCCCATTTACGTGGTAGGTGCCACTTCTAAAAAAATATAAGAGTTTTTGTGTTGTTTCTATTCAATGCTACTGATGTAGTTTCTATCCTTTTTCTTTTAGGTGTTTTACATAGCATCTAATAACCATGAATTTTAATCTTGTATGAAGCGATTATCCTTATTCTGAGAGCAATCTTGACCAGGAATGGGACTCGCAGAATGGATCACAGATAGTAACAGAGTTATGTGGCTTTGTAACGATACTATCAGGAACCTTCCTTCTTCACAAGACAAAGGACATGGGGTCTAACACAACATCCGCACAGCCCCAAGACTTGGCCAACTCATAAAAATTGTTGTTATAGAAGATCATGTCTTTTCATCCTTCGATCATTGTTCGCATGACCACTAACATTTTCAAGAAAAAAAAAAGGAATCTGACTGCATGCTTTCCTTAACAAAGCTAACAAAATTTTGGTTCAGACAGTTTTGAAGAATGACCGTACAGATAATTCGGACAGAACATCCTGCAAAATCCACAAAATGAAGGTCGACACGAATTTTGAGAGTGGTTATGGCATCTTATTTATTTGTCACACCCACTAGAATTGAGGGTAAATTAGCCAACAGGCTGCAACATTATACACAGATTCCTGGGACAATTTATATGTTGATCTTAAGTTCGTAATAGTTATTTTCTATTTGGCAATTGTTCGATAATAGTTATCTGAATGTTGTTAGAGATGTTGTATATGTATATATATAAATACGGATGTTATTTATTTGTCAGCATAAATTTTTGCGTTCCTTGTCATCTGAATAGATTTGGCTCGTGTACATTTTTGCTTTTTGAAGTTTGGATCGGATTGTTTGCAGAACTTCGAGAACGTTAATGGTTAATCCCTCTTCCAATAATTATCTCTTGGTTGAGTTTGGCAACTGAAACTAGTTCCGCAATCACGAGTATAACCAAGTTCCGCAAGGTCACCCACTTTTAAGTTCCACGTGGAAAGCAAGAATATAATTTTTTTTCCAATTTTTTTAGTTGACGCAATGCCTCTTTTTTTTTCAATTTCGTTTATTTTTTCTTTCTTTATTTTCTTTCTCTCACACTTTTCTTATAAAATATTTTATTTATTAAATATAATATATTTATTATAAAAAATTAATATAATATTACTTATTACTTACAATTTCAAGTAAAAAATAATATTTCATTAAATATAATTTATCAAAAAAATTATATTTAAATAATATATTTTAAACAATTTTTTATTTTAAAAATTTAATTTATACTTTTATTTTTATCAATTAACAAATTTATATTTATATTTATATTTATAAAAAATATTTTTTTATTCAAACACTAACTAAAATTAATCTATCACATCAACTTTTTAATTTTTCATCATTACATTTATTCAAGCACATCCCGAACTAATTTGTCAATTCAACTATTCACGTTAAACTCGGCGGATCCACGATTTTGATTGTCAAACGAGACACTCACTTACTACTCCAACTAACCATGGCGCCTCTCGTACAATTTGATGGATCCCAGTTTGTTATTTTTTTAATTTGATGCAAAATGTTGATAAGTTTCAAAAGTATTTTGAATCATTTACTATATTATCATTAAAGATTACTCAAAATATAGATTGCCTTTTAAAAGTATTGTCACATATTAAATTACTAACAATGCACACATGCATAAATAATTTATTGATAATTCATATTAATTATTTATAATATAATAAAATATTATTAATTAATTTATAATTTTTATCGATGTATCTTTGATCAAAATAAAGGAGGAGGGTTGTGTTAGGCCCCGACAGCCAACATAAAATCATGTCGAATCTTATGAACATGGATCAACGAATATATTGTGTTAATGCTAGGTCGTTACCCGTAAGTAACACGCTGTACAGCTCGGGTACAGTGATAAGAAAGCAAGAGCCGCTGCATCCTCGCCTGAATGCAGTGTTAAATGAGCAAGAGCTACCGCACTCTAATGGACGGAGGCGGTTAAAGAAGCTAGTTCATGAGACTAAGGTCAGATTAGGTTCTTGGAACATTGGGACGTTGAATGGGAAGCGCCTCGAGGTGGCACAAGTAATGGACCAGCGTAAGATTAGTATCTTATGCTTGCAAGAAACTAGATGGGTAGGAGAGGGAAGTAAAGAGATTAGGTTAAATGGTTCCAAACTTTGGTACACAGGTAAGGTAAATGGAAGGAATGGTGTTGGTATTATCGCGGATGCAGAATGGAGGAAGAATGTTGTGGAAGTTAAAAGGATTGATGATCGAATCATATCCGTGAAAGTAATTGTTGGAAAGGAGACTATGAACATTATTAGTGCATATGCACCCCAAGTAGGAGCAGAATCACATCTCAAGGAGAAGTTTTGGGCAGATATGGAGGGTTTGATTGAAAGTATACCAACAACCGAGAAAGTTTATATTGGGGGAGACCTTAATGGACATGTTGGTAAAGAGGCAGGACCACATGCAAGGGTTCATGGTGGTTTTGGTTTTGGGGAGTTGAATGAGGAAGGACAAACTATTATTGATTTTTCTTTAGCATACGACCTTAAGATTATCAACACTTGTTTTAGGAAGAGAGAGGAACATTTAATCACATACAAAAGTGGAACTCATAGGTCTCAAATCGATTTTTTCTTGATAAGAAATACTGATAAAAGACGTTGCACTAATTGCAAAGTAATTCCTGGGCATGGAGTGACTATACAACATAAATTGTTAGTTCTTGATATGCAAATAAAATGTATAAAACCAAAATTCCGAACAGTTTTTGATCGAAAGATCAAGTGGTGGCAGTTAAAGGGGGAGAAGCGAGAGACTTTTAGAAGTAAGTTATTAGAGGAAAGTGTGTGGGAGTTAGAAGGAGATGCTAGTATCATGTGGAAGAATGTGGCAAAAAAGGTTGAAATGGTTGCTAAAGCCATTTTAGGAGAATCAAAAGGTTTTGGACCACGAGATAAGGAGACTTGGTGGTGGAATGAGGAGGTCCAAGAAAAGGTGCGTAATAAGAAGAATTGTTTCAAGGCGATATACTTGGACAATAGTTCTGACAATTGGGAAAAGTATCGTTTGGCGAAAAGGGAGGCTAAGAAGGCAGTTAGTGATGCTCGTGCTAAAGCATACGATGGGTTTTATAAGGAGTTAGGGACAAAGGCGGGTGAACAAAGGATTTACAAGATTGCAAGGAACAAAGAGAAGGAGTCGAGAGATTTGGATCAAGTAAGATGCATAAAAAATGAAGTTGGCAAGGTTTTAGTTACTGAAGGAGATATTAAGAACAGATGGGAAGAGTATTTCTATAAGCTATTTAATGATGGATGTGAAGGTTCGCGTTGTGATTTGGAGGACTTGACAGTTAGCGAATGTGAGCTTAATAGATCATTTTATCGTAGAATTAGAGTCTCGGAGGTTAGCGAAGCTCTTAAGAAAATGGAGAATGGTAAAGCCGTTGGACCGGATGGTATACCGATTGAAGTTTGGAAATGTTTAGGAGAAAAAGGTGTGTTGTGGTTATGTAAACTATTTAATGAGATTTTACGGTCGAAAAAGATGCCTGATGATTGGAGATTAAGTACATTAGTTCCTATTTACAAAAATAAAGGGGATATTCAGAATTGTGCAAATTATAGAGGGATTAAACTTATGAGTCACACTATGAAATTATGGGAAAAAGTGATTGAGCATAGATTGAGAATGTAGACTAGTATTTCTGAGAGACAATTTGGGTTCATGCCAGGAAGATCCACTACAGAGGCGATTTATTTACTAAGGGGGATGATGGAGAAGTATCGAAGTAGGAGAAGAGACTTACATATGGCTTTCATTGACTTAGAGAAGGCGTATGATCGGGTACCAAGGGATGTACTTTGGAAAGCCTTGCAAAAGAAGAGGATGAATGTTACCTACATTAAGGTAATACAAGATATGTACGATGGGGCATTGACTAGGGTTAGGACACCCGGAGGTGAGACAAATGAATTTCCTATAGGAATTGGCCTACATCAAGGATCAGCTTTAAGCCCGTATCTATTTAACTTAGTTATCGATGCTATAACCGAGAGTATCACAGAGGAGGTACCTAAGTGCATGCTATTTGCGGATGATATAGTACTTTTAGCGGATTCAAGAGAAGAGATTAATACAAAATTGGAAATATGGAGAAATACGTTGGAGTCAAAGGGTTTTCGTTTAAGTAGGAATAAAACAGAATATATGCATAGCAATTTCACAAATAAACAACTTAGAGACGATTTGAAAGTTAGGTTAGGGGAGGATATAATTCCTCAAGTGACAAAGTTTAAATATTTAGGATCAATTGTAAGACAAGATGGTGAGATTGATGACGATGTTAATAATAGAATTCAAGCTGGTTGGTGTAAGTGAAGGAAAGCCACTGGAGTTCTTTGTGATAGAAAAGTACCCAATAAAGTTAAAGGAAAATTCTATCGTACTGCTATAAGACCGGCAGTGTTATATGGTAGTGAATGTTGGGCTATGAAGGGACAACATGAACGTAAAGTGGGGGTAGCCGAAATGAGAATGTTGAGATGGATGTGTGGTCATACAAGATTAGATAAGATTAGGAATGACCATATACGTGAACGAGTCGGAGTGGCTCCTATTAGTGAGAAAATGGTAGAGAATCGTTTGAGATGGTTTGGTCATGTTCAGAGAAGACCATTAGATGCGCCAGTAAGAAGAGTAGATCAAATAATCTGGAGTCCGATTAAAAGAGGGAGAGGGAGGCCAAGGCGGACACTTGACGAACTAATAGAGCAAGATCTATTGGTGAATAATATACCGAAAGGTTTGGTTACTAATAGAGCGGAATGGCGTCGTATGATCCATGTAGCCGACCCCACCTAGTGGGATAAGACTTTGTTGTTGTTGTTGTTGTTGTTGTTGTATCTTTGATCAAAATATTTATGTTTAAATATTTATTTAAATTCCATAAATAAAAAAACCATATTCTAAATCCTAAATTTTATAAATAATTAGTTTATTTTATAGAAATGTGATAATAATATATCTTAATAATTATTATCAATTTTTATTAAGCTACAATAATTAATCATAAAATATTATTATTTGTTGATAAATAAATTAATCATACTAATAATACAATTAATAGAATTGATAAATATCTATTTATAATAATATGATTATTGTGATTAATAATCATACTAACATTATTAATGTTAAATATATATATTAAGATTTGTCTGATTAATATTATGATTAAGTTAATTAGTTTGATAATTTATTTAATTATTTTTTATTTATTTGAATAAAGATCCAAAGGGAAATTGTGAAAAGTAAAATTTTAAGAATTGTCAATCAAGTGATAATTTGAATTTTTTACCCTCCTACAAATAATCTAAATTAACACTTCATAAATAATGTGACCATATAACCACTTATTACTTAACACAAATGTATTGATGAGATTAAATAATTTAATCCTATTTTACTTGATAATTTTTTAAAAATATCTCTAGAAAAAAAAAGTTCGAACAATCTAGTACTCTATGCACATATCATCTTTGCATTTTATAAAAAAAATTAATGGCTCCGTATTTTGCCTATAAACAAGTTTCATATGTCATTCTACGTGTTTACAAGGTTAAAACGGTTATAATACCTCCAAGACATATTAGTATTTGTAATCACTGAATTTAAAGAATCTCAATTAAATGCATAATAACTATTGCCATTTAATGACATTCCTTAAAGAAAAAAAATACTTTTCCATGTTAATGATCATTGCAATAATTTATGACAATGGCACTAAACATTTAATGGTATATAGTGATCATTTTGAAAAAAATAGGGTAAGAACGATAAATCAAAATTAACTTTTAGAATTTGAATTATTAAAAAGAAAAAAAATATCATTTTCTTCAAAAAAATAAACAAATGAAGCAGGAGCCAAATCGTCAGTGTTGATTGCTGCACCATGAACTTCTTTTCAACCATTTAGACTACAAATTTTTGCAATGAACATTAATCTGCATCACAGAAACACATATTTGGATTCAACATCATTTTTCCCTCATGCAGATATGGGAACTTATGTTAATGGTGCAGATGCCAGAGTGATCAATCTGGGTCGTCACTCGGATATCGATCTTTTGTGGGAGGAACTCACTTTGCTTTCTCCTACAGATGTTGTACTCTGAACAATCTGATAATCAATAAAATCCATATATTTTTTTGAAAAAAAAAAGAGTGAACTCGGCAGTCTTTTGTATCAGATCCAATTGAATGCATGCTAGGGAAAGACTGAGAACATCTGACAATAAGTTACACATACAAAGATGTTATAGAATCCAGTCACAAAAAGGTGAGAACATAAAGAATTCCCCACTTTATTACAACATGAGATAAAAAAAATATCAAAATAACAATTACTAATACAACAATGACAAGCGCCGACCAACACAGGAGCTCAGTATTTTGCCTGGTGAAAGTAAGGGCAGTAAAACATACAAAAATGCTATACCATAGATTTACCAAAGTTTTTTTTTTTTTGTTTCAGGAGTTCCATTTTATTACAACATGAGGTAAGACGTCGATCTGGACAGGAACTTGTTATTTTTGCATGGTGGCGAAGTAACTTATGAGTGCGGTGAAACAAGCGAGACAAACTCTGTCGGCACTTTCCCGTTCGACCTCGTGTTGAGGTCAAAGTGCTCCGGGTACTTTCTTAAGAGTGCAAGGAGGTTAGTCCAGGGAGTGTCAGTTTGGGGCCAGTCCTCAGAAGTCAGATACATTTTAATTCTGCTGTGATGCCACACATTGCCGTATAGTTCAAACAACTGAAAATCACCAGAAAGCAAACCGTGAAATAATTATTACTTCAGTCTATAACCGAATATTACACATTTAAATTGAAAAGAAAAGGAATACATATTTAGCCAACTGCAGAGTCCATAGTATAGTTTTGAACAATCATGTTTTTCGAAAGGATTTTGAACGATCCATAAATTGGCAGAGATTAATTGAGAACCAGTTTCATATATTGATTAACAGAAAACTCAAAGATAAACAATATTTGCTTTTGAGACGTATGGTTCAAAATATGCAGAGAGAACAAAAATAGTAATCCTGAAACTTGTTGGCTGTTGCTGAAGAGATTATATATTCAGGCATTTCCCTGTTTGTTAGTAACATTACACTTAAAAAGGCTCTAACAATATTTTGGTCTCCATCTAAGAGAAAGGTGCTACAAGGACTTGCAAGATTAAAGTGAAGAAAACAGATAGAATCTTTGAACATATGTGAACCATAAAAGAAACTGCATATATGGAAGCTTAAGATAATATAACATGAAACAATAGAGGCTTAACGACACTACAAATTAGATGATCAAAACAAAGGCTCTAAAGACTGAATACAACATGAAATAATGCTTGAGACAATTATTAAAACAAATATCTCTTGCTAGTGAACTTTGACTTGCTAAGAAGTCCAAGCATTATTATTGGGTAAAAAAAGAAGCACAAGATAATAATACTACTTCGATGGTGATTAAAACTAAAAAGAAGCAAATTTACAATGATGCATTAATATTTCCAATATAAATTTCTTAATTGTAAGGTAATTTAACAACAGAAAAAAACATCAATATTGACAGGCCAACAGAAGAGAAAAGAAAATATGCTAGTAAGTGTCACAAGAGTGGAGCTATATCAGATGAACTTATTTTCAATTTTGTTTTAATGATATTTGTGGAAAGAAATAAATGCTCTGAACAGTTTTTTATTGTATTCTCACCTTGGCGATGTCCTCATCAGATATCCACGTTTGTTCAGATATTATTAGGGAATCACACAAACAGCTCATATGATATATTTGACATATTTTTTATGGCTGTTTAAAAAACTTAAACAAGGGAGCAACTTTACTGAAGTTTTAAAGGCACATGATAAGTAATAAGTTAAAAGTTCATCGTTTATTGAAAAAAAAAATCCTCACAAAAATCCATTACAAGCGTCGATAAAGTATATTAGGACAAAGAAATTGAAAGAGTTACTTTCTCTAACTGCAATCGGTATGAGAAAAAAAGATTTTTGTGTGTTAAGACCTCATATGGGAAGCCTTGCTAAAGATCCTCTGTAAGACTATCAACTGCAATCCATAATGAGGGCAAATATTTGTCAATAGGGACATAAAAAAATCACTTGAAATTCCTTCTAATCGTAAAGGGGGATGCTTGAATTTCTTAAAAGCATCATATTTTTTGAACTTTAGTGCATTTCTTGATTCTTTGGACTGAAATAATTGTGCTAGATCATGTAGCAAACAATGCACTATTAAGAATTTTGTTTGATGGGATACAATTTCATCTACAAAAGGAACAACATCCTGAGCTTCTAACATAACTTCCTACATATTGTAGCATGTACAGGAACTAAGAAAGACGAGAATAATCTTACCTTGTGAAATCAGTGTGAACACGTTCATCAGTCTTAAGTTTGTTTAGAAGGAAATTACAAAACTTCGCTCATGACAATTGTTTATTATTTGGACACAAGGATAACCATTTTAAGATGCTAGTAATCTTGATATATATATGGAAACATTAGTTTCAACTAACCTCGGCATGAAGTTCTGCCACGGGCATCCACTCTCCTGGTTCACAAAGATTAGATAGCAGATATGTGACAGATGAGACTACCTCCTTTTCCTCTACTTGCATAAGCTGAAGATTATCTGATTCCCTAGCAGCACTCAATCTCATTTGGGACATCTTCTCTGCAGAAATGAGCAATATTTTAGGGGATTATTTTCGAGGGAATCACAAGGGAAATTTCATATGATATTTACTTCGCATTTGAGCGTCTTTACACAGAAGTATGTTAGATCATTAATATTCAAACAGAACAACAAGAATAAACATCTTTTTTGCTATAGAATCCATAGTTGTTCTATCCATGGTGGTGAATAAGAAATCGGAATTATTTTGTTTTTGGAAATTGACATGAAGACATCAATAATTATAATTATTTTATGCTATTGAATATGATTCATGCATTTAGACAACTCCAAACTTTTGCTGGTTAGGCCCATAGGCATTTCCCGTTCTTCTACAGTAGTTGCAGGGGCCTAAGATAAATTATTTCTTGATATTAATACAAGTTTTTACCAAATACCTTCATCTACTATTACATGCATATAATATGACCAGATGCAGTAAATTAAAAAGACAAATTATATAAAAGAACCTCCCTAAGAGCCTCCGACAATGATTATGGTACTTAATATCAAAGGAAGAATTAATCCGTGAACAATTCCCATACCCGACAGTAATAACAGAAGTTTGAGACATGACGTGCAATGAATTTCCTCCTGGAGTATTTAGTGAACCCTCGAGATAGGATAGAAAGGAAGTGAGTTACATCCTGTTACTAAAACCTTCACATCTCCAGTCTTCACCAACATTGAAATGTTTCAAGATTTCAATGAGTGGATAAAGGGGGACTTAGTAAATTAGTTTCTTTTCCAGAAAGAATTCACCTTTTGGAACATATGATTATCATTGAAACAAGAACTGAAATTTCAGAAAAAAAGATCCATTATTCTTGCACCAAGAAGGGCAACTGTTTGATGTCAACGTCCATACTAACAACATGATCATGAAAGACCGGAAAGCTGTATGGCCAGGCAAATTGATTCCATAAGAAGGAAGGATGACGACTGCATGAAGCTTGGCATTAAAGCATTAAAGAATTTGAGAAAGGTAATTATTAAAGGATATTAGCAAAAAAAGGTAATTGCTGAAGGAGCTTGGACAATACTTTTTGGGCTAATATATTGTCAGCAAACCAACGTACCAATATAGTTCTTGTTCATAACTCTAAAATTTTCAGCATCTAGCAACGAATTTGCAAGGTATGTTGTAGCAAATTCAACACTGAGATATAGAAGTTGCATGGACTCACGGAAGAAAACATTTTGTGGGCGAGAGAAACTTGCGGAAAAAAGGCTGCAAAGGTTGAGGAACTCAAGATCAACATTCTCATAACCAAGGATGGAAAAAAGCAAAAAAGGAAAATTGAAGGATGATGACCTCTAAAAAGCTTCGAATCCATGCCGAACTGTAGTTCATCTATAACAATTTGAAACTCAAGACGCAGAATGTCGTGTGCTAAAATGGTTTGCTTAGTTATTGAGGCAGGGTAAACTTCTCACGAGGGTGTATCGGCCACAGTGGGCACGCAGCATAGACACAACGTGCACATTATGCTGATTGGCAGAGGAGGACGTTGGCCACCTATTATTCCAGTCCCCCTTGCCACCGAGGTGTGGGCCAAGCTGCTCAAGGGTGGTCACTTCAATCATAGACACCTTTTGGAGTTCCCTCATAGCCCTGAAGACACATGACAATAGCAGCTAGTGGCGCCTGCGGTTGACGTCCATAACAGTCATATGGTCTATTTGGTTACAATGCCAATGCCATTTTTAGTGGGTAGAGGTGCCATTTGGGAAGATATTGTACACCACTTTACTTTTATGTTGAGTGAGCAGGGGGGGTGGGGTTTTTGGCAGAACACATGATTGCTTGAGTTCTTGTTTTTTGTCAGCTTTTGCATTCCACGCTTGTAAATGTTTTAAAGTTTAACTTTAATGCAAACCAGATGACTATCCAAACTCGATAGCCGTCCTTTCTCCCGTCAAAATGAAATCCATGTAATTTTCTCACCAATAAGCCCATGGTACATCATCGGATAGGAAAACTTTCTAACTTCATATCAGCATTGATTATATCAAAGACATTTGAACATTGTAGAAACAAGCTAAGGAAGGATATTACATTAGCTTCAGACATGTCATTTAAGTTCAGGCAAAAGTCAGTCTCAAAAATGAAAGTTCAGGTAGAAGTGTTGGCATGGATACATGTTCAAGGATTGACATAAACTAGTTTTGGCAAATCCAACATCAATTCGAAGTTTCTAAGCGACATAAAAACATTCAATATCCAACATATGCACAAGGTCCAGGGCAGTGAAATATTGGTTAAAATAAGCTTGTAGGTCTAATATCAGTCCCTTTCTTCCTCCAATTCCTTTTGGAGAGGACTTATCCCAGTAATACCAAGGATTCAGCCTTTCTTCATGGCATCCCTTTTCATTTTTGGGAGGACACATAAGCATCCAGTACATACTTATATATGATGTTGCGGCACCTATACGTGATAGCTCGGGATCACCAAGCTACTATGGACAAGTACTTGTCAGGATCTCCACTGTCAAATGGTGTATAACTCCTCGACTTGTGACTTCACTAGTGGATGGAAAATTTTGGACTTTGTCCTCCTCCTGGAGAGACTAGAAGGCCAGTCAGCCCATGGCATGACATGTGGAGTTGGAGCACTGGACAACCATCGTTTGAAGAGATATATAAACTGCTGGGCAAAGACAATTTGTTGGATGATGTGGAAGTGCGCACGTGATGCAGCCTCTTATGTAAGATTCAGAGCCCTTTGCATATGAACTATTTGCCTGGCTTTTGAGACTGTCATCTAGATGTTACTGACCGAGATGGTCTGTAGATGTTGACACCTCATGTATTTTTGTCAAGATGACTAGGAGGATTTGACATCTTTTTTTTGCCTGTGAGGTGGGAAGGGCAGTATGGCAGGAGTCAGGATGATGATGGGTTGATGTTAGCTCATGGTTTGCCTTCTAGAGATCCTTAAAATTTGGAAGAAGAAACCAGTCCCTTTGTGATATTGACTACTTAATAAAGCAACTCATTGATATCTCCCTTCTCCGTTGCATGTGTGATTACCTTATTCTTTTGAGTTCCCTACATATTTTGGACCTAAGAACAAACCTAACCATACATAGGGTTGTTTACTTCTAATTTTAGATTGTAACATGTTTTCTACTGGAAGCAGTTGCAAGAACAACTAAATATCCAAGCAGGTTAGAAAGCTGTGCATTTTTTGATAAAATTAGTACATAACATTGATATACTAGAAAAGGAAGCCTATCAATAAAAAACTATTTGAATTATGTGTATATGGTCAACATTGCAACAAAACTGTCCACATTTTTGCAGAGGATTGGTTTATAGGTTAGTTAGTAAATTTATTAAGAATTATTTATGATGAAACACTTTTCTGCTATGAATCTGCATCGTATGTGCATGAGGACCACAAGAATAAACAAATTGATTCTGAAAACAGAAGCATCTACTACAACTTGAAGAAAGTAATCAAACAGAATGAGTTAAACCAGAACTTCAATTTATATACATACTTAGGACATCCAATGATAGGTATCATGAAGAAAGAAAGGGTACTCCCAAGATCTAGGTGGCTGGTAACCAGATTACAAACAAAGAATCAATATATTTCACATGCATCAACTTGCAACCAGATATCCACAGACAGTTACAATTTTCTCAAGGGAAATAAATGGCAATTTAGAAATCTGTAGGAATTAAGTCCAACCACCTAAGCCACAAAAACAACAAGAACCTATTTCCTCAATAGAGAAAAGAACCATGATATACTTTTTCGGGCACAAAGCATGTCTCATTTTTATTACCCCACTATCTCCCTCTTTCAGCCTTACAAATTGCAAAGAACGTAAAACTTCCCAATGACAATAAACCATCAGTTCAATCATTTACCAAAAGTATATAATTATTTTTATCACACCTTATCTTGCAAAATCAGTCTGTAGAAACAGCTAAATAAATGCAAAACAGTCGAGTGATGCATCCTGGATCTTCAGCTACTTGCATTTAACTATGAAGAGAGATCTACTGCAGTAAATTCATCAATAAAATCGGTAGAATATTGAAAATCCAAGCAGGAAAAAACAAATCATTCCAACGAGGCAAATAAACAGAGGAAATTGCTCCTGAGCGGAACTTATTTTTCCTCACATTGTAAGCAAACAATCTAGTCTGTCTGCTATTTATTTTCTTCAGTCGCATGCATGCGGTTCTGCTGACTTGAGTTCATACAGAAAGCAAAGAGATATTATCATCCACATGATAAAAAAGACCAAATCCTTCCAGATATGAGAAACTAAATGAGGCAGAATTTAGCTAGTGCAAGAGGAAGAGGCAGAAGAAGTAGAAGTGATGACGGAAGACGCATCCTCAGACTGACCCAATTGCTGGTTCACTTCCTCGTCCTCGGGAATTCCATCGTCCAACTCCGGCTGCATGGCGCGCCCCCTGCGTCCGACCGCAGGCGGAGGCTGCTCCAAGGGAGGAGCGACGGGCTGCGGCTGCGGCTGCGGCTGAGGAATCGCCGGCTGCACCGCGTGGAGAGGATGAGGGCGGGGTTGCCGGTGGCTTTGAGGGCGCTTATGGGCGGCGCGGGCAGTGTCGTAGACGGAGCGGGAGGGGAGGAGGAAGTAGAACTTCTTGTCCCCGATCTGCAGGAGGTCCCGGGATTCGAGCATCACCGAGGTGCTGCCGGGGAGGTGACGAACGCCCTGCACGATGCATCCATTCTTTCCCATGACATCCATGGCGAAGCGGCGGCGGGGGAAATCGTAGAAGATGCGCGCGTGGAGTCGCGAGATGTTCTTGCCCCCGCCGATGCTGGCGAGATCGAGGTCCACCGTCGACTCCTTGCTGTTGCGCCCTAGCGTGATGGAGTACGTCTGCATGTAGTACTCAAAGTCCTCCCCCCGGAGCTTCGCGAACCCGGGGACCGCATTGCCGAAGGCACCTTGGCTGCCTCCTCCGGAAGAAGACCCCCCGGAGCTGCCTCCCGCGGCCGACGACATAGCGGATGGAGGAGAGGAAGACGAAAGAGGAAGAGGTGTAGGAGGAGGAGGAGGAGGAGGAGGAAAGTCGAAAGAACGCGATCGAGAGAGAGAGGGAGGGGGGCTCGTGTTGGTGGGAGAGGGAGGGGGTTTTAAATGGGTTCTTTGCTGGATAAACATTTAAAAAAGCAGATACGGCAACTAGAAAACAAAACAGGAGACTTTGAGGAGGGGCCAGGGGGGTTTGGTGGGGACCAGGCCCCACTCGCGACTCCATCCGGACCCGGTTCAACTTTCATCGAGCGCCCAATTAGAATTGAGCCGCAAAGTAAACTCAACAATTAAATCAAAATAAATAGGAAAATCAAAATAGGATTAAAAGGGGAAAAAAAAAATCAAAATTGCTATGATATATACAGGAAGACCTTGAGGGTAGATGAGGAAAAAAGAAAAAAAATAATAAGAAAAGTAAATTTAGATCTAAAATTCATAGCTACGCGAAGGAGATTCAGATATCTATTTGATTGAAGAATATAAGATAGAACTTAGATTTTATCCTAGATGCATGATGTAGATCTTGTTACATGCATGGATTTGGGGAAAGAATCCCTAGATAAAAGATATGATTGATTTAGCATGACATAATGTGTTATTGTATTAATTCTCTTCAAATTATTCACTATCATAAGGAATCTTGAAAAATCGTTCAAAATAATCTAAAAATCCCATCAACGGTCGGTCGCATGCATGATCTCTAAATTGTGATCGTGAGAGCTAGAGGAATTTCAAAGTCAAGAGCGTTAATTCTTTAATTTTAACTAGGACCCATTTTACTTCTTCAATTTCAAATTGTAACAAATTGATCTCTCACTTTTTCTATTATAGTTTTAAGGCTTATGTTTGGATCGAGGAATTTGAAGAGGTGTGATGAAATATAGAAGAATGAACTTAGTTAAATAATATTTGATTATATTTTTTTATTTAAATTAAGAGAGATGATGTGCAATAAGATCTTTAAATATATATTTTTCATTCAACTAAATTGATGGAATGGAAATGAATAAATACTTTTAAATCAAATTAGCCTATAACTACTTTTTTATTATTAAATAAGCTCTCTCTCTCTCTCATTGATAAATTATCTTTTTCTCTTATATGAATATATCTATTATTTTTTATTTTTTAAAATAGATGAATAAAATGGTTCAAAAAAATAAATAATATAATAAAAATAGAAAAAAATATGCAAAACAAAAAAATAAAAGAAAAAATTAAATTAAGTGGTAAAATAATAAATATTTATTATTGATTAAATATTATAAATTATCTATATATAATAAAGATTAAAAATGACATTTTAATAAATAAAACATTTATTTTCTATACCATCATTTTTTATAACTTACGACACACCACGCTCTACCATCACATCTTTCATTACACCACCTCATCATTAACTAATTGTCAAATAGACCCTTAGAATCAATCTTAAGCCACATAAATTTTTAATGTAGCTTTAGAATCAATCTTAAGGCGCATATCATCTATCTTTTTTATGCTACTTTCTTAATCCTTTTATCATAACTTTGGTATTTAAATTTTGTAATATTTATTTAATTACTCATAACATAACTTCTTAAGATGAAAAGTCATTTTTCACCTATACACGGCAAGATAGGTATTTGCAAGTGTTCATGAGAGTTTATGTGTGTAGCATCGATCGATGTTGTGTTTGGTCAGTGTTTTCATGTCAAATGTTCTACGAATTCCTCATCTTAATCACTTATCGTATATTTTTTTAACATAGTTTTAAGGCTTAGAATCAATCTTTAGCTACGTGGTATTTTCATTGTATAATTTTAAAGCTTTAGAATTAATTTCAAGGGCCATGCTCATCTATCTTTTTTTATGCATTTTTTTTATTTTTCATCATAACTTTAACATTTAAATTTCATAATCTTTATTTAATTACTCATTGCATATTCTCATAGTTTTACTATTTTTATTTTTTTCTATATATCATTGTTTTTAATAAATATTAAATTAAAGCCTTTAATAACTCTCACGGTCTCTCTATATTTTCCTTCTTCCTTTTTTCCCATCATATTTTTTTCTTTTTTATGCATAATATGTATTATTCCATATCAGATTTTCATGCTCATTTTCTCGGTTTTTGTTATCATTTTTTATCCTTTTAATTTTTATCAAATAATATCATTGTAATTTTTTATTTAATATTTCATTCTCTCACATATTAACCTCTCAAATAGTTTTAGTCTCATTACTTAATATGTTATGATGTTGATGAAGAAACAAGTAGTTATAAAAACATTTTATTTCCTTTATATATATTTTTACATTTCATATTATATATTATACATATTATGTAAAATAATACGAATATAATTTTATTGCCTATGAATTAACTTAAGTCCATATTTTTTCTTTACATTTTTTTTGTTTTCTTTAATTTCCAATTCAATAATATCTGTTTATAAATTTTATGTTTCTTAATTATTCTTCCTTTTGTCAATAACAATATTTTTATGAAATAGATGAAGTTGCATTGTATTAATTTAATATAATAATCATAATAGTATAATTTAAAAGTTTTATATACAATTCGTTATGTTTATTTATAAAATATTAAGTAATGGGCGAAACTGATGAGTGTTTCCTAGTTTATAAAAAAAATTATCAAATCTTCTCGGAATGTTCATCAGTTTTTGTTTTTCGCAAATGAAATATCATCACTTTCCTTTGATCATAATTAAGTTTGACAAAATAAAATATAACGTTTATTTAACCCATTCAACGTAGGATCATTACTTAGTCCGATCCGATTTGGTTTCAAAATCCACATGGCTATTGAACCGGCAAAAATTCGATTGAACCGAAAACAACTAGCAAATTGGTCAAAAATCAGGTCAACATTAATTTTGGGAAAAAATCAAATTTAAAAGTAAAGTACATTGAACCAAATGGAAAGAAAAAACAAGAAGACATGAATTAGATAATACAGTAGCAATATAAAAAGTAAAAATGGAAATGCAAAAATAAGTGTAGAGAGATAATTAAGAGGTAGAAGAAAACAAATTTGGAAGTGGAAAAATAAAGAAGGCATGAATTATGTCAGGATGCATAAATATATGAACATAATTAATGGGTAGAAGAAAACAAATTTGGAAGTGAAAAAATAATATAAGAAAATAATTAGTAATAATAAAATAATTGAGTAAGCTTTAAAATTTTTTAATATAATAAATACTTCAAAAAAGAAACCTAATTCAATTATAAATTTGAAAAAAAGGGAAAGAAGAAATAATGGGAAAATTCAAATAGAAAAAAATATGGAAGGATACATAATTAGAAGAATAAATGGAAATAAAAAGAAAAGAGATGGGAATAAAAAAATAAATGACCTAAGAGAAGTTTTAAGCGTGAATAAAATTTAAACAATGTAATATAGCATTACGATGATATATTAATAATAATCCACTAGATTTGGATAGTTTAAATTTATACAATATAATTAAAAATAATAATTTTGTATTAATTTATTATTACTCATAGTTTATTATTACAAAATATAATATATAATTAGTTGTGATATATATATATTCAAAATTAATATAAATAATATTATTTTAATTAAATCCGATTCTCTATGGTTGAACTCTTTCCGGTTCAACCATGACCCAATACGCTAGCTAGTTCAATCACTGATTCTATTATAAAACATTGCAAACATAATAGTTACATGGGCCAAAAACTAAGTTTGTTTCATAAATTTTACAGATAAAGTTATTTGTGATAAAGTTTTTGTTTAAAAGATTTTTTTGGCTAAAATTGATATATGAATATAAGATCATTTAAATAAGCTTAGGATAATAACTTATTTATTTTTTATCATCATAAATAATTTTATTTCTATTGCGATAACTTATTTCCATGCATCCCACTATGATCTTCTGGCAAGAGTTATCTCCACCAGAACAACTTCAGGATTTATGACGGTAAATCATTAGCAGGAGGATTCTCAATTTTGGGATGCATTTTTTTTTTTCAGTTGTCACTTGGAGAAAAGAAAATATTTAAAATATCTTCCACTACAAACTGCTCAGAAGATGACCTATCAAATGGTTGTTAATTTAGCTTGTGATCTTCTTGAATCCAAAAAGCAAATATACACATGGACGAAGTTATCAGTATTTTTTATACTAATATACGGGGCGCTGGTCCCTCTCTTTTTCGTCACGCTCATCGCGCGTGAGAAAGAAAAAAAAAAGGGAGGGGGAGGTGGGGGGGGGGGGGGGGGGGGGGGCGTCCCGATGTGTCACATCAACAATATAATTGGATAACCGATTTGTCACGATCCTAATTTAACCCGCGAGTTAAACTAGAGTTCGTGACTCATTACAGATGATCAAATAAAATTATGAAGAAATGCGAAAACGTGATATAATTTACTCTTTCCTTTTACAACATACATAAGAATAAAAATATCATAAAATAAACTACATAATTTATGATGATCCTTCATAGGAAACCAATAATCCTTAAGTTTTACATTTCACAAAATGCTTTTGCCTTCTTACAAAATAATATATATGAATTGTACATAACTAAACCCTTCGACATCCTAATAGAAGGATACGAAAGACTCAAATCTTTCCATCTTACCACGAACCCTTCAAATAATATCATCTCACATGATTCCCAAGAATTATCTGAAAAATATTAGAAACAACAGAATGAGCTAAAATAGCTCAGTAAGTTAATAACTCATAGCCTATGTATTACCAACTAATCAATTTGGAGGGACATAAAAAAGTATGCAATAATCATAATATCAGGGTCTATATCTTCATACATTTACTACATACATATATAACATCACAATCATAATCATTACACTCAATTTACATTCATTGTCACTTAAACATATCAAACATGTGTATGCAATGCAACACTCTCATATGTATGCACGAATCACCAACTGGCCAGTGGTCGGTAGGTGGATTCTAGAGGTGGCTCCCATCGTGATCGGCGATGTAGCACTTAGCTCCATTCTACCTCACTTTTCGGGAAACAATCATATAGCGATAGGTGGATTCTAAAGGTGGCCCCTACGGATTCTAGAGGTGGCCCCCATCGCAACTACTCACGATGTAGCACTTAGCTCCGCATGGCACTTAGCTCCAGTCTATCTCATCCCATATCTGAGGAACAAAAATGATGCATTGAATTCTAGAGGTGGCTCCCATCGTGATCAGCGATGTAGCACTTAGCTCCAACCATTATATATGAAAATGCACATGGATGTCGATGCATGATTCATCACATCACAAACATCTCCTGACTATAAGAAGATGAATCATATCCAAGACCATTTCAAAATGAACAAGATTGCACTCATCGCAATCCATTCAAATCATATCACATATACTTTTCGTAATTGTATTTCTCGAAATCAATTCATAGCATTCTAAAACATATTCAATACATATAATAATCGATGTCACACCGAATTCAAAAGAGGTGAAAACATAGAGTAGGAGAAATCAACTTACCTATAAGGGCTAACAAAATGTTTTCCTTTCCCTTTCACTACTTTACTCTTCTACTCCTATAACAATAATAGTAAGGAACACATTACTACTATGATATGAGCACAAGCTTATAACACATGAAACATCATTAATTGCAAAGGGTATATGAATCTTAAGTATTTACTCTTATAACTTAAGTAACTATTTAGCATAAGGATTGACCTAATAATATGACAGATTGCACACATAGTAAAGAAAAATCCACATATTCTTATATACATAACCAAATAACATCATTCAAATTTTTTTTAGCTTCATATTACATATACATTCATCTATAAAAGTTTCATTTCCTATTTCATTATGGTTTGCTTTCATGAAAATCAACATTCAGCCTAACTTTTATGTTGTTTCTATGTCTTGACAGTTTGAGTAACCTTATTTTTATGATTTATATAAAATAATAAACATTCCATGTTCTAGTAATTTTAATTTTCCCAAATTGTAGACATCCTAGGATGCAAGTCATAAAATTACTTGAATTTATATCTATTTTTACTGAGCACAATAAAATTAACCAATACTAGCATAATCTGCCCTAAGTTCCATTCTGACAGACTGAGTAAGGCTCGGTAAAATATTTATAACTTTCTCTACACATATCATTTTCTAGTGATTCCAATTTTCAATGAAGCCTAACATCAATATCTATAACACCCAAAATTATCAAATAATTACATGATATATTGAATTTAATAAATAATTTACAAATTCGGGTAGCAACTTCGGCGGACAGAGTGATAGTACCTTAAATATACAAGCATTACTTTGTTTACAGAAATCATTTTAACTTGATTCCAACGCTCAATGAAAGTAGACTCATAGGGGATCAATCAGAATAAATTTCATAATTTTTGGATCACTCGAATGTATTGAATTATGTAGCTAAATATTCGTGAATCAACTGAACATAACTAGGGTTAATCTTACCCATGAACAACATGAGTTTTGCCCCATGTTCAAGTAAAATCCGAAAATGAATAGGTGAGACAGGTTCAGAGAAACCCTAATTAGGAACCATGTGGTTAAAATCCAAAAGAAATTAAGTAGAAACTTACCAAAATCTAAAACCCTAGTTGCCCATGCTCTTTTTTTTAATTTCCTTCAACCATGTAGCATCTTTTCTTGTACCTTTGCAATTCGGCCAAGGCTGGTGAAAGGGGCAGAAAATGGTGGTAAAAGGTAGTAGTTGAAGGATAAGAATGCAAAAGGTAGTAAATGGTTTTGTATTTTTCATTTATTTATTTATTTATTCATTTACTTAAGACATTACATGTAAATAAGAAACTACCTCCCATTTGGATTCAAATAAAATATTTAGAAAAATAAATAACTAAGGAGTCGAAATCTAAATTTTTGTCCGAAGAACAAAAATCACGATTTTACAGATTTTTCGATTTTGTGTCTACGTTTTACCTAACTCATACACCTCCTAAAAATTCTTAAAAATCACATTTAGAATTCTTTCATATATAGGAACTATTACCAGGACTTTAATTTTTCAAATTTTTACTTTTCCGAAAATCACATTTTCATACCTTAAGTAAATTTTCATCGCTTTCGCACTTTAGTTGATATTGAAGTGCAAGTCTTAACATTACATTCATAGAGATTACCAATAAGATAATATAACATCACATTCATACAACTAATCATGCATGATTAACTTAGGGATATTACACGATTATTATCGATCGGGGGATGACACTGCAAAAAAAATAAAGTTCAGGAACAATTTAATTACAAATTAAAATTGAAGAATAATTGAGATATTGATTTAAAGTTAGAGGACGATATGTGTAATTCTTTTCATTATAGAGAAATTATCATTCAAGGAACTAGAAGACGGATCCAGAAAACCACCAATGTTGTGCAAAGAGTTTTGAACTAAGAGCAATGGGTTAACTTAACAATCGTCTTCATGTACCCGATTCAGAAAAAGACAAGTACAAAGAAGAGCAACAAAATTGGTGCTGAACAAGAGGGTAGGTTTTATTTATAGCTTATTGTTCAAACTACACTACACTTCAATCTTTTATAGTTTCCACAACGCATCTAACTACCACTATAGCAATAATGTAGTAGTTCTTGATTATAAATAAAATGATGACTTTTCCTTTTAAGTGACTTGACATTCTCGTATAAATTTGATGTATTGTTCAAACTATAGTACAATATAAGGGACTAACCTAAACATGCATCTTACATCCTTTTCCTCTTAAGTGACGACATTCTCGTTGAGTGATGTCCCACCATAGCATAGAAATCCATGTAGAGCAGCTATTATACCATATATGACATCCTATCATCTATTAGGTTTATTCCACATGTAGAGTGTTGGATATATATATGGAAACACAACATTGGCTAGGTGTGATGTATTTTAGAAAAAAAAAATGTAAGGTTAGAGCAGACAATATCATATGGTACCATGTGTAACATACTTGATATAAATGTGATATCTATTTTAAGTCTTAGCATGAATGATTTTACCAAAGTATATCATTCGATATTAGAAGAGCGTGATGACCTGTACCCATTGGGGATTTTATACGTAGTACAATATTGTTGGCTTTGCCCTTAGACTTAGTATCTTCAATCATGTCTAGATGAAGGATGTGGAACTAATCTCGGGGTCGCATTCCTTATGCATGCGAGACTAATCTAAGACATGCTTCATGCATGTGGTGAGTTTTGATAAAATTGTGCGGCCCAAGTGCAGAGCAGACAATATTATGATATGGTATTAGATTCACTCCATGTGTGACCTATCAACATGAATGCTTTTGACATAAACATCTCCTAAAGAAATGGCCTAATAATCATGAAATTCATCCTAGAATTATGGAGAGGCAAGATAATCAAAATAATAAATTTGGAAGAATAAAACAAAAAAAAATCATTCGAATATATGTCTCGATAGATCTCAACACACAATCATAGTCATAGTCGCACCTCAGGCCATTATCCTTCTCTCGACTCACAATAGTGGAAAACCTAGGCTTACGACTATGAATGCCAATTTATAGGTGCAACAAGGTGTTCGCACTTGATGACAATGACTTCAACAGATAGCTATAGTTAAAATTCTGTGGCGAAAAGATATGAAGTTCGATGTGATAAAATATTCCTACCTTTAGTTTTGTCACGACTCAATTTTTTGACCAACCAAAAGATGACACGCCAGAAGGTTTTGTCATTCTCGGTCATGACAAATCAAATCCATTTCATCGAATAGGATGCAAACATGTGTATCAACATCAAGGACTTCAAGATTGATTGTGACGACTAGGTTGTCATGGTTGAGATTCAAAGAAATCATGACTTATGTCATGCCTTGCTAGGACTTGGGCTTCCAAAATTCATGACTTGGAATTCAATTATTCTTGACTTGTGGATTCAATAGTCATAGCTTCTAATTGTAGCACTTCTTCTATCAAGACTTACAATTCATTTTGTTGTTTAAAATTTGAATTTTCATGCACAAAATCACTACAAGAAAATAGACGCTTAGCGACACAAAGTAGCTGATGCACGAAAAATCATGCATTACTTTAGGTCATTAGCATTTTAAAATATTTTTATGTTTAGAAAAGGAGGAGTTTTGATTTGTTTTTATATAATTTCCTTTAGATTTAATTTCTACCTAAATCTAGAAATTATTCATGACAGAATATGAGAAAACGTCAAAATGAAGACAAGAAAAGACCTAAAACAGCTTAGAAGACTGTCACGACCGTGACAGTTCTGGTCATGGCGTGATAGAAAGATATTGCACTAAAAAAATTAGCTTACTGTCACGGCCGTGACAGTTTCTATCATGGCCGTGATAGACAATTTTCAATAGAAAATTTGACTATTTTCAGCCTTGACAGCCTTCTGTCACGGTCATGACGGAACCTTTCACGGCCGTGACGACGGTCAGTTAGGTCATTTTAAAGTCATTTTTATCCACTTTTTAAATATATTTTCGGTTTCTTTTCTTGGGGGACGAGAAAACCTATAAAAAGAGACAAAAGAGGACTTGGAAAAATATCCCTGGAGCATGCTTTTAAAGTCTAGAAAGAGGAGAAGTGCGAGGACAACAACGAAGCTCTGCCGAAAACTCGAGAGAGGACGCGCTTAGCCTATGCTAGAGTTTTGTTTTCTTTTTCCTATATTTTTATTCCAGATTTGATGTTGATTTTCTCAGATTTATTCTTTCATTAGGGTCATCCTAGTTGAACCCTATTTATGTATTGAATTGTTCTTAATATTAGTTTGATTTGAATCTTTAATAGCATTGCAATTTCATGTTTAATGCTTTCCTTTGATTCATTGTGATTTGATTGCTATATGAGAAGAAGTGATTATTTTCATAATAATTTCTAAGATTGATCTTATTTATTGTAGGCCACAATTAGGGAAATCGAAAGAGACCTAATTTGTGTAATTATTAAGGTGACTTGAGAAAGCCCTTAATATTAATTCTGATTGAATGCATCTTATGATTTAATTAAGTAAATTAAAAACTGAAATGATTGATTTATTTTAATTATTCATAAGATAGTAGTTAAAGTCTGAAACATTGGTTAACTAATTTTGGGAATTTACTTTGTTATTGATTCAACTAATTCTAAATTAAGAAAATTTATTACATTCTAGTGATGATAATTAGGTGTCTTAATCATCAAATCATTATTCCTCCAGGTGATCATTTCTTTTTTTTTGTTATTTTCCTTTTATTCTTATCTAAAATCATCTATTTTCTTAATTTCTCAATTAACAAGGTTAAAATAAAATCTAAGTTATTAACCGTCCTCGTGGGAATGATAACTCTATTCATTCACTTTATTACTTGGATGACTAGTGCACTTGCTAATGTTTGCTATCAATTCTACACGCATCAAATTTTTGACGCCGTTGCCGGGGATGGTGTTTACTAACTTTTATTTTTATTTTACTTGTTATTTGAGAGCTTTTATTTTTTTGTTAAATTCCACACAGATTCTTTTTAGTTCACATACTTTCATATTTCTTTATCTTGTGTGATCAGGAAATATCTTCAAATGACAACAAAATCAAAGACTATAGGAGATTACTATTTGGAAGAACAAAGAAAGATACTTGAGGATCATGAAGCACAAATTTCACAAATTACAAATAATGGTATCCCGCTTATTCTCGTGGTACAAGGAAATTCTTCAATTGAAGACAAGATGTTAAAGTTCATCACAATGGCAGAAGAAAAATTTCAACTTCAAGAAAGAACATTTATGAAGTTGTTGGGACAAGTGGAGCAATTGGAGGCTAGGATCCAAATGAAAAATGATTTTCCTCCACCCACTCACTTCAGAGTCAAATTCCAACATCGAAGAAAAGTTATGCCAATTGATTGGTGCTATAGAGAAAAGATTTACCCTACAAGATCAATTCATTAGCAATCTACAATCACAATTGGCATAGTTGAAGGATCAACAACTAGTTAATTCTCCTTCTCCTCCTTAGTTTCCGAATTTTAATGTTAAATTTGATATCATGCAGGCAAAATTTCAGGAATTAGAGAAGAAAGTGGATTTGGCTTCTCAGATTGCTTATGCCTTAGGGGATAATATTATGGATAAATCTGTACCTATTATATGTCCATGTCATTTGCAATATTTTAATTCAGGAAGAAGATGACCGAGGAAGAATTATTATCAAAAAACATGAACTACTCAGTGGAGGGTCAAGGACACAAGTGAATATATTATGGAAGATGAACAAGTGCGAAGAAGAAATCCACCTCCAGAAAGTCCAACAATCATTCCACCATTACCTCCAAATCATTCATTGGTAGAAGGGAAAACACTATCATCACATGAGACGTCACAAAATTCGATGCATTGGAAGCCCAAGGATCAAGCTCCACAAAAAGAGCCAAGTACTTCTTTCAAAGTGGAGGGACAATGCTTCAAGTATTATATCAGAGTTAAGATGGAAAAATGTCACTTCGAATCCCTTCCAGATACTTGAGGTAACAAAAGGGTAAAAGTCAAGCTAAAGACTATAACTTAGAACTATGCTATTGAACTTTTGTCCTTTTAGTTTTTAGTTTAGCATTAGTATTGGATTATTTAATGTACATTAGTTAACATTAAAAATTATTTAGATTGAGATTGTCCCAGGAGGACACAGTCACGGCCGTGCCTACATCTCTCATGGTCGAGTCTATCTTATTGAGTGCCAAGGCCGTGATAGTTCTAAAATGCAGAAGTCCAAATCATGCCGGAAGAAGCCTATGAGTCGCCCAAGCAATGTGACTAAGATATTTTTAATTGCTCAGTAGGTTTTCTCTACTCCTTTGACATTTTATCATTATTATTTCGTAGTTTTCATGTGCACGGGCCTAACACTGGGACAGTGTCAGGTTCAAGCTTGGGGGAGGGATTTAGTCTTGTTTTATTTGCCTGACATGTCTATTTTGAACATTTTGAGTCTATCATCTTATTTTGTGTGGCATGCATCTAATTATGAAAATTTTAAAAATTTTGTATCATCTTATTTCTTCTTGTTTATTATTTTATTGTCTGAAAGCTTATTTTCAAAACATTGCTTAATTTATGAAATTCAATTATTGTTTCTTTTTATCGGGTATCACTAGAGTATTGATATTTGAATTGAAGTTTGTTGCTAAGTAGAAGGACTAGCTTTTAAATCTCTATTATTTACTATGATGTTAGTCTTGATTATAATTGCATCTCTATTGAAAGCATTAAGTCTTTTTTGGAGCTTATAATTATGTTAATTTTAATGTTAAAGTGAAATGGAAAAGAGAGCTAGTTGAACTCCAACAGTTAAGTGAAAAATATAAAGTACCCTCTGCAACCTTAGTGTGTTCGGGTGATTAGACCCGTAGGGGATTCTTGCCTGACGACCTAAGGGCATCTGCTCTGAGATTCGTCGGTCGAAAGACTGTTATATGAACCACTTTGTGCAATATGTAGGATTACTAAATTCTTAAGTGAAAAGAAAAAAAATCATAATGCTGAAATATGAAATGATAATACTATGAAAATAAGCTCCTTAAAGACTTGTGGTTCAATATTGATACTCTTATGAGATTGACTAATATTATTTGTAGATATGCAGGAAAGACATGTTTGAATGCTAAGAATTCTGCAAGGCTGAGTATTGGTTGAGAATAGATATTCTAGTGATAGTCGTGTAAAAGAATAGTGGGAGAAAAGTATTAGTTTTGTGATGGAGCATTGTGCTTTATCTGAAATTTGCTTGAGGACAAGCAAAATATTAAGCTTGGGAGTATTTGATGCACGAAAAATCATGCATTAGTTTAGGTCATTAGCATTTTAGAATATTTTTATGTTTAGAAAATGGGGAGTTTTGATTTGTTTTCATATAATTTTCTTTAGATTTGATTTCTACCTAAATTTGGAAATTATTCATGGTAGAATACGAGAAAACGTCGAAATGAAGGCAAGAAAAAGCCTAAAACAGTTCAAAAGACTGTCAATGCCGTGACAATTTTGGTCATGGTTGTGACAAAAAGATATTGCACTCAAAAAATTGGCTAACTTATTGTCACGGCCGTGATAGTTTCTGTCATGGCCGTGATAGACAATTTTTAGTAGAAAATTTGGTTATTTTTCAGCCTTGACATCCTTTTGTCATGATCATGACGGAGTCTTTCACGACTATGACGCGGTCGGTTAGGTCATTTTAAAGTCATTTTTATCCACTTTTTGGATATATTTTCGGTTTCTTTCCTTGGGGGATGAGAAAACTTATAAAAGGAGGCAAAAGATGGCTTGAAAAAGCATCCCTGGAGCATACTTTTGAAGTCTAGAAAGAGGAGAAGTGCGAGGACAACAACGAAGCTCTGTCGAAAACTCGAGAGAGGACGCGCTTAGCCTACGCTAGAGTTTTTGTTTTCTTTTCCCTACATTTTTATTCCAAATTTGATGTTGATTTTCTCAAATTTATTCTTTCATTAGGGTCATCCTAGTTGAACCCTACTTATGTATTGAATTCTTCTTAATATTAGTTTGATTTGAATCTTTAATAGCATTGCAATTTCATGTTTAATGCTTTCCTTTGATTCATTGTGATTTGATTGCTATCTGAGAAGAAGTGATTATTTTCATAATAGTTCCTAGGATTGATCTTATTTATTGCATGCCATAATTAGGAAAATCGAAAGAGACATAGTTTGTGTAATTATTAAGGTGACTTGAGAAAGCCCTTAATATTAATTCCGATTGAATGCATCTTATGATTTAATTAAGTAAATTAAAAACCGAAAGGATTGATTTATTTTAATTATTCATAAGATAGTAGTTAAAGTCTGAAACATTGGTTAACTAATTTTGGGAATTTACTTTGTTATTGATTCAACTAATTCTAAGTTAAGAAAATTCATTACATTCTAGTGATGATAATTAGGTGCCTTAATCATCAAATCATTATTTCTCCAGGTGATCATTTCTTTTATTTTTGTTATTTTCCTTTTATTCTTATCTAAAATTAACTATTTTCTTAATTTCTCAATTAATAATGTTAAAATAAAATCTAAGTTATTAACCGTCCTCGTGAGAATGATAACTCTACTAATTCACTTTATTACTTGAGCGACTAATGCACTTGCTAACGTTTGCTATCAATTCTACACGCATCAGTAGCGTCACATAATTAGTGACGGTACATAGACATCACTAGTGCCTTCGTTACGTTCACATGGCGTCACAATAGTGCGACGCTATTTGCCTGTTGATAGCGTTTCATTAGCGTGTTCTTAGCTATTCATGAAATAGACACTAACAATGGAGCAATGGAGACGCTACGTAGATGCTATTATCGCGCGCCACAGAGCGAAAATGCGTCGGAGAACCTAGTGCCATTCTCGCGTTGACAATTCTCGACGCGAATCTCGCGTCACACGCTTTGCGGCTCTAGAGAGACGCTATTTGGCGTCACATGCTTAGGTGTCGCTATGTAGACGTGAATGTGATTACTTGGCAACTACTCTTAGGGAGTGTTTACTGCATTACCTTTTCACATTACCTAGCAATCTGCATTGTCTATCAGAAAGATTGCCACTAATTAAATTACCAACAATGTGCATTGCCTTGTTTACTATATACAAATAATTTTTCCAACAAATTAAATGACATTACGTAACTTTTACTAAAATACCCTTTATCACTAATATTAAGTTAAATATTATATAATCCAACTAAAAACTCAAATAAAATTAATAAATTAAATAAATATAATTATAAATATTTCATATCTTTTTTAAATGAAGAAATAGTAATGTATATAATATTTAAAATAATAATATACAATTCATATCAATAATAATAAAATAAAATTTAAATAATTTAATATTATTAATTATGATGATAATAATATTATTTGTTGTTGTTACATGAATTTTTATATTATTTTTATGTTTTATTTGTCTAAGATTGAAAAGGACATGAATGGAAAGAAAATAAAAATAGATTATCATTTTGGTGACAATCTGGATGGACACAAGATCTAGTCAATGTGGATTGTCACTTCATAAGCAATTTACATTGCTAGACAATCCAGATTATCTGCAAATTAAAACAAAGTAAACAAGGCAATATGGTGTGCCAAAGTAATTTAACTTTAGATTACCAGTAATCTAGAAAGATTATTTCTAGAGCAACGCCTCCTTAGGTTATTTATATTTATATCGCTATTTGTTTTATATTTAAACCCTAAATCCTATATATTATATATACTATATGTTAATAAATAAATAAATAAAAATATTATATTAGTATTATCAACATATATATGTATTCCTACGTGATTACCAATATTATATATATGTACTACACGATTACATATATATGTATTTTTACATGATAGGAGTGTTCCTAAATATATAATTTGTTACCTATATTATTTATATTATCTATAAATACAATATATATAATATCTTAATTTTGCATATATTATTTTTGTATTCTTAATCATGCAATTATGGTGGTTGAATTAAGAGAGTGATTTGCTACAGATTATCCCATTTTCACGTCACCCAATAGCGTTAACTTCGCGTTTAACTAGAGCTGCCGACAATGTCGAAGCTATGGTGACACTATTGGCGTCTCTGTAGCATCGCCAACTTGAGACGTGAATATGTTTTAGACGCTAGTTCGGTGTTACGGGGTCGCTAAACTTCTTTAGCGACTCAATATCGTCTGTATCCTTAGCCGACTTTTTATCACACTCGTTTAATCGGGCACATATAGACATATAAATACGTGTATATAGTTATACTTATATATAATAAGTACATATATACATATTATTATCACTTAATCTCACACGCGCACACACACACGCACGCGCACACACACATATACACACACATATATATATATACACACGCACACATATATATACACACAATTTTGTTATAGACACATATACATATAGAATTATAATTTTATATACATACATGATAGATTGTCGGAAGGAAATAAAATAATTGGAATGGAGCACAATGCGATGAGACGCTATATTGATAAATAAAATTACATACATAATGGAAAATTTGAAATAGAAAAATAATTAGCGTCTCTCTGGCGTCACAATTAAGGGATGCTAAATCTACATCGACACCCCTACGACACTATGGTGTCGCTACAATAAGTTAGTGACACATTAGCTTCTCCATAGCGCCGCATTAGCCGAATCTTGATACAAGCGGCGCCTACATTGCGTCTATGTAGCGTCGCATTTTGGGGAGACGTTAAAAAATTTACTTAAATTCCTAACCCCTCTTCTTCATTTTCATTGTTACTGTTTTACCTTTACCCGCCCGACGCCCAATGCCCGACGCCCGACGCCCGACGGTCGACGCTCGATGCCCAACGTCGATGATCGACTCCTCCGATGCCTGATGCCCGATGCCTCCGCCACCCTCCGCCGCCGACGCCTCTACCTCTGCTACCTGCGCCCTCCACCGCCTCCTCCACCACGCTGACGTCCGCCTCCGCCGCCCTCCGCCTCCACTGCGCCTCCTCCTCCACCGCGCCCCTCCGTCGCCCTCCGCCTCTGCCTCCTCCACCGTGCCCCTCCGCCTACACCACCGCCTCCTCCACCGCGCCCCTCCGCCACCTCCACCATGCCCCTCCGCCGTCGCCTCCGCCTCCTCCACTGCCCTCCGCCTCCTACTCCTCTGCCGACCTTCCACTGCCTCCTCCGCCGCCCTCCTCCTCCTCCATCGCCCTCCGCTGCCTCCTCCACCACGCCTACGTCCGCCTCTGCCGCCCTTCGCCTCCACCGCCGCCTCCTCCTCCTCCTCCCTCCGCTTCGTCCGCCCGCCGACTGTGCTCCTCCTCCTCAGCCGCCCTCCTGCTCCTCTGTCGGCCATCGTCCACCGCCTTCCTCCACTGCCGCCCGCCACCATCCCTCACCAGTTAAGAAGGTACGGGCCCGTCATCATGTTAAGATAATTATTAATGCATGAAGTTAAATACTACTTAATTACTTGAAATTTAGTAACTAATGCATGCTAAGTTGAATACTACTTAATTACTTGATTGTTTTGCTGTTAAGTTAGTTAGTAATGCATGTTAAGTTAAATACTACTTAATTACTTAAAACTATTGCTGTTAAGTTAGTTACTAGTGCATGTTAACTTTAATACTAGAACCTCTTTTGGATAATGTTTTTTTTTCATAATTCTAGAATATCTTTTTGATCATGTTCTCATAAATTTTACTAAGGATATACTTCGACATTCTTGGTGATAAAATGAGATTATGATTCGACGATGAAGTACTTGAAACATGTGATTTTGGACTTTGTAAGTTCAAAATCACACATTTCAAGTATATGAATTTATTGACATATGACTTAATGTTGTCCGTTACAGAAATGATAAAGCTAGATCGTAGTTGGATTCATCGTTGGAAGGATAAACATGGCATCATAACTGAAGAATATAAGGATGGTATCGATGAATTCATTAATGTGGCATATCAAAATGAAGGTGTTGCTTCTTCATATGGCGAAATCTTATGTCCATGCTGGAAGTACCGTGCGAAATCTTGATGAATTAATTCTTCTTTGTAATTGACATGACCACTTTCATACCCGCTAATACCGTGCGGGACGTCAGTGCTCTCGTTCTTTCCCACTTGCGGGAAGGGGCAAGATCCTGAAAAGATGTCTCAATTCAAGTGCAGGATGACATCTTTCGAACCTTTACGGTATGATCTTCTATTTGGATTACATAATTTGATTTATATTTATTTTAAAATTACTAAGTTCTAACGTTCTATTTGTAGGAGGTAAATCAGTTTCATCCGGATCTTAGTTTAAAGATGATTCGGAGAGCTTTTGAGGAGGTCGTTGTGAAACGCCTCCGAAATTGATTATACAAGTTTCGCAAGGTCATCACGTCTACCGGCCTCATTTTGGAGCAGGGCATACAAAGATGCCCAAGGCATATTAGGTGCACGATTTGGGAGTCCTTATGTGGGAAGTGGTAAGTATGTTTACTTTTAAATTATAGTTTTTGAAAGTGTAATATTTGATGTTCACAAAGGATGGATGAATGATGACAAAGGAAGTCGGAAAAGACAAGAGTTAACAATCTTTCGAAGCCCGATGCCCACATCCACACAGGAGGGTCGATGCGATTTGACGAGCATCGATGACGCATGGTAATTTACATATAAATTCAATTTATCAAACATTTGACTTATACTTATGTTATCAAATTTGAAACTTTATTGTAGGAGGAGAAAGAAGACGGTCTCGTAGACTTTCGTGTGATCTATGAGGCCACACATAAGAGCCGAAAGACAAACGACCTAGTCACGTCCACTGCTCGTAGGCTTCTGATAAGTCTCATGACATGGTCATTTGGTTGTTGACGTTAGTGCACTATTTTTGAAATACAGAATGTTTAAATTTTTTAGGATGATTATAATGCGAAAATGACTGAAAAGTATGAAGATGATCCGAGTACTCAGCCACTAGGTAATGTTTTTTTGTTTATTTTGTCATGTTTTTAATTTGTGTTTCTTGATATATAACTTATATATTATATGATTGTATGATTTTTCTATTTCGTATGGGACCCTACTGTTTGGGAGGAGGTGGCCGGCACGACACGAACAGATATTTGCATGGCCTCGGCATAGCCGCTCAGATACCTAAGAGGATCGGAGGATATGCAGACGGTCCATCTGTTGCGAGCTCATCCGCTGCACTTGATATGATGCAGCTATCGCAGTAGTTATCAGAGCAGATATCACGACAGGTGTCGGTGCAGTTGTCGCGACAATTGGCTTCGCTATTGCAAATGATTCAGGGATTGATCCCGATGCAAAATTCATCCCCGCGAAGCCATGGACCAAGCACGTCTGGGTCGAACATTCGGAATGATAACAATAACTCCCAAACTTAGGATAGAAACAACTCATGAATACAAATTATGCTTTTGTTACTTATAGATTTAGATATACATATAGTTTGTTAGTTCGATTTATTACTTTTTGTATTTTTATGTTAAATATTATGCCTGTGATGCTTTTATATTGTCTGTAATGAATATCAATACATTTTTATATGCATTATATAATTGTATGGTGTGGGAAGGGGAAAAATGAGGATTGAATGGGTAAAAAAAATCTGCAAGTAGCGACTCCATAGCATCTCATTCGCGTCGCAAAGGTTGTCGACGCTGAGTTAAATATATCGTCCTTAGCGCCATATTCGCGTCTCATTGGAGACGTGTACACCATCATATTGCGTCACTTCAATGCCTTCCTAGCGCCTACAATAGCGACTCGTGGGTGCCGAAATAGCGCCTCATACCTAGTGCCTCTTGCGCGTCGACTTAGCGACGCATGTCTTCTACGCACAGCCGCAAACCACGCGTCTTAATAACATCGAGATGGCGTCAACATGTGGCGCTAGTAGCGTCTCATTTTCTTTGACTCTATTGCGATGCCAGTAGCCACCGATATCCAGCGTCCCACGTTTGCGTCGCTAGTTGGACGCGAATGAGACGCTCTTCACCACGGAGACGTAATAGCGCCTCCCTAGCGTCGCCAATCTTGGGTCGCTAATCGCCAATTTTCTTATAATGAATTAGGAATTCATTTAATCTCTTGGATCTTATAATATCTACATAATTAATAATCCAAATGAAGTAATTACTTATGACTAAAATTAACAAAAAAATGTTGCATGCCATATGGTCAAATTACATAAATTTTAACTAAAATATAATACTGAAACATGCTATACTTTGCATGCCAAGTCTCCTAAGAGAGAAGGATGCATACGATATGTCTTGAGTTGGTCACACGTGAATAAGTCACAAGAGTTATGCCAAGTCTATATAGAAACACGATCTTAATTAGGCATATACATTTTGAAAAAAAAAATCGTGAAAATCAAAACCCAGAGAATAATATAGCGTGCTACTAAAAAATGTTACAAGCTCACACATTAAAAGTTTCTTGAAAATGAAAGGATGACTGAACGAGCCAAATGTTGGATAAAATCTATTGAAGGGGACCTTTGGGAAAATTTTCATATGCCAAGGATCGAAGAATTACATATGATACCAAGAGCCCTGTCTAAGAACTAGTGGAAGGTTACCAAGGTCATAAAAATTCTTTGGTTGGGATGTGGTTACCTAACAACAAACTGAAAAGGACCAAACCAAGTGATTTGTCAAATGCCTTACACTACAAGAAAAAGCCCAATTTCCGACGATTTATTTTCGACAGGCAGAAATCCGTCTGAAATACCGATGGATTTTTTAGCGGATCGAATAATCCATCAAAATTATCGTCGGATATATTTTCGACGATTTTAGCCATCTGAACTTTTGACGATTTAGAATTCGTCGAAACTTTTCGTAAAAAATTTCGATGATCGTAACCGTCGATGATGTTAAAACTGGCTGATCCGTTTCCATGTTGGTTTTTCGACGGTTCAGACTGTCGAAAGTTTCGACGGTTCACCTATCCGTCGAAACTTCCAACGGTCTTAACCGTCAAAATATTTTAATGTTTGTGGGGTATTATTATTTTATTTTTTGACAATTTCGACCGTCAAAAGTTGCGACATTTCATGGAACCATCGATATTTCGACGGTCAGACCCGTCAAAATGTTAACTAATTTTAATTAATTAAAATATTATACTTTAATTGTTTTTGACGGTGTTGATCGTCGAAAATAAAAATTTATAATTTATATAATTCTCTTTCAGTTTACATATACTATTATATATTTCGACGGCTAAAATCGTTGATATGAGTTTCGACGATTTGAACCGTCGATAGTATCGATAGTTCAAACCGTCGAGACATATCGACGGCTCAAACCATCTTAAATCTTCAACGTTCGACGGCTGCGTCCGCCAGCTGGACCGTCGAAGATATCGACGGTTCAAAAATAACCGTCGCAAATAGTTTGCGACGCCTCGTTTTCGCACGGACGCCATCCGTCAAAAAAATCGTCGAAAAATATCATTTCCGACGATTCTGACCAAATTACAGATGGTTCTGACCGTCTGTAATAACCTATTTTCTTATAGTGTTGGACCTAGAATACAAAACAAAGTATTGAGAGAAAATTTTAAATCCCTCGAAGAAGGTAAGGAGTTTGAATCGAGGAATGGACAAAAACCCAAAAGGGCAAGGAATCCACCAAGTGAAAAGATTAAGATGAACCCTAGAAAACATATAGCACCATATGACAAGGAAGATGGAAGGGATAATCGCCAAAGAAAATGATTGGAACAAAGGAAAACCATACTCAATGCGAAAAATGCAAACATAGAACCCTACCATCAT
Source organism: Pontederia crassipes (assembly GCA_030549335.1). NCBI lineage: Eukaryota > Viridiplantae > Streptophyta > Magnoliopsida > Commelinales > Pontederiaceae > Pontederia > Pontederia crassipes. The sequence goes on along the minus strand of CM060190.1, from coordinate 49,189,952 downwards.
TGTTAGAAGTATCATTCGTGTGAGTGTCATTGCAAGACCATGCTTTGCATCAACTATTGAAAATTTCAACATTTTCATCTTAGTTTGTGTAGAACCAAAGCCAAATGTGTAAGATCACGGAAGGAATGAAGGACCTACCAGAGTGCTGCCAAATTGCATTTTTCAACGAGTGGATTGACACAATGCATGTCAAATACTAGATTGATATAGGAAATGACTTTTAATTTAATGAATATTGAATATTGGTTTTAGGTATTGAGTTGTTTCAAACTTTCTTTTGAAAATTTGCAATTCCCTTTTAAGTAGGTTATTAAGTGATGCCCGAATTTTCAGAATTATAATTAAAAATTTAAGAGATAAAATAATATTTTATTAGTGTAAAAGGTTGAGGGGTTAAAGGAGAAAATATAAGTGTAAGAAAAAAAATATAGCAAGAGAAGGACAAAGTAAAAATAGAATTTGAATAGAAATATCTGTACTATACAATAAATCATATTCTAGCATAGTTTTTTGTGCCTTATTATTATTATTATTATTATTATTATTATTATTATTATTATTATTATAATAAATAAACTACATATGGAGGAATGGGATAAAATACCTATTCTCAAGACTAGCTCTTACAATCAGAAAAGAAAGAACAAAAATATTGGACCAGATTTTTGTTTATCATATATCAATATTGCAATGTTTTAATATATATAATAAATTTTTTACATATATATATATATATATATATATAGGGTTATGACCAACTTTAATTACTTCGAGTGCTATAAATTAATTAATGAATTCGAATATTTTATTTTATCCTATTTATAGGGACAGCGGACCCGTCAATATAGTCTTTCTCTTTGGTTCCGAGTCGGAGTACTCGCTCCGACCTCGGCAAGGAGTCGAGAAGGCACCCTCTCCATCGGTCTCTCCATAAAATTAGACCTTCTACCGTGCAACTGCAAAACCCCCTCGGCTCCAAGATCTCTCTCCCACAGACTCCCCGATGAGCAACATGTTGAGCCACGATCAGGACGACGTCAGTGCTGCTACCTTCTACAGCGCCCGCGACAGTAGCTTCAACTCCAGCGTAGCCAACAACATCGACGACGCCGTTTCCTCCCAAAAGATCAGTACCTACATCGACGACAGCGACGACAGCGACGACAGCGACATGGAAGTGATCATGTGGAGCAGCCGGAACCAACAAGACGGCGTGGGTCTCCTGATGCAGCAATACCTCCGGGGTAAGATGCTAAGGATGCTGCGCCAGGGCAAGAACGGCGACACCTACCTGGCAGAGCTGAACAATAGGAAGAAGGTCCGGACCCTGTACGTCATCAAGACGATGCACAAGGGCATTCTGATGTTCTGTCGTATGTCCCGGGCGTTGATCGAGATGGAGAGGAACGTGCTCAACTCCCTCCACCATCCCTTCCTTCCAACCGTGCATGCCGACGTCGAGTCCGAGGACTACTTGTTCTTGGTGATGGACTTCTGCCGCGGGGGTGATCTGCGAGCCCTGTTGCGGAGGGGGCCTCTCAGAGAAAAGGTCGCCAGGTTTTACGCAGTGGAAGTGCTGCTTGCCCTGGAGTACCTACACATGTGCGGCATCGTCCACAGAGACCTCAGGCCGGAGAACGTCTTGATCAAGGAGGACGGGCACATCATGCTCTCGGGTTTCGATCATGCTCGCTTCTTCAGTCAGCAGCAGCATGACACGGAAGAACGCCGGCGCGAGAGCCAGGAAGGACGAACTCGAGACGTCCGCATCCCTCCGGAGGTGTTCAAGGGCCTAGAGCACGACAACGTCGCTGACTTGTACTCGTTCGGGATATTCTTGTACGAGCTTCTGTTCGGAGCGCCGCCTCCGCTGCACGACGTCGATCGGCCCACGACGTGCATGGGGTTGGGGAAGCAACCGCTCAAGTTCCCGCAAACGCCCGCCGTGAGCCCTGCAGCCAGGGATATGCTGAGGCGCCTGCTGCACAATGATCCAGATCGGAGGCTCGGCCACAAGCACGGCACCGGCGACGTGAAGCGGCACGCCTTCTTTCGGGGCATAAGATTTGCGTATCTGCAGAGGATCGCTCATACCTGCCTGAGGCCACCTCGACTCCCGACCAAGTTTCACTAAAAGAAAATAAACAAATACTCGTACGAGTTGCGTTTTGTTTTAGGCTTTGTTCGGATATATATATGATTATTAAAAAGAACGGAGGAAAATCAGAGGAAAGGAAATTTTAGAAATTAATTTTATAAGATCATTATGTATTTATTAAATAATAATGAAATGTTACAAACTTGAGAGCAGTTAGTCATTTCATATGTTAACATGTTTTCACCTCTTTTATTTCCCAAATTCGGGTTGAAAAAAATGGCAAGATGAGAGGGTTCTATTTACTTCCCTCCTTTCAATCACTACTAGAAAAACGCGAATTACCGACGGTCCGAATCGTCGGTAATCAGCCCAAAAACCGTCGGTAACGTAATTACCGATGGTTTTTCAGTCGGAATCGATCCGTCGGAAAAACGCTCGTCGCAAACGGATTTGCGACGGTTGAAAAAAATTCGTCGAAAATATCGACGGTTCTGACCGTCGGAACAGTCCCCGGCGGTTCGACCCGTCGAAATTTTCCGACGGTTGCAACCGCCGGAAAAGTCTCTGGTGGTTCGAACCGTCGATATTTCCGACGGTTGCAACCGCCGGAAAAGGCCGGCGGTCCGAACCGTCGATATTTCCGACGGTTGCAACCGCCGGAAAAGGCCGGCATCCGAGCCGTCGAAATTTTCGACGGTTGCAACCGCCGAAAAAGTTCCCGGCGGTTCGAACCGTCGATATTTCCGACGGTTGCAACCGCCGAAAAAGGCTGGCGGTCCGAACCGTCGCAACTTTTCGACGGTCCCAACTGTCGAAACTTTAGACGGGCGTCGCAACCGTCGATCTTTTGACGGTCGCAACCGTCGCAAATAATTTTTTAAATATAAAAAAAATTAGCGGTCGGATCCGGCCGCCTGGCGTTCGGATCCGGCCGACAGCAGAGAGAGAGATGCTGGCGCGGAGCGGGAGAGAGAGATACGCCGGCGTGGGAGAGGGTCGCCGGTGCGGGAGAGGGTCGCCGGCGTCCGGCGTGGGAGGGTCGCCGGCGTCCGGCGCGCGGGAGAGGCCGATCCGGTGCTCGCGGCCGGGAGAGGGAGAGAGGAGAGGAGGGAGAGAGAGAGGAGTGGAGGGAGGAGGGAGAGAGAAGAGGGAGGATGGAAAATATATAAAGGAAAAAAGTGGAAAGAAAGTGGGAAAAGGGAAAAAAAGTGGGATAACGAAATTTTAATTACCGACGATTTCGGTCGTCGAAAACATAAATAATAAATTTTTTTTATTTTATTTAGTTATATATAATATTTATTTTTTATTTTATCGACGGTTTGAACCGTCGGTAATCTTTACCGACGGTCAAAATCGTCGGTAATTACGACGGTTTGGACAGTCGCTAGTTATATTAATAAAATACTCTTATATATGATATTATTATACATTTACCGACGGTTACGACCTTCGGAAATTGCGGCGGATTTTGCGACGGATGGATATCCGTCGAAAATATCGACGTTCCTAACCGTCGAAAAATTAAATAATAATATAATAAATTATATAATTATTTTTTTATTTCCGACGGTCACAACCGTCGGAAAATCCGTCGAAAAAATTTAATAATAATATTAAAAATATATAATTTAATTTTTTTATTTCTGACGGTCCTAACCGTCGGAAAAGTCGTCAGAAATTGCGACGGATGGATATCCGTCGAAAATATCGACGTTCCTAATCGTCAAAAAATTAAATAATAATATAATAAATTATATAATTAATTTTTTAATTTTCGACGATCGTGACCGTCGAAAAATTCGTCGAAAAAATTTAATAATAATATTAAAAATATATAATTTAATTTTTTATTTCCGACGGTCGTAATCGTCGAAAAATCCGTCGGAAACAGAACCGTCGAAAAATTCATCGCAAATAGCGACGGATTTAGAACCGTCGAAAATTATCTGTCGAAAAATCGCGATTTTCTTGTAGTGAATTTAGGTAAAAACAAATCTTCCTATCCTCTCTCGTTATCTCTCTTTCTTCTCAATTCAAACAATAGCTTAGTCCATTCAAACACAGAAGCTTTCAATGGGGCGTAAAAAATGATGATTATATATGTAATACTAACTACTTGCAATTATCATTTGTTTTCAAATAATGTGATTTTTTTATACTCGCGAACTTCGAAGTTCCTGACTAATTGAAATCGAGATTATTTTTCTAATCAAAGTGCTGATCATGAAATCAAACTTGGGGCTAATGTCATCTTTATTGAGCATGTTCTCCGCATGATTTTATTGCGTAAATAATTCTTTTTTTGTTCATGCTCACAGTCTTGTTTTTGTTTATTATGGTTGTTGAACATGAGACTTGGCAGGCCAAAAGATCTGCTGCTTTTTCACGACACAGCAATTTCTTTCTTCTCAAGAACTCTAGATACTTGCTAAAACATTGAAGAAACCTTTTTGAAGGATCCAAGACAATCCGAAGCTGACATATTTTCTTCCAAACGTGTTCTGTCCGAAAAAACCACACAGTTCGATCATTATAAAACAACAGTAAACACAGCACACTCGTCTCCTTGATGAAGAAACTAATGATGATTCGTGGCCCACGTTTCTCAGCTATTTCAGTCAACTCCACACTTTCGTATACGTCTGCTACAAGAAAATACGGATTAGTATCCTTTGCAGTTTCAGAAGAATTTTGCAACAGAAGAATAATGAATCGTTCAGCGACGGAAAAGAAATCCGTCCAAAAAAATTTCGATTGCATTGCACAAAAATGTAATCCGGCCGGTTCGAGACAGCATCGCCTACTTTCTTCCTCTCTGCTCTGCCAAATTACAAGTTGGATCGGCACCATGCAATGCAAGTGTAGTGCTTCATTAATGGTTGGCTCAATCTTATACTCGTGCCTCATGCTATCAAATAGTTGAAGTCCTTGCTCAATCTTATGTTCCATCGTAATCCATCTTCAAGCCGCAAGAACTCTGCAATCGTTGACGTTCAAGATACTACAAACTCGTTGGTCCCTCAATCCCAAATTTATCCCAGTTGAACCGGCCGGCCGAATGATGGCATGATGCGTACGTACATCTACTGGCATACAAAAAGGAATTAGTGTAGCTTGTACGTGCACCACTGAAATAGGAATAAACTACATGAAAATGAATTTAAAGGACAATGCATTGATATATGCCACCTATATAAATCTTCTTGAAAAGCTTTATAACTTGTTCAATTAATGCGTCTCCTATGTATATGTAGTATGCAATAAACCATTCTTGAAGAGGAGACATGAGCAAGAACCACGAGAAAAACAACTATTACAAGAAAACGGTCGAATAGAGACACAATTTAGTGTCTCCACACTAAGCCACATTAAAGAGATGTTAACTGCCTTTTTTTAGTGTCAATTTACAGGTTGTCGACGCTAAATTAGGCTCCACTACAAGAAATATGCCAATTAGCCACGCACGTATGACGTCGTTAAAGAGACGCTAAATTGTGGCTAAAAGAATTAGTCACTCATTAACATCGACACGGTGTGGCAACAATGGGACACCGGGTTTCAGTAACCATTCACGTCGTAATGGCGCCAAGCGAGTAGACGATGCTACTAATGTCACATGACCTCGACTCTATCGCGACATATGATGACGCGAAAAGTTTCACTTCGAATCACACATACGCATTGCTAATTCGGCGCTAAATAGGCATTGACTAACGCGATGTCAATTGGATACTACACTGCGACGTTAGTCGGACGCTACAAAAGTGCTAAAATAATCGCTACCTTGCCATTGTTGGAAGCTCTACTTTGATGCCAATGCGTCGCTAAAACGGCCATGCCTTTGTGGCACTACTGTGACGTTATATACGATATGTTCATCAAATGAACATATGCTCGGTGCGGATCAAATAAAGAGGATCAATACATAGGACCATTTCACATTCATAGATGTTCACAAAAGACATCAAATTTCATATTTTCATTACATAAATACAGAGGAGGAGGTGTCCGGGAGGAGTGAATGGTTAAAAGAGGGAAAGAGGGATCGGTGGTGAACGCCCACGCTACGAACCGTTAGATTAAACGAAAGGACTATTATTATGATTCATTTTTCAATGAGCACACTGATAGCGACGCAATTACTGCGACGCCACTGAGTTGCTAATGTGGTGCCTCGTTAATTCAATTCTGATAGATATTTATTTATAAAATATGTCAAATAGCGTCGCCAGTTAGCCACTTCAGATTGTGACGCTAAAGTAAATATAGCGTTTCATTGGCATCAACATATTGCGACAAACTAGCGTTACAACTTCACGATATATTATGACACGATGCATGCAAAATACAACATATTTTAGTTTATTTAATTATTTTTTCTGTAATTTGATCATTGCATACATCATTTTATTTAGTCATAATTTCGAATTTATTGATTCTATGTATTAATTCTCGAAGTATTATAATTATGGGCAGATTAACTTCATTATCTTAATTAATTGGTAGGAAAAAGGAAAATTGTCGTCTTAGATGAATATGCAAATTATACAACTTCAAGCTTCATTGGATTGGACCAAAGCCGGGATTATAATTCAAGACAAGCCGCCAAAATCGATCAAATCCATGGAATGAAATCTAAGGGGCCAAACTCATAAGGAGTGAGATCTAAGGGGCCAAATTCATCAAGGAGTGAAATTTAAGGGGCCAAACTCATAAGGAGTGAAATCTAACGGGTCAAACACATAAGGAGTGAGAACTAAGGGGCCAAATTCATCAAGGAGTGAAATTTAAGGGGTCAAATTCATCAAGGACATTCATATTGGGCACAAAACATCAATGGCTCCATATGTTTGAGCCATAATCATTTGATCATAGGGGAAAACACAAGGCGGTTTGAAGTGGTTATTGGCCGAGAATCAGAGGAGAGAGGTGTTTATTGGGCACTAACAGGACATAACTTTTATCGTGCCAAGATTTTATTGGGAGCCAAACTCATACATTCATATTGGGCACCAAACACAATTTGAGTTGTATATTGGCCAAAATTCAAGGGGTGCCGAAGATTAAATGCGAGGCAATATTGGGAGCCAAATTCACCTTGAATCAATTATTGAACATTATGAGGATATTAGTTTTATCCTTGCCCGAGACTTTATCATTGTCCGCGGAGAATCAAATCCCATAGAAGTTTATCAGGCGATATGTGGATGAAGATGTTTATCATTAGCCAATATTTGATCACATGTAAAGGTTTATTGACCGATAATTCTTATCAACTACAAGGGAGCCAACTTCTGAGACATTGTGCGTGGCCGAATCTCATTGGTCTAAAGATGGACGTGTTACGTATTAAATTTTATCTTTACAAGGTGATTACTTTTTGGTCGAGATTAGAAGAATGATGAGAGAAGTTGAAGAAGTTTACCTGACACTTTTTTTAATCGAATTTAAAGTTGACAGTATGATACTAACACCCGTGATCAGTTTTGAAGGTCGTTCGCACCTATAAATACATGAAGAAATCATCAACTCAATTCGTGCTTAGGAGTTTGATTTTCTTCCATTGTTGAGTCGAGAGTTTACATGCTTCGACCAAGAGAGAGAGTTGATCAGACGACTGATTCAGACGCTCATTCGGGGGCATTTATTCTTGATGTAATTCTTCCTATTATCATTTATATTTTGTTATTATCTCTATGCAATTCTAGGATGAACTTCCTATTTTTAGTTATTTTAATTTAGGAGATTATTATTTGCAAGGGAAACATTGTGAACCTTATTTTATTATTAATTATCTTTTGATCAATTTTTAATTGTGTTCAATGCTTTTGATTTAATTATTTGGATTTCTGAATTAAGTAATTACTAATTTGTGGACTATTTGATTTCAGATTTCATTTAATTAATTTAAATAATTTATTTTGGGGAATTAAAAATTAACATAAGTCTAATAACTAGTGTGTGGAGAATTAGATGTCGTATGTTAATCTATACTAGTTTATGGAGTGATTAATAATCTATGATTTTTTATATTAATGCATCTTAATTTTAATCTCATATGCATGAATATCATCTTGTGGGACTTAATTTTTTTTATTAAATTTAAGATAGTTTGATTTGATTGATTGATTAGTAGAATTGCCAGGTTGTGGCCTCTATGAAGTTATTCTTGTCAAATTAATAATTTAGGAAAATTCTAATCCACCTTAAGAAATTTGATTTATCTTTTCTAGTTCACATATTTATTCTTGATTTGTTATCATCCTAAAACTTAACTCCAACACTAGTATCTTATCTTATGATTACCTTATTTTTAATATCTATTTTATAGTTAGAAAATTATTTTCAAAACTTATATTTTTTCTCTTATTAATTTATAAATTCAGATATTAAATTAATAATATTCCTGGTTTCGACACTCTTTACTCCTATTTACTATATTATTTTAACGACTAGTGCATTTGCTAGCAGATTTATTTTGTTACATCATTTTAGGCATCAAGTTTTTTGCACCATTTCACAGAGAGAAAACATTGGCATTGGACGTCATTTCACATAGAGAGAAAAAAATATGAATAACAATAAAGACGATTCATCAAATCAGTCATCATTAAATCATGTTGTTAATGCGGTCAGGGTGCCATTGTGCCGCAATGTTGTCGTTACGTATATGAGACGCTAATACGTCGCAAAGGTGGTGCTAAAGTAAATTTATTAATTATAAGTCGATTGAATGTACATAAATAAATAAATATGTATATCTAATTATATCAACATATATGTATATATATATATGTATGTATGTATGTATGTATGTATGTATGTATGTATTTATATGGATATGGATATGTATGTATGTTAAGTGTATATAAACTATATGCCTGTATATATGTATGTATGAATGAATGAATGTATGTACGTATGTTAAGTCCATATAAACTAATGAGAAGAATATCGACGTCGTCCTAAAAATTCGAGAACCGTATGTCCACCAAATGAGGCCATTCTAAGAAGTCCCGAGAGGTCCAATTTTTTTAGAAAAGTAATTTTTAATTTTTTTAGGTTCACGGAACAAAATAAACCATTTGAATAGTCTTTTTAACTTTGGATATAAAAAAATTCTAGGAAAATTAGCATTTCTTGAAAAATTTGAAAACTCTATGTCGACTAAACTAGACCATTACAAGCACTTCTAAAAGTTTTGATTTTTGACAATGCACATTTTGAGATTCTTTGGGGGGCGGAAGTTTTGAGAAATTTTTATAATTATGAAAAGTGACTATTTTGAGAATCGGAGGAAATGAAAAAGATGTAAAATATGAAAAAATTACATTGCTCCACATTCCTAAGCCTTCGAAATGCCTATTTTTTCGTGGCTACCTGAGCAAGGACTAGAACTGATCGTTTCTATTCCGAAACTTTCCCATTTTATTGAATCACTTCTGACCTCCGATCGCTGTGATTCTTGTGCAGGCGGACATATCACGTCCATCTTTGTGAGTCCGTAATTTTCATTTCGACCGATTCCCACCATAACCACATCGGCGACCATCGGGAGCTTTTTTCTTCCTAGGTTCTTAACTATATTGTCCGACCTCCTAAAATTGTTAAAAAAATACTGAAAACTCTGTGTTACTGTGATCTTTGGGAGATACAAATTTCGCAATGATCCGATGTTCCGAACTTTAGAAATTGCCATTTGAATTCCATAGAAAATGAAGAAGCATTATTCCCTCAATTTGGGAATTGGAGTATAATGTATGTATAGCATGGTATATTTATTTTTGTGTATTATATAATAAAATAATATAGTATAATATGATGTATAATATAGTTTCATATAGTATATATTATATTATATTATAGTATAGTATAGTATAGTATAGTATTGTATTGTATACTATACAATATATAACATATGTTGCCAAAAGAGCACAAACTAGCGTCTACTTAGCGTCGCCAAATCTTTGACACTAATTTAGCATCGCAACTATCGACGCCAATACAACGCAAGGCATCGACAATACGCAACGCAAGGCATCGACAATACGCCTCTTATTTTAGCGTCACCGATGTTGTGACACTAACTTTGCATCACCGATGTTGTGATGCTAACTTAGCGTCGCAAGTTTGCGATGCCAATACAGTGCTATCAATTGCCGCACATTTTCTAGTTTTTGTGCATGATAATAGCGGCAAAGTAGCATCGCGGTAGAGCCTAATTTAGCGTCGATAATTTGTAATGCTAATGCGTCGCTAAATTGATGCTATAGAGAGCTTGCAATGCTAAGTTAGCGTCACCACGAACGCGACGCTAAGTCAACGCTAAAACAAGAGGCGATGTTAGCACCGACGCTTTGCGCTGTATTGTCGTCGACAATTGTGACGTTAAATAGAGATTTGGCGATGCTAGTTTGCGATCTTTTGGCAATATATGTTATATATTGTATACTATACTATACTATAATGTACTATATAGTATATACTATACTAAATTATATTACATACTATACTATACTATACTATATTATTCTATTATATAATATACAAAAGTTAATACGCCATGCTATACATACATTATACTCCAATTCCTAAATTCCAAAATAAGGGGAATAGTGATTCTTCTTTTTACATGAGATTCAAATGGTGATTGCCAAAGATTTGACCGTTGGATCATCACAAAATTTGTACCCCCATAGACCACGACAACACAAATTTTTCAATGTTTTTTGGCGATTTTAGGAGGCTGTATGGCATAGTTAAGAGCCTAAGAAAAAAGAGGCTTCTGATGGTCACCGATGTGAGTCCGGCGGGAATCAATAGAAAAGAAAATTATGGACTCCTAGAGAAGCATTGTTCGCTTGCAAAAGAATCATGGTGTCAGAAGAAATTCAATAAAATGTCCAAATTTTTGGAATAAAAAAGATCGGTTCTCCTCCTCGCTTGGATCGCCACGAAGAAATAAGTATTTCGAAGGGCTCGAGAAGGTGGGGCAGCGCAAACCTTTTATGTTTCACATCTTTTCCATTTCCTTCGATTCTCAAAATGCCAGTCTTTCATAATTATACTTTTTTTTCAAAACTTCTGCCAAACTTAAAAAGAGTATTCAAGATGGTGTATTTTGCTTCATGCACCTAAAAGGAAATTAAAAATTACTTTTCTTGAAAGTCGGACCTCTTGGGACTTCTTAGAATGACATCATTTGGTCGACATACAATTCTCAAATTTTTCGGACTACGTCGATATTCTTCTCATTAGTTTATATAGACTTAACATACATACATACATACATACATACATACATAGAGATATATAGTTTATATAGACTTAAAATACATACATACATATCCATATACATACATATACATATACATATACACATACGTATACATATACATACATATATACATACATGCATACATACATACATACATATGTACGTACGTACCTATGTACATACATACATACATACATACATACATACATACATACATACATACATACATACATACATACGTACATACATACATACATACATACATACATACATACATGTTGATATAATTAGATATATAATTTTATTATTTATGTACATTCAATCAACTTATAGTTAATAAATCTACTTTAGTGCCACCTTTACGATGCATTAGCGTCTCATATATGTAGCGACACATTGACAGCACAATAGCATCGCCACTGTCGTCACTACCATGATAGTGTCACAATAGCATTGTGGAGTCGTGATGCTAGTTTAACGTCGCAATATGTCGACACTAATGCGATACTATATTTACTTTAGCATCACAATCTAGAGTCGCTAATTGGCGGCTCTATTTGACATATTTTATAAATAATTATCTATCAGAATTGAATTATCAGGTGCCACATTAGCGACTCAGCAACGTCGCAGTACTTGCATCGCTAATTAGCGATCCGTGTGCTCGTCGAAGAATGAATCATAACCATCCTTTCATTTAATCCGACAGTTCTTAGTGTGTGTGTTCACCATCGATCCCTCTTTCCTTCTTTTAACCATTAACTCCTCCTATTATCGGATGCCTCCTCCTACTACTATTACCCTGACACCCCTCCTCCTACTGCCGGATGCCTCCTCCTATTGCTGCTCGGACGCCGCCTCCTCCTCCTCCTCCTCCTCCTCTACTATTACACTATTGTTGTTGCCCGGATGCCTCCTCCTCCTCCTACTATTATTGGAGCTCATATAGTGGTGAATGACACCCAATGTCTCCACCCTTGTGTCACCGTTCAGTGGTGGAGGTTCTTCTAGTACAACAACATTCTTACATTGAAGTTGAGAGTTGTGTTACTGATTAACATGAATAGTTGAATGATTTTTGGGTCACCACAGGACTAATGTGGTTGGCAGTGGTGATGTACTTCTTTGCCTTCCTTTGATTTGTCACTGTTGTGTAGTATTAGGAGAGGTTTTTACTAATGTTGATGATGTTTTTCTCTCCTTAGTGATTTTTGAACTTGCAAAGATGTGACTGTTGTTGTTGATGATGATGTCAGTGTTGGAGATGAAGTTTGAATAGTGGGGACCTTCGAAGGCGAGCTCCTCCTTCGAACTTGTCTCTCTTCTATGATATATACACTTGTCTCCTTAATACGTCATTGCATAGTTGTTGTCCTTATTATTGGTAACGGATGCCCTCTTCTTTGATATGAATGTTGATGGTGACTTGGACACATAATTATGATTGGGCTCTCGTCGTTGTACTATGGTGATTCAAAATTTAAAGAAGTCAATTGTACAACTTGACTTTCTAATGCATGTAACTTTGCTTCCAAGACATCGAACTTGAGTTCCGTGTCGAATAATCGAATCGAATCATCAACTTTGATTTGCTTATGAATTGAGTCAATTGGGCTACCAAATTTTGAATATGTTGATATGTACTTGCAGTTTTCTTTCAATTGTTGTAATAAGTTGATTCATCATCCCTTCGAAATCAACTTTTGGCTCAGTTAAAGGTTTTGAGTTAAGAAGTATTGTGGTGACATCCTTCATTTCTTCGCTTCGATGACACAAATTCGAAAGTTGTCTCCCCAAATTCTCAATTTGATAGCTTTGTGTTGAAAGTTGCTTCAGCAAAGGATTAAACTTGCTAGTGATAATACTTTGTGGATTCATGAAGAAGTCTCCATATTTAATTTGTTGAGGCATCTTTATGTTGTTGTGACTCATTGTTGCCTCATTGTGAACTTTACGTTGCTGGACAACAGCTTTATTTTCCTCAATTTGTTGATTGGTGGACATTTTCTTCTTCCCATTGAGGATGTAGTGATATGAGCATCATAATTGAGTTGTGTACGAAAGATGTAAACCTAAAAACTTACAAAACTAAAAGAACGAGTAAAAGAAAAGAAAATAAAGTCTCAAAGTAGCGTAAAATAAGAATAGTAATTAAAGAATAATTCTCCGGCAACGACGTCAAAATTTTGATGCGAGAATTGATAACAATATATGCTAGTAAGTGCACGGTCGCTCACGTAATAAAGTATAATGAGTAGAGTATCGAACTCATGAGAAATTAACTTACTTAACTAAATTAATTTAAGTGCCTAATAGGAGACAACAAGGTTACGATAAACGATTTCGCAGAAAATCAAATAATACATAAGTAAAGAATAACACTAAACTAATCTACCAATGTCTAGGGTCCTTAAGATGTATTAAGATGATTAAGAACAAACTTATTTAACTTTTGTAGTGATTGATTTAATCAAAGCTAATCAAGTTAATCTTTTAGATGGATTAGGAACGCTTAAAGTATGATCTCCCTAACCGAGTAAACCAACTATTCTTAATCCTAATAAGATTATAATATTTCATCTGGCTCTACTCTCAATCATAGTTAGATTAGAATGTTATGAGTTGTGATTTCTATGCTACCAAATCGCTCACCTGAGTCAACTTGTTAGATCACACAATCTAATACTCCGCTTGGCTCTACTAGATTACGGCATGAATTACTTTAAGAAAATTATAAATTAACAAATTGATCACACTGTCTAGTTAATAATCAACTAATAATTCAATCAAAACTAATGAAAAGCCTTAAACATGACAATCATGTTCTTCAAAGTTAAACGAACTATAATAAATTATTAAAGAAAAAAATCACAAGTTGTCTTAACAATAAAACTCTTGCAGAAATAAAATTGAAAATGAAAATTAAACTAAAGTATCTGGATTATAAAGATTAAAAAGATAAAACCTTAAAATATAATATGATGCATCCCAACATAAAATAAAATTGGAAGTACTCTCTGAAATGAACGATCAATCACTGCATAATTCTCGCAGCTCACCGCATAGAATTCTTCTTGGTTGTTCTTCAAGATGCTCCCACGTTTTTATCTTAAAAGCATAGGTTGAAGAAAGAAAAATATTTTCTATGTAAAATAAGATAAATTTGAATCTAAAATAAATATAAGATTTTGGCCTTGTCAAACTCCCAATTTTGATCCATAATACGTTTCTAAATCATCTTGGGATCATATAATATGAGTAGGAGTCCCTGCATGCTTGAAATTCTTCCGAGGATTCGTCCAAATCTCGAAACTAGACTTCGTCACGTCTTGTAATAGTGTTTTCATGACGTAAATAGTATTCGAATCAGACTCAAAATGGGTTTTCATGGCCCAGGACAGGTGTTTCACGATCATTGTGTAATGACATTAATTTCACAGCCCGTGAAAGGATGGTCGTAGTCATGCCTCGGAAAATGCATTTTAACGACTTTGATGTTTCACGGACCTATTTCATGGCCCATGATAGATCCTTCACGGCCCACCCATGATAGCCAATGATGACTTCACTATTTTTGACTTTCTGACTTCGTTCCTTCGATTTGAGCGTGATTTTTTTGAATGCTTCGTAATTTAATTTTCTTATTTTTTAGATAATAAAATATAATATTTGGATAGATTTTTATTTTTTAAAATTAATATAAATAAGCTCATAAAATGATACATGCTATTACAAAATGATTTGAAATAAAATTAAATGCAATATTAATAATAGATTGTATTTTGCATTCATCAATTACGGTTCAGATTAATTTATGTTCGAAAGTCTAGAGAGTTTATATAGGCACTTCCTTTATATAAGAATTACAAATCGAGAATTACAAATCAACTTGAACTCTGTATTGATCTCCAAAGAAGATGACAAGATGAATTCCACTTTTGGCAAGTGTTTGAATCTATTATATTTCATCTCTTTCTTATTATCTTGAATGTGCAAATTGCAAAGCAGAGTTGAGTGTGAGAAGCATATGATGTAACTTGGGATTAGCTCGTTTGTACGATGGGTTGCCCTCTTATCTTTAGTAAAGAAAATAGTGTGGTGAGATAACCGCAATTGAGGTTAGCTTGTTGTATGATGGGTTGCCCCCTTACGGTCTTATTTTTAGTAGAAAAGAAGATAGTGTAGTGAGATAATCTTGATATGATAGCAAATGTGTCTATATCTTGAACATTGAAAGAGTTTCTTAGTAGAAGATGTTGTCTTACCTTTTAAAATGAATAAAAAAAGTAGTGAAAAATATTTTTTTTCTTGTCTCATTTGAAATTAGAGAAAGATGCTAGTGAAATTTCTAAACAAAAGCCGAAAAATAAGGACGAGGGTGTAAGTCAAGACGTAATTAAATATCCTTTTACATTTGTGTTTGCATTCTTCTCTCTTCTTGTTGTGGAAGTGTGGAACTGATTTAAAAGTATCAATTTTATCACATCCAACACATGCAAGTATTCTAGTCAGATGTTCGATTTATCTTCTGTTGTTATCATTTTTTTTTAATGTCCCCAGCGATCACTTTGCACAATTCTATCCATGTTGGCTAATCCAATTGAACATTTTATCACATGCCTCTCCTAAAAAAGAGGACAATCTCTTGAAATGTCCTGTGTTAATGTTTTCACATGATTTCATTATTCTTGACATTCCATAGAACATCATTATACAAAATGAGTATAGTATAAAACAACTATGACAAGCTGATTATGCATAGAGATAGTAAAAAGTTAAAAAAATTTTAAACCACATTTATGTTGCTCACATTGATTTAATAAAGGGTTAATAAATTCTAGAACAACCTTCATTTGTTGATATTCTAAGGTGGAACAAGAATAATTTATTCTCTATTTTTTTTTCTTTGTTCTGCAATGATTAATATGTGTCAACATATTTTTAAAATTGATGTTTAGCAAAAAAAAAAAAAAAGTGAGAACCAGCTCTTATTCTTGAAGTTTGTTCTTATACCAAACAGGACCATGGATCATTAGTATCTCATTTCGCCTCAAATTCTTTTTGCAGCAGTTCTAAAATCAAGTTCTTAGCAATTTGATGCAGCATTCTTTTTCATCGCAGATATGCATTTTTCTTACGGCGAACAACAGTCCACTTTAATCTTTATTATTTTTTAAAATGAGTCCAACACTAAATTACTGCAAACATATAATTCATGAAATATTTACGATTTCTTTTGTAAGAAAAAACATATAATTCTTAATGTTTCGTTATTGTAGATATGATTAATGAAAAAAATATTTCACTTATTAATTTGGTGCAACACTTTGGAAATTAATTTGGTGCAATACGATAGATGGCATTCTCGCGGGGGGGGGGG
Organism: Pontederia crassipes; assembly: GCA_030549335.1. Lineage (NCBI taxonomy): Eukaryota > Viridiplantae > Streptophyta > Magnoliopsida > Commelinales > Pontederiaceae > Pontederia > Pontederia crassipes. The sequence continues at coordinate 49,173,194 of CM060190.1, read as the reverse complement.
GTCCTTCGCAAATGTCTCGGGTATGATATGTTGATATGTACCCTTTGAAATAGGATTTGGTCTCGAAGAAATAGTACGCAGTTCCCCTTCCCGCATTTGAAGACGTCGTCTTTCGTTTGATCCCTTTCTTTTCATCTGCAGAAGAAGGAACCGGTTCCGCGTCCCGAAACGTTGCTGCAGGTTCGTTCATGGAATTACCATACATCAACGTCATTATAGTTGCTCTTCATGTCGGTCGAAGCAGCTCCTGGAAGGATTTAAAGCTCCACTTGCAAAAACTGGATTCTGCTTCATTTGCATGCTGTCCTCCAGATTCTTTTTCATTTGGATTGTCTCAGCGTTATTATTTGACTGTGAGCACCTAATTCCTTCAGAAAAAAGAGAAACTTTTCGGGGAAATAAAAGAACATTCTTTTTCTTTCTACAGAAGCACCTTCTTGTTGCTGAAAAGATTTTTTTTTGGGGGGGGGGCTGTTAGTGATTATATTTGATATGATAAACTTCCAGGACAGAGATTTTAATATGAACTGTAATAGATCGAATCTGATTTTTCTTTCCTCCTTTTTCTCCTCTAGAATTGGATTCGATTCCTTATGAAACTTGTGCTTATTCTGACTGTTGGTGCTCTCTCAAATGGTTTCTGGCTTGCTTGTCTGATCTTTGCTTGTGGAAGGAATGTGTTGCCACGACAGGATATGGTGACGTTTCAGAATAACGTACTTCAGGTCCATTCCATCCTAATTTCGTATTAAAGCATTCGATTTTTATGGATTCTTGTTATTAATAACTCAAAAGATTAGATTCCTCCATCTCATTATTCCTGATAAAAAGGAAAGAATAGTAAAACAAAAGAAAAAGATATTTACATTCGCTATGATGAATCCTCCTGTTGCTGATTTCAATTAATATTTGGCGGTTCAGCGAGGCATCACACAGGGAGGAGAGAAGATTGTGAGGTCCTGACAAAGGTGTGGAGAGCAAACAGAATGGAGAGTCTTCCTGATGTCTATCCACTGACAGGATTACAAATCGGGTGAGTGTCTAACCCTTGTGGACCTTTTAGGCATCAGTATGAATTTGTCCAAGTTCCTTTTGGGTTAAGGATCATGCAGAGTGTTATGGATTTCATGCTTAAGTCAAGTTCACTATTTGAAAATGTTTTTGTGTATACTCCTTGAAGTCCATGGGGCACTCATTTCTCTAAAGATTGCAGATTATTGATCCTAAAGCCAAAGGTTCATTAAGAAGTTTATAAAGCTACATAGTGAATTCACTTATTTCACCGGGAACCCCAAAAGTAGGTAATGCTGATTTTTCAATGTGTGTAGGTTGATTTTTTCAGCTTGTTATCTTAACTTGGGAACTATATATTTTTATCTTCAAAGTGGAAAAAGACACTAGATACTTATGGGATGTTTAAGATTTTTTGTCTGTCATTATCATGTATATAAGATTTGAAAGTTTCCAAATGCCATACGTTGCCTAAAAGTAGTAGGATGATCTGTCAGTAATTTGGTTTATTTCTATAACGCATTAAGTAGTAAGTATTTTATCAGTTCATGCATTAATTTCTTTCATTGTCATAATGCATACATTTTACAATTGGACAATTTGGCAGTACTAAACTCACAAAATACACGTGTTCCCCAGGGACATACAAGCATATGTTTCTCAAGCTTTCTTGTATTTTGCTCCCTTAAGCAAAAGGATTCTCATTCTTGTCGACAACCGGCCATGGTTGGTGAACAAGCTCTCGAAATCTGCAAGGTTATGGCAATTGGTGGTCACAAAGGTCTTAGTCAATTCATCTTTTATTTTTTCTTTTTCAAAGAAAAAGCTCTCTTTTGGTTCTGGAAATCCTTTTCTTCTTGTTGTACAAATGTATTATTAGACCAACTCTCTCATGACTTGCAGTACAGGATATCTCCATTTATGAATAGCAAAGCAATTCCGGAGCCAACTACGCCAGAACGCCACGAAGCCAACCATGACAAGTCCAAGAAGTCCAGCAGATGGTTTCCATCAATGGTTTCTATGAAACTGAAACATAAGTACCTCCGTGCAGTGTTGGACTTGAGCAGATCCCTCCATGGATTCATAGTGTTTGAAGTGACATGGAAAGATGTGCATGGTATCAACTATCTAAATGAGCTTCAGGTACAAAACATGAATCACAGCTATTTCTGCAGGATTCTTTTCTTAGATCATTTGGCCTTAAGAATACTTGAACATTGAATCAATGTTTTGAAAACCGGACTGGACCGGCCGCTTCAACCGCGAACCGGCCGATGATCCGGTCCGGGCAAGTTCCAAAACCTCTTTTGATGTTGAACCGGGAAAAACCGATTGAACCGGCCGGTTGGACCGGACCGGTTGAACCGGTTCAACCCGGTTCAATTCAACATTTGAAAAAAAAGAATTAAAATAATGACAAAAATAGGAAAGTTAAGAAGGAAAAAAAAGAAAGAAATAAAAGAAATGTAAGGAAGGAATGAATATGACAGGTATACATTAAATATGAATGGAAATAAAAAAGGTAAATATTTGAAATTGCTTAGCATTAAAATAGAAAATTATTAAAAGACATAAATAATGGAAATAAAAAAGGAAAGTGTTAAAGAAAAAAAGGAATAAGAATAATTTAAGATAAACTTTATTAATATATCATTTATATCATTAAATAATAGATACTAAATTAATAATAATCTATTTATATTTAAATGTTAATTATTATTTATCATTATTAAAACTTTTAACAAATTAAAATTATGTTATATTAATTTTTAATATTATTAATAGGTTATTAGTATAATATTAATATACTACAACATATAACTTATATTATATCGCTATAATTAGTATAAATAATATTATTTTAATAAAATCCAGTTCACTCCGGTCGAACCCGATCGGACCGGTCCAACCATGACCCGGTAAGAAATCCGATCCGGTCGCCGGTCCGATTCTGAAAACATTGCATTGAATTCAGATTGACACATCTCTAGCTCTGGAAGTGAGATCCATGAAGAAGTGGGAATTTTTCAGCCCTGACCAGGCGTCCAATTGCATGTCATTGTGGTTTTCGGGCCGTATATCAGAAACCCAGTCTCTCAAGAACTTTCTCAAGAAGCTATCTGAAATAGATATTCAAAATTTCAATGCCCGCACCCTGTCGAAGGAGTTGTCTCTTCCGAAAGCACATCCTCTAAATGCCCTCCCTGAGGTGGAAGAAATGTTAGATGCGCAAGAAACTCCATTCACCATGACAGATGACAAAACCTGTAGCATGTTATCATCCCAGGAAAGCGAATGTCCTGCATTAGGCTCATCCCAGGAAACTAGACTGTTGAAGAGCAAACAGGTGCAGGAGGCTTTTATCACACCAAGTCAATATGCAGACACATTGATATTATTTAAATTCAATGATAGTTTACTTCCATCGAAGCTACAACAGATCATTATGTCTGATATTAGGCTTCTAACTTTGCTTGAGTCAGGACTTCCTTCTTGGGTCATATTCTTCCAATCTTATCCTCTCTTTTGCCACTTTTATCGCCCGTGGATGCGGCCTTTAGTCAGGATACTTTACATCCTGATATCACTAACCACAGTCATAATTGGGTTCTATGATCTATATAAAAATGTGCCTGTTCTGAAGGCAACAGCAGCTAGGCTTTGTGGACCGCTTTTCCTCTGGGTAGAAGCATGGGACATGGCCACCAGGATTAAGTATTTAGGGACTATGTTGTTCCTCCGAAATCTTCGAAATAGCTGCAGATGGCTATTGGTGATGGCCCATGCCACAAGAACAATAATTGCAGCGGTTGCAGAACCATTATCTAGTTCTTTCTCAGAGATTCAGGAATTTATTTCCCCTGTACTGAATATCTGTGTGGAGATCAGTGAACTGCTGTCATCGGCAACATGTTCAGTTATTGATACGATACAGAACCTGGTTCTCATTTTTACAGATACTTTTCTATGGCCATTGGAAGCACTTTATACATACATTTTGACTGCAGGTATTTTCGTTTGAATTATTAATAGTGAAGGTATCCGGGCTATATAAAAATAGTATAATCATCTTTTGCTTTCCGTTTCAGCAACATCAATCTATCCGTTGGTGTGTTTCATTTGGAATCTATTGCTTTTTCCAGTTCAATGTTTGCTTTCTATGTCAAGCTTCATCGGACTCCTACTCTCCAATACTTATGAATTTCTAAAGGACATCTGGGAGACTATAAGCAGCATATTTGAACTTACATATTTATCTGAAACACAGCCAACTACGTATGACATTTCAGTCTTGCAGGACCTCTGGCAAGACCTCCTCTCCCAGGTGATGATTTTTGCTCCTATACACTTTGCTCTCCAACTTCTAAGCTGAAACTATTAGCTTCTGTGGCCTTAGGTTTTTCGACCAGTGCGGAGCATAATTAATGGCCTTGTGGCTTTCTTCATTGCTTGCAACCGGCACAGGCTGAGGTATGGACAGATTCTTACTGTGTCCTGAAGCTTGCTTTGCATTCATGACTGATACTAATGTTCTGAGAAATGCAGCATTTAGGAACTATTGATCAATTGGATGCACAACAGACATGCCTAACAGGCACTGCTGCAAGAAATAAATCTTTTGTTATTTTTTTTATCACTGAAATCTGTATGTCTTAACCTAACTGACTCATCTGACGCATATAAGACACCGTGACTTCATCAGAAATATTCATTCAGAAAGTGAGAAGACTGAGGGAAATATAAAAAATTGCTCAAAATACTAATGCGAAGATAATCTAAATATGATTCAGTGCCTGCCCTGATTCACTGTTTGTCTATCATTATTGTCAACAGATTTATTTAACATCTGAGTTAGTTTAGCTAATCTATGCGCAAATTGCAGCATATATAACTACATGAAGGCATTCTTCCAGTACCTCTCTCGCATTCTCCACTTGTCGCCTCCTCCATGCAAGTGCCAGAAAAAACTTCAGATAGAAGAGCATCAAAAGGTAAATCTTTACCACATGGTTTGCATATCTGTGCACGAAACAAAAAAATGCATTCACTAAAACTACAAGAATCTGATGTTTAAACAATTTATCTTATTTCAGGAAGATCTCCATGAGTGTGATCACTGCAAATGAGTTTACATGATGAGAAAGCCATGGCAGAACTGAATTAAGTGAAGAGGGAAGAACATATATTTTATATCTCCTAGCTAAAAATCGCTATCCTCCATTTGTTTGTAAATCCATCCTTTTTTCCTTCATTTTTTTCCTAACTTTGAGGGATCATTTCCCATTTTTGTGGATGTATGCGTCCAGGGGTGACAGAGTTGATGAATTTACGTAGAGGAAGTCTGCATAAATGCAAATGTTCAATTTTTTTTTTCTGTAAGGCAAATGTTCAATTTTGTATATAGTAAGTTTGCATATATGCAAATGTTCAATTTACAATACAACCATTTTTTTTTCAATCGATGATATGAATTATAGGGATGGAACAAAGCAAATAACAACAGTCTTTTAACTAATTCATAAATTTTAAATCTTAATTTCATCTTTTCAAATTATGATAAATTTTACAATTTTGTCTTTTTATTATTCGAGATAGCATGATAGTAGTTTGATTGTTTTTGTCATAATTATTTTCTATATATCTTCAAATTGGTTGAAACAAAAATCTGTTGAAACTAGACTTTAAGTCATTTTCATTTATAAATTATTTGGAACTTTTGGTTGAGTAAATCCTATTCAAATAATTATTTTAATAAGAGTCATAAGTTTAAATAGGTAACAATGCGTTGTAAATTATGCAAGCCTCAATTAAATTTTATGTATAAAAACTAAGTGTTTTTTTAACCTCTCAATAAAAATAAAAACATCATTGAGAAAGAAGAAAAGAGTTTGAATCTCCTTTATATACCTTTAGAGTTTTAAATCTAAAACTCTTTTTCCGTATGATCCTTGTCTTTCTCCATTTGGAAATCTCTCTATTATCGTCTTTGGCCTAGTAATATTAATCTTCTCCTTCATTCCCTCTTGAAAGATCTTCATCATGAAGAGAACCCTAATTTTTTTTTGTGGAGAGGTAGAGGTGAGCAATGGTCAATCCAGAAATTAATTGACCGGATAATTCGGTTAATTGATAGAGTTTACAAAAAATCATCATTCGGACCAAAGCGGTTAATAAAAAAATAGCTCAGTTTGGTGAATTCATCATTTAAATGAAAATAAAACTATTATAAAATTCACAAAATATGAAAATACATTAAAGTAAAAATTAATATGTATTCAAAATAAAAGGTAAATAGTAAATTTGAACATGGTAGTAAAATAAAAAATATTAAATAATTAGGATACAAGTATAATTTTAAAAAATATAAATATATACATGTAATATGTTTTTACAAAAAAAATTAAAATATAAAAAATATTGGTTAATTCATTTTTAACCAAAACTTTGGTTAATTATTCGTAAATGACCAATTGATTTCACAATTTTTTATCCATTAACCGAACCAAAATTGAATCGAATAATTCAATTCGATCAATCTATTAAAAAAATCAATTGATTAGAGCTACGTTTGGCAAAATTAGCGATTCAATTAAAGGATAGTGGTTTGACTAGAGAAAAAATGATTTGATTAGAGAATAATGGTGAGCTATAGCTGATAGCATATTGTGATTTATTTATAAATTTAATAAAAATTATTTGGTAAATATAACGATTAGACTAGTTGTATACAATGAAAAAATGGGCATACAATATAACTTACAATCATTCTTATACACATCATATTGAGAGAGAGATGGCGTGAGAGTTATTGTATACACATAAGTGGTTAATGGTGAAATGAATAACCCTGCTCAACCATATGGAGAGATGGCGTGAGGGTTATTTGACAGAGAGAGAGTAAGATTTCAAAGTTGTTAGCTTTTCGTATAAGATTAACAATAAGACTCTGTGGTGTTTTGATCAATCGATGGGAGCTCCCTACATGACATATTCTGATATTTATAGGCACCTGCACCGTCCTAATACGCCCCTTTTCAACTACGCCCATTTTCGATGAAAGGTAGCAACCTTTCGCCGGCGGTTGCTCCGGCAAGCACCCCTTTGCCGGCGGTTGTCTCCTTCGCAAACTTCATGACCAAACGGTCACATTATAATATGGTCATGCAATTTCGACACTCCCACTATCCATGTAATGCAATTTGCGACTTCAATACTCCCACTATCCGTGGAGTATGGAGATGATGCTTCGAAGCTCATTATTCATGAAACTTCATTCCGACTCAAACATTCCTGAGTCCCATTAAACTAACATATTTAATGAATGTTCCAGCTACAATTTGATAAAAGAATGGGCTAACATGTCACTAATGGGTATATATGTTATGGTCACTTTTTTTTTCCACCATATCGTGTATATAGTGATATTCGATATGTTTTTCTTTGGAATTATTTGCTCCACTGTATATCAAGCTTATCGCAACTTGATTATCACAGTACATCGGTAGTGGTCCATTGTATAAATTGAGCCCAAATTTCATAAAAAAATGTTTATCCATACCGCATGAGTGGCTACCATACTACAAGCTATATATTCAACTTCATATATGTGTTTCGCCACATATCCTTGTTTCCCCAAGAAACAACTACAACTGCACCACCAAGCATAAATTAGTGATCTAATATGGATTTTTTATCATCAATGTCTCCACCTTTCCGACAGCGAGAGGTGTTGGTGCTTGATTGCCATTTTGTATTTCAAATCTCTTCAATATCTTGTTCGGATATTGTTCTTGACTCAAGCTCAATATCCTTGAGCTTCTGTCTCGAGTAATTTGAATTCTAAGGCCATATGAAACTTCCCCATGTCCTTCATTTCAAATTCCTTATTCGATTTTCTTTAACTTCATTAAGCATTGTGACATCATTCCTGACGAGCAAAATGTCATCGACATATAATGACATTATAACAAATTTTCTCCCACTATTCTTGATGTACACACAGTGATCCAATTTATTTGTGACAAAACTAAATTGGATGACCGTCTTTTGGTACCATTGACGCGATGATTGTTTCAAGCCATACAATCATCTTATAAACCATACTCTCTTGACCTTCTACCTGAAAACCATTAGGTTGCCGCATATATATATCTTCACTCAACTCTCCGTTAAGGAAGATAGTCTTAACATCAATCTGGAATAATTTCATATCCATATATACCTCTATCGCTAAGATGATCCCGATAGATGCAAATTTAGCTATCGGAGAATACGTTTCCTAAAAATTTATACCTGCTTGTTGAGTATAATACTTGACAACTAATTTGACTTTGTACTTCTCAATAGTACCATCCACTCAGTACTTTTTCTTGAATACCCATTTGCACTCTATGCATTACCGACCTTTTGGCAAATCACATAGTTCCCATACTCCGTTCTGATTAATAGAGTCAATTTCTTCTCCCACGGTGGTCATCCATGATTTCGACTCAACCGAAGCCATTGTTTCATTGTATGAAACATGATCTGTACAATCCTTTATATCTACATCCAGTGAGTAACACGAAGCCTCGCACTCGTACATAACATACTCATCAAAATGTGTGGATCATGTCATGGGTCTCGTGTTGTCGATTATACTCGTGTATTATGGGTCCACCCACTTCTTTCAAAGGATCTGTATTTTGTATAGGATCCTCTTCCACCATTGGTACCTCGGAGTCGATTTCATTATCCCCTCAGATAATTATGGGTCCATTATCCTCTTCTTCATGCATTTCTTATCTTGGCTTTGTCCTTTCTGCCTTTTTGCCTTGGTGTAGTTCGACTTGAAGGGTTCGAACTTTCCACAAGCATAACAGACTCTTCACGGCTGCTTTCCATGCTGTCTCTTTGACTTCTTATTCGGACTAAGCTTTTTGAAGCATGCAGCATTTACCTCATCTTCATCTTCTTCTACTTCAAAGACCTCACTTTTTCTTTTGCTATTGGTCAAGTCTTTTTCAATACCCAATTGCATTGACAAGTTTATCACCGACTTAATACTTCCATTAAGTCGCAAAGTCATGGCTAAATCATGATTAAAGTAAGATGATGCACATGGACGGAATCCGACTCAAGCTACAAGAATTTGTCCCAAGCTTCGCAAGTTTCTATCACTCGAAGACTCCGCTGTGTTTGGATGGGGATTTGCATGTGGAATTTTTGCAAATCCCCCAAACACGAAGGAAAGTTCCCATGGGTTCCCCCCTAGTTCCCAAAAAAAGTTTTTGCGATGTGCGAGAACTTGCTGGTTCTCATCGCATGGCCTAAAGTTCGCCTCGATGCCCATACCCACATGTCCTTGCTTTTCCTCTCTTCTATGTCGTCCTCTCTCTTGCTCCTCCATATACACGAGCTCCAACTCTCGCCATCCGGTAACCTCCAACAAGCGGTGTCGAGCTCACCTCCATTCGATCTGATCCGCTAGATCTCCACCGGCATCAAGAAGATCCATCTTTAATTCCTGCAACGAGGTGACAAGCTCTCCCCTTCTTCTCCAGCAATGTTAGTTTTTTTATTTCACTCCAGCAATCGGGCAGATCCGGCTAGATCAGGGGCCCTGGTGCAGGATTGGACGATGTTTGGGCGGATCCTATCGGAGACGGACGGATCTAGATGCCATTGTTCTCATCATCTATGATGAGGCTGCCACTTGAGGGATCCGATCGGCAAGTGTCTGATCTTGCGGCCTCCGGCGTCAGTCGTTGGGATCAGCATGTCTTAGCATGATTTCAATTTTTTCTTGCCTGGAGTTCATGTACACCTTTCTACTTGACCACTGCACTTCTCATTCGATTAAATATAAGAACTCATCATTGAAATCAACAGGTAAGACCAACTTCAACTTGTGCAAGTGTTGTTACCATTGTATGCGATTATTTAGTTTACACCCATCATGTTGTTAAGTATAACTTCTACTTCAAAGACCTCATTTTTTCTTTTGCTATTGGTCAAGTCTTGTTCAATAGCCAATTGCATTGACAAGTCTGTCACTAACTTAATACTTTCATTAAGTCGCAAAGTCATGACTAAATCATGATTAAAGTAAGATGATACACATGGATAGAATCTGACTCAAGCTACAAGAATTTGACCCAAGCTTCGCAAGTTTCTATCACTCGAAGACTCCGTTGTGTTTGGATGGGGATTTGCATGTGGAATTTTTGCAAATCCCCCAAACATGAAGGAAAGTTCCTGTGGGTTCCCTCCTAGTTCTCGAAAAAAGTTCTTGTGATGTGCGAGAACTTGCAGGTTCTCATCGCGTGGCCTGAATTTCACCTCGATGCCCATACCTATGTGTCCTTGCTTTTCCTCTCTTCTATGTCGTTCTCTCTCTTGCTCCTCCATTTACACGAGCTCCAATTCTCGCCATCCGGTAACCTCCAACAAACAGTGTCGTCGGGCTCACCTCCATTCGATCTGATCCGCTAGATCTCCACCGGCGTCAAGAAGATCCGTCTCTAATTCCTGCAACGAGGTGACAAGCTCTCCCCTTCTTCTCTGGCAACGTAGTTTTTTTACTTCACTCCTGCGAGCTGGCTAGATCAGGGGCCCTGGTGCAGGATTGGACGACGTTCGGGCAAATCCCTCATGTAGATGACTGTATCCAATCGGAGATGGACGGATCCGGACATTGTCGTCCTCATCATCTATGATGAGGCTGCCACTCGAGGGATCCGATCGGCGAGCGTCTGATCCTGCGATCTCCGGCGTCAGTCGTCCGGTGATTTCAATTTTTTTCTTGCCTGGAGTTCGTGTACACCTTTCTACTTGACCAACGCACTTCTCATTCGATTAAGTATAAGAACTCATTATTGAAATCAAAAGGTAAGACCAACTTCAACCTGTGGAAGTGTTGTTACCATTGTATGCGATTATTTAGTTTACACCCGTCATGTTGTTAAGTATAAGACTTGCAAAATTAGACAATATAGAGCTGAACGAACACATAAGCTAGACAATTGATAATGTATTTCGTGACTACTGAAGTTAAGTAATCACCATAACATGATAAAGTTGGAAAAAAATGTAAGTCAACTTCCTCTGAATCATATAAATAATACTAGTCTAAATCTTAAGTTTGAGTGTAAGGTTTTTAAATCCATTGATTTTTTTACATATGATTAGCACAATGAATGAAATCTTTGAAGTAATTTTATGAGCATTCAATCAGGTTGTTATTATGGTCATTCAATCAACCCGAGAATATGTTAGGAACTTCAAGAGACACAATTGTTTTATCCTCTTTGTTCTTCATCATATTGAACTAAAGCCCATCTATTTCGTCTATCATGTGACCTTAGGGAAGCTATAACAGCAACCATGCCAAGTTATGATGATCCTTTCGTTAAGATTACCATTATAATTTTCCATTTGCTTCATATAGTCACTATTAATAATTGGTGTAGGTCATTTTTCCATTTGCTTCAACATTGTTAATCTTAGAACCGAACATAAGAAATGTTTAGCTCGGGGCTACTTTTTGCATGCTTTTGAATTAGTCAAGTAATTTCACAGCAATGATCACGAAAAAGGGAAAGAAGAAGATGGCACCATAGGGGGAGAAGATAAGATCCAGTCACTAGTCTCCGAAAATGGATGAGATCTTCGTGGGACTAATGTTGCAGGAGAATGATGACGGCCACTTCAAGGACAACATATTCATAGGGGAGGCATGAAAAAGGATGACCTACACATTTAACGAAAAGTTAAGCGAGAGAATGACCGTCGACAACCTAAAAAACCATCCGAAGGTAATGAAGTGAAACTTCGATATGCACAAAGCCTTAGACAACAAATCTGGATGGGGTTGAGATCCAAAAAACTTTGTGCCGGTGCCCACACCGGATGAGGCAATGTGGGAGGAGGTAATTGCTGTAAGTGGTAATGAGAAGTAGTGCGTTGTTATACAACAATGGCTCGTAATAATAAGTTCTTTTCTTTAACAGGGAACACATCAGGGGTAGGTCATTCCTCCATTACGATGATTTCACATTTCTTTTTGCCAAGAACATTACGACCGGCAAGGGAGCATGTACAAGTGCCAATGTGGTGAACATAGACGAGTGAGAACATATTCGATATGATCATCGACAATGCAGACTACAACGGTGCTTCGATACTTGGCAGGGACAATGGGGACAACGTCGTCCGACAAGAGGACTTGATCAGGTTCCACCCCCATTACATCGAAAAAATGGTTGGAGGTGAGGTTGACATGGTGGCCTACGAACTCGCCATGAAGAAGTTGCAACTCATGGAGAAAATGCTTGCGCAGGAGATGAAGAAGAACCATGTGGTCTACTCTCTAGATGACTATTGGGCGAAATTAGAAGATAGAATGTCAAACCTTTCTCCACATGTTAAGTTGGCAAATGCGGAGTCCTTCAAGGAGCAGCGGGATTTATGGACATTTATAAAGTGCAATGATAAGATGCTATTACAATGGATATAACGGCGTGTATCTAAGTACTATCATACCCCCTTGCTAGATATGTCATTTACTTCTATGTCTTATGAACAGGGACCTTCACAAATGCCATTCATGCCAGTCACTTTTCCAAGTACAATGACTTATGCCATCCCGACGATGATCCCCACACTTGAAGTGCATGCAACATTTGTTGGTTAGACAGGTTCTTCCATCTCCTTTGTGACGTTTGCCAAAGCAGCGACACAAGGGCATGGTAGTCCTTACTTCAGTCCTTCAAAAGTAAGGACCCTAGACTAGTCAATGCATTACCTTTACTTCAGTCCTTCAAAAGTAAGGACCCTAGACTAGTCAAATGCATTACCTTCTCATCGATTTATTCCGCCTCGATCCAGCGATGCTCATTCATCCTCGAGCGAGACAGAGTAGGCATTTGCTAGTGCATGTAGGCTGTCCGCAGAAGTGTTCCTTTTGTACTTTTGAATGCACTGATGGTGCAAAATGGAATGTTATTCCAAAAAAAAAACATCCATGTAGTGTTGCTTTTGTGTGCACATGACTATGTTATTATGTAACTCTGTATTTGCTATGAATACATGCTGTTGTAGTATTGTCACTTTATGTCACTTGAACGATCCTACGAATTCTTTTGTCTTTTCAAAGTCACCTAGGTTAATGTCTTCTCCTATATGAATACTACTCAGACACTCTCGTTCCTCATTGGGAATGACATTTTCGAAGATGATTTGATGATTTTATCGTGAAGCAACAATGATGTGAGTAGTCAGAGATCCACTTCTGGCCACATCCCAAGAAACCCTTGTAGGACACGTTCATTCACGAGAGATCAACTTGTTAATGAAATGTTGAATGAGCACCCGAAATGAGGGTATCATCATTTCGGACTCTAAAATACAATGTTTTTGAAGTTGGAGGAACTGCTTATATCCCGAGGACTTATTACATCCACAAAGCACGTTAGCGCACGAGAACAACTACCCATTTTCTTATATGGAATTCGGTGGGATGAGTCAAATAAAGGCATTCAAGATGAGTTCCAACACTCCGAAGAAACGATATCACGACATTTTAGGAATGTACTCAAAGCAATTTGATCATTAAGCAACGAGTTTATACAACTCTGTGCCGATGCAGGGTCCACCCACGCATACGGGACTCTCGCACTTGCTACCCATACTTCGCGGTAAGTTGTCACACGTACACCTAGATTTAACACTCACATGCACTTGGTCAATAACCCTTTTGTCCATTTAGGCGTCGTCAATGGAACACACATTCCAGCTCATGTCCCGAAGTCACAAGCAACTCTATATCAAAATCGCAAGGGGTTTCTTTCGCAGAACGTGGTGGCAACATCTTTCGATTGTATTTTCCTCTTTGTTTGTATAGATTGGGAAGGCTCAACAGGTGATATGAAGGTTTTGAGACGGTGTCTTGAGAGGAATAAGTTTTGTGTACTCGATGGTATGAATGTCTGCTCCTTATATTCCAATTGAATTTGGGAAGCATGTAAATTTTTCTTTTGATTAATTGTATTGATTTTGGCCATAGGGAAGTACTATCTTGTCGATTCAGTTTATGCGAACTCTAACAAAATTCCTAGCATTTTATCAGGGTGGGAGGTATCATTTTGTACAGATGACACCCGGGCGGGCTGATATCGTGATGCGAAGAATATTTTCAATCATAGATATGCGCAGCTGAGAAATTGTGTGAAAAAGTCATTCGAAATATTGAAAAAGATGTTCAAATTATTACGATTTCCTCTTCAATATCTGTTGAAGATTTTCAGAGACTTATTATAGTAGCGATCCACAACTTCGTCAAATGCAATCAAGGAGACGACAAGTACTTCAATGGGACTATCCAACCTGACCCCGATGAGGTGCGTGTGGATGACCTGACGCCTTCTATGCTCGTCTTTGCAGCAGAGAAAATTAGGGGTAACCTGCTTCTTGATGGGATAGCATCGAGACTGTGGGGTCATTATCGACAAAACAATAGTTAGCTCAATGTCCTAATATATATTTATTATATGGCTGTACATAACCTTTGTTCCAGTCGCTAGTCTAATCAATTTGTATGTTGCTTCATAGATATCATGTGTTATGTTACATAAGCTCATGACTAGAAAAACAAATATATATTGGTTTACAAAGTTAGACGTGATGACTAGAAATGCAAATATATAAGCAGAACACCTTTAGTAATATGTCCTATTTCAGTGGTCTTACCTTTCAGACCCAGACTGACATTGCAAATAGAAAGTTTGTGGGTGCCACCTACACATCTAGTGATGGCCAAAGTCTGAAGTAGCTCACATTCATTGCTGGATTAAAGAAGTCAAAAGTGCATAAAGCTGCTGCAAATTTCCAGCATAGTCATTCAATTCTTCAGGTGGCCATAGATCTTAGTCGGGAAAAAAACTCTAACCGAAATCAATTATACAACATATTGGCATAATTTTATATATATTCTGGTTGCCTTGTTATAATTATATGTTAGCATAATTTTATATATCAATTCAGGTTGCCTCGTTAATTTTCTTGATTGTGGGTCAATAATTTAGCACATGAATCTAATGAATTCACATGCACAACTCCAAAACTCCATGACACATTGCTCTAATAGTATGACCAGTCAAGTGTAGTGATAACTTTTCAAATTATTAGAAATGTGAGCTCACCTCGGGGCTGGATTGTTGTGTACCTTCATCACCATGCATGGGACTTTTGCATTATTGTTTTCTTTGCTAGACACTCTGGCTTCAAACATGATGATCATCTCTTACATTTTGCATGGCAGGCTGGGTCCTTATGTGATCATTTTTTTCCCATTGCAGGATACTGGCACATGCAGAATATTATGCTGTCTTCAAAGGCCGCAAGTCTAGAGTTTATGACACGTGGGTGGATTGTCAAGCACAGTTGTTGGGTTATTGTTATTGTGTGTATAAGGAATGTGATACCTTTGATGCAACCTCTAGTTTGTTGGAGAGTTACTTTCATACCCGTTACGACCCATCTACTATTTAGCCAAAGTGGCAGTCTGTTGAAGCCGGAGAAGTTGATTCGAGGGCCAGGTCCCTTCTGTCCCTTTTGTTCACTGTGGGTGCAAGTGTAAGATTAATATCACGGTACTAGTGTTGTTTGCGTTTATTTCGTATAAAGTCAGTTTCATAGTTGGCAAGTATTGTGCGGAAGGTTGAACTAAAATAACATGTATTAGTGTAAACTGGTGTGGACTGATGTATTAATCTTGCTATTTTGTTATCGTGTGGACTGATGTAGCCACGTGGGGTATTGTTGTAATTTTTTGTTGGATTGCCCACTAGCCGGTTTTGGTATGTATTGTACGATGAAATTAAGTGTTAGATGGAAACTTCTCTGCCTGGTGAAAATGCTGGAGACGAAATAGTGTTTAAGTCATTGAGTATGTTAGAATGTGTTTGCATTTTATTCTTTTGTTAGGATAGCCTTTCTCTTCTTAATTACATTGAACTGTGTGATTATTTATGTTGAACTGTGTTTGATATATAGCTTGAATTTAATGTGCATATTATTAATTATGATGAAATAGTGTTTTGGTTAGGAGATGAAATGCAATTTTTTTTG
This sequence comes from Pontederia crassipes, assembly GCA_030549335.1. Classification (NCBI taxonomy): domain Eukaryota; kingdom Viridiplantae; phylum Streptophyta; class Magnoliopsida; order Commelinales; family Pontederiaceae; genus Pontederia; species Pontederia crassipes. Next base: position 49,157,072 of record CM060190.1, on the reverse strand, counting down.
GATTGATTCATGAACGAGTGTTGAAAGGTTTTACATCGTGAATAGCATGTCGCTGGTTCAGCACTTTATTTTGGCCCCAGGTGGGGAAGCTCACGTCGCCGGTACAACAGTTTACCAACATTATGTTGGCGCCAACGGGTCTCATGGAACTAACGCCAAACACCGAGCAGAACTTTGGAGAATTTGAATATCAAATCAGTAAAGTAGCTGCTCGTGAAGCTGGAACTTCACCAAACACGGAGATGGGATTTTTATGTTCATTGAAGTTCCTGGAGCTAGAACTATGAAGTTCGGCTCATCCCAAACACAGCCCAAATCCTGAGTTTCGGTTGGTGCAACATGGGTTTAATTTAGAATTCAAATTGTGCAAAGTTTTTGGCATCTTGCTCGGACAATGGATCAAATTCTTGATCTGAATTATGCAAGTAAAAATAATATAGAGGATGTTTTGACAATAGCAGATTTGAGCCACCTTTGGACTTGGTCTGAATTTGTCAGGATTGCTTATCAAGATCTTCAAATCAGAACCCGCCCCGACTTCTTGTAAAAAACAAGACCGAATTTTGAGAGATCTAACTTAGAGTTGTTAGGAACCGGATTGGGCATAATTTTAAAGTGAATTTTGACTTCATTATTTGTTTGACTTTTTGTCAATGTACTTCATCATGTATTACTAAAAATCTACACATATTAGATAAATAAGTTTATCAAATAAAAGTCATAAAATATAATTTCTTCTTGTTTGTCAATTGTATCATTTGCTTTGGAGTGGCATATTCTCCTAACTTGTTACTTATTGATTAAAAATAACTCTCCTGTGCAAAATAACATGGAAACTCATAATAAAATTAAAGAGCTTGATTAAGATAATGAATATCAAGATGAAAGAAGTTGAATTACAACTTATGTAATAGCAAAAAAATATGTAGTGCAATGCATTTGAAACAAAGTAAAGAAACATTTGATATTTGACATTTGCTATTTGATAAGGTGCAGTTAACATATGCGACTTGAACACTAATAAAGGAGATTCAATTACAATTGATGAAGATGTTTGCTACTTGCATTATTAAATATTTGCTATTGAGAAGTATTGTTCGTTTGTACTATCTTATGTATCGAATATTATACTTTATAAAAATTTCATTTTTCGACATTTGAATCTTACAAATAATGATCATGCTAGGCCTTCATAGTGGTTGATGTTATGTGGTGATACCGATTTACACTAGGGATTGGATAATAGAATGCATTTTATTTTCTTAATTCATTTGGATATCTTGTTAATTTATTTGATATATTTGAGGAGACATTATAATAATTATTACTTGACTTCCACACTTTAATATTATTAGATTGTATTTCATCTTTTAAAATTGCTTTTCCTAGATTGATTCCTCAAACCACCTCAAATGAACTTTTGAAGGTTAAAAAATTGGAAATACAAAGAAGGAATACAAAACACAATTTATGGTCTTTGAATTTTCCAAATCTAATAAGATAGCGATCTTTCCATATGTGAAAGATTTTGTCCGATCTCTTACCACGTGATAAGTGTCTTCGCATGCATTTTATTTACTTTATTAAAAAAATTATCAATCAATTATGCTCTTTTTTAGAAAAATAATTTTAGAACATAATTATCTTCGAATTACTTAACTATCTCGGCTGGTTCTGGTTCTTATCCCCCCAAACCCAATTCGAAACGTTGCCTTTGGTTTTCCAGTTCCCCAACTTGACCTCCAAAAAAAAAGGCGCCTCCTTTTTTTTCCCTTCTTACTTCACCCCACTCCCAACCCCCGCCCGCCCCTCCGAGAGTCTCTCCTCTACTTCGCTGTCCAACTCCGCTGCCCTCCCTCCCTTCCTTCCGGTGATCACCATCCTTTCTTTTGGAAGGAAGTGCTCACAGGTAAAGGTTGCTGGTTTCAAGTACATAAAGATAGGGTTTTTATGATGTTGGCCTGGCTTTCAGTCTCTGAGTTCGCCAATTATTTTGTTGGGCGTTTTATTTATATGTTGTTTGATGTTTCAAGTTCTATACTTAGATGATCTTGGCAAATGATTTGGCGATAGTGTTATTTTTTATACGTGGGATAGAAATAATTTTTATGGCCTGGAAAACGAAGATAGGGATATGTATTAGTTCATACGATCTACATGGATGTTTTATCTGTAAATTTAACAGGACTATGTTTTCTTTCAGGTTTAAGATTATTTTTTGATGGGGAAAGGTTGAATACAGTACCATTATATATATCACATTTCAACTTGATTTTGCTGATCGTTTAAAAAAAACTTGATTTTGCTGATTGGAGTTATTTCTTGAGCAACATGTTTTTCAGCTTATAGTTTTCTCGAGAACTTCTGACTGTCATTGCTGCACACGAAGATGCCATGTCTGATTTCTGTTTGAGACTTAAATCACATAAGCTCTGGTCTTTCGAATGTGGTGGTTTTCTAGTTCTTGATAAATTATTTTTTTCATATAATAGTATGTTTGCTGTCTGTAGGTGCAGTTGTATGCAATGGCTTCTCTAGGAGCAACTGGCTTTCTGCGGTTAAAATTTTGCTCAGCCAATGATGTATGTATCCTGGACTGCAATTGGTTTCTACCTTTTATTTTTTGCAGAATCGTATGTACTTTAAGTAGTTTGTGATATCCTCTACATGTATTACAGGGTTCAAGGCGGACTAATCTTTTACATCGGACAAGCTGTTTTCGAAGGAGGTATCAAGTTGCTCGAAGCAGCTTGGATTATCTATGTCATTCTAGATTGTCAGTACAGAGGACTAGCATGTCACGGTTCCTGTACTCTTCAGAGGCAAGAGCTGTGGTTTCAAGAGATCTACAGGCTTCAGTGACTGAGGAATCTGATGCTTTGACATCTTCCCCTGAGATCATACACTTCTACCGACGCCCATTGATTCAAGAAAGTGCAACCACTGAACTTCTCAAGCAGGTCCAAGCAAAGGTTTCCAATCATATTGTTGATATAAAAACTGAGCAGTGTTTCAATATTGGGCTGAATGGGATGTTGTCAAATGATAAGCTTGGTGTACTCAAGTGGCTTCTTCAAGAGACATATGAGCCTGAAAATTTGCAGACAGAGAGCTTTCTGGAGGAGGAGGCTTCCAAGGACATTCATTCTGTTGTTGTTGAGGTTGGTCCGCGCATGTCCTTCACGACAACATGGTCAGCTAATGTTGTATCAATATGTCAAGCTTGCTCTTTCACAGAAGTGACTCGCATGGAGAGGTCAAGAAGATATCTTCTGTCCCTTAAGCCAGGTAGCAAATCCTTAGACGCAAACCAAATAAATGATTTTGCAGCTATGGTTCATGATAGGATGACGGAATGCATATATTCGCATAAGCTGAGGTCATTCAAGTCCAGTGTTATTCCTGACGATGTCCATATTGTTCCTCTAATTGAGAGGGGAAGGGAAGCACTGGATGAGATCAATTTGAAAATGGGTCTTGCATTTGATGAACAAGATATCCAGTACTACACCAAGCTTTTTAGGGATGACATTAAGAGAAATCCCACTACTGTTGAACTTTTTGACATTGCACAATCAAATAGTGAGCACAGTAGGCACTGGTTTTTCAATGGGAAACTTACTATCGATGGGGAAACCATGAAAAAGACATTGTTTCAGCTTGTGAAAAGCACTTTGAAGGCAAACCCAAACAATTCTGTTATTGGCTTCAAAGACAACTCAAGCGCAATCAAGGGATTTGTTGCTAATCAACTTCGCCCTACATCTCCTGGTTCCACATCTCCACTCGTCGAGTTCAAGCGTGAGCTTGACATCTTGTTGACTGCAGAGACACATAATTTCCCATGTGCTGTGGCTCCCTACCCTGGCGCAGAAACCGGTGCCGGAGGCCGAATAAGGGACACACATGCAACTGGAAGTGGTTCATTTGTTGTTGCTTCCACAGCAGGATATTGTGTTGGTAATCTTAACATAGAAGGGGCAATAGCTCCATGGGAGGATCAATCATTTGTGTACCCATCAAACTTGGCTTCTCCTTTGCAGATTTTAATTGATGCTAGTGATGGTGCATCTGATTATGGCAACAAATTTGGAGAGCCTCTTATACAAGGCTATACAAGGACCTTCGGAATGAGACTTCCAAATGGTGAGCGGCGGGAGTGGTTGAAACCTATTATGTTCAGTGGAGGGATTGGTCAAATTGACCATGCCCACATATCCAAGGGAGAACCAGAGGTAGGAATGCTTGTTGTGAAGATTGGAGGTCCTGCATATCGAATTGGCATGGGAGGTGGTGCGGCTTCAAGTATGGTCAGTGGCCAGAATGATGCGGAATTAGATTTTAATGCTGTACAACGAGGAGATGCTGAGATGGCACAAAAGCTGTATCGTGTAGTTCGTGCTTGTATCGAGATGGGAGAGAACAATCCTATTATTAGCATCCACGACCAGGGAGCTGGGGGAAACTGTAATGTTGTGAAAGAAATTATCTACCCTCAAGGAGCTGAAATTGATATAAGATCTATAGTTGTCGGTGACCATACTATGTCAGTTTTAGAGATATGGGGTGCAGAATACCAAGAACAGGATGCGCTGTTGGTAAAACCTGAGAACGGGAACTTGTTGCAAGCAATATGTGACCGAGAAAGGGTCTCCATGGCAGTTATTGGCAACATCAATGGTAGTGGCCGAATTGTGTTGATAGATAGCGAAGCTGTTGAGCTCTCTCGCTTAAATGGACAACCTCTCCCTCCTCCTGTGGAGGATCTTGAGCTTGAAAAAGTGCTTGGAGACATGCCACAGAAATCCTTTGAATTTAAGAGGGTTCCTTCTATTCTGGAGCCACTTGATATGGAACCCAGCCAAACATTGATGGACATATTGAAGAGGGTTTTGAAACTCCCTTCGGTTTGTTCGAAACGCTTCTTAACAACAAAGGTTGACAGGTGTGTCACGGGTCTTGTGGTACAACAACAGACCGTGGGTCCCCTTCAGCTCCCAGTTTCTGATGTTGCTGTTATTGCACAGACATATACAGATCTGACAGGTGGTGCCTGTGCCATAGGGGAGCAGCCAATAAAAGGTTTACTAAACCCAGTAGCTATGGCGAGATTAGCTGTTGGAGAAGCATTAACAAATTTAGTCTGGGCTAAAGTTACTTCTCTCGGTGATGTTAAAGCCAGTGGTAACTGGATGTATGCCGCCAAGCTTGAAGGAGAAGGAGCTGCCATGTATGATGCTGCTAATGCTCTTGCAGAGTCCATGATTGAACTAGGAATAGCTATAGATGGGGGAAAAGACAGCCTCTCTATGGCTGCACACGCAGCTGATGAAGTTGTTAAGGCACCAGGAAATCTGGTCATAAGTGCCTATGTGACGTGTCCTGACATAACCTTGACAGTGACTCCTGACCTAAAGCTAGGAAATGATGGTGTTCTCCTGCACATCGATCTAGCAAAAGGGAAACGTCGTTTAGGTGGTTCTGCTTTTGCCCAGGCCTATGACCAAATTGGTGATGAATGCCCTGATCTTGATGACGTCGGTTACCTGAAAAAAGTCTTTGAGACTGTTCAGGAGCTTCTTGGTCAAAGGCTAATTTCTGCTGGTCATGACATAAGTGATGGTGGAATTATTGTGTGTGTTCTAGAAATGGCATTTGCTGGGAACTGTGGTGTGCAGTTGAATTTAAAATCCAGGGGCCAGAATCCTCTCCAAGTACTCTTTGCTGAAGAGCTTGGTCTTGTCCTTGAGGTCAGCTCACAAAATGTTGATACAGTCAATCAAATACTTGAAGCAGCTGGCATTTCGGGTGAGGTAATTGGAAATGTTTCTGCATCTCCATCTATAGAGCTATCAGTTGATGGCATAAGACAACTACAGGAGGAAACTTCTTATCTTCGAGATTTATGGGAGGAAACCAGCTTTGAGCTAGAGCGGTTCCAGAGGCTGGCTTCTTGTGTTACTCTTGAGAAAGAAGGTTTGAAGAACAGACATGCCCCCTCATGGAAATTAAGTTTTAGTCCCAAGCTCACTGATGAAAAATTTATCACTGCTACCTTGAAACCTAAGGTCGCTATCATTCGTGAGGAAGGTAGTAATGGTGACAGAGAAATGTCTGCTGCATTTCATGCTGCGGGATTTGAGCCGTGGGACATTACAATGTCTGACCTTCTTAGTGGACAAGTCTCATTAGATGTGTTTCGAGGCATTGCATTTGTTGGTGGCTTTAGCTATGCTGATGTATTAGATTCAGCGAAAGGTTGGTCGGCATCTATAAGGTTTAATAAGCCTCTTCTTCAACAATTTCAAGAATTCTACAATAGGCCAGATACTTTTAGCCTTGGTGTTTGCAATGGGTGTCAGCTCATGGCTCTTCTTGGATGGGTGCCTGGAGCCAGCATTGGTGGGTCCTTGGGTGTTGGTGGAGATGTGTCACAACCTAGGTTCATTCACAACGAGTCTGGTCGATTTGAATGCCGATTCACAAGTGTGAGAGTCGGGGATTCTCCGGCTATTATGTTCAAAGGAATGGAGGGCAGTACATTGGGAGTTTGGGCTGCTCATGGTGAGGGTAGAGCATATTTTCCTGACAATGCCATATTAGACAGTGTTCTTAATTGTAGCTTGGCCCCTATTCGCTATTGCAACGATGATGGTGATGTTACGGAGGCTTATCCTTTCAATCCAAATGGATCTCCAATGGGGATCGCAGCACTTTGTTCCCCCAATGGAAGACATCTTGCAATGATGCCACATCCAGAACGTTGCTTCATGATGTGGCAATTCCCATGGTATCCAACGGATTGGGAAGTGGAAGAGGGAGGTCCAAGCCCATGGTTGCGAATGTTTCAGAATGCCCGCGAGTGGTGCTCATAGGTAAGTTTGAATTTTATTTTCTCTGGTTTCTTATATTTTGTATTCCTTTTAAGTCAGCTGCTTTTTCCTTTTGAATCCCTATATCATAGAAAAGAAAATGGTATTCTGCTACATCCCAAATTTTCAATATGTGCTTAGGCTTTCAGTGAAACTCACCATGGACATCAAACTGGCATGTTTATGGTTAACTAAAACTAGCAAATCGAATTCATATGGATGCCCGGCTTTACCTCTTGGCAGTTTAGCTGCACATGTTTTGTTCTTGGTTCTTACATATCTTATCATCTTTTGTGGAGCTGATAAAAATTGAAATTGCCTTTGTTTCTAGGTCGAGAGGAAGTTAGACTGTCTGGTTCCTTGTTTTGTTCGACAGAGATGAGCTGAAGGGGGGTGCGGAAAGTGTATCTGGAGATGATGCATTCTTAAATAAAGATGAAACGCTCTTCCTTCTTTCCTTTATTAGAATCATTGTCCTGCCAAAATTTATGCTTCTAGGAATTTTCTTCTCATGTACATTGAGGATGCTGGAACATGGAACTGGATGTACATGGGGATCTTTGAAGCCATATATGATGATCATATGCATACATATGAAAGACCTTGTGATGTTGTTCAAAATGCATGGAGATGCCTAAAAAAGATTGATTTACACCGTATGATCTACACCTCCATTAAATCATATATATATATATATATATATATATGGATTAACGGGGTGTGACTTCCTTTATGGTGACCTTGTGTAACCCCCCACGTGACAGCCGTCGGATCTATGGCGGGGGAAGGGGCGACGCAGGGTTGGCGCGGCGGATGACGGGGAAGAGAGGGCGGCGAACAAGGGTGACGCGTGTCGCTTGTAGGCAAGAACGACGGCGAATAGGGGCGGGGCATCGGCGAACATGGGATTGTCGAACGCGGTAGATTTGTGATGAGCAGATCTGCGGGCGGGCAGATCTGCAGATGGCGGTGGCAACATGCGAACGCCGGAGGTTGCAGAGCTTGATGGCGCTTGCAGAGGATCGCGGTGGCAGTATCAGGAAGGGGCCAGTCGTCGTCGGCGGTGATGGAGGCACGACACCTGGAGGAGTCAAAGGAGAGAAGAGAGAGAGAGGAGGGGAAGTGATGGTGGCGCAAATCAAAAGGGAGAGAGATTGTCGGGGGAGAGAGCAGAGAGCGAACGGAGGGGAGAAAGAGGACAGAGAGAAGAGGGAGCACACACAAGATCGAAACCGTTGATAAAATCCGATGGCTCATACACAAGCGCTACATAGGGGTTACACTCCCATTAATCCTATATATATATATATATATATATATATATATATATATATATATATATTCGAAGCTTCGATGGCCTTTAAAATGATGCACATGAAATATTGGATATTATTTCCTGAAAATTTTGTTACCTTTATTGAAATATTGAACAATGACAACCACTAATAAGGTTATGTTTACGACTTTTCTGCAAGAATGAAAAGAGAACAATAAAATCATTCAGCAGACACATAAGTCTACTGTGTTAATTTTATCATTAATCTTTTAAACCATTACAAGTTTAAACAGTACTATGTGAATTAGTTGATAAAAAATGATGGATAAGTTTAAATGCTAATAAAAAATGTATGGATTAAAATTAATTTGTAAATAATAAACAAGTATACATTTGGAAAAATGATTAAAATTAATACTAAATAGTTAGTTTATTTATAAACAGATTTTATATTTTTTAAAACCATATTTAAATTTGATTTATAAGCTTAGTCGAACACGGCCTTTGCATAATGAGCTATTCAATCACATATTTTGCTTCGAAATCAAAATGTGACTTGAAGAATAATTAATTAATTGGTTTTTTTCAATGAATTAATTCAGAATTTCGCAATATTTTTTTTGTTTTTTTAATAAATTTAAATTGGAAGTAATTCGGGGAGAGAGAAACAAAGTCGAGTAATCTATTTGTTCCCGGATCCGGATCGGCTAGGACGAGAGCCACGGACCCACCGCCCGTTTCCTTACAGCGATTAGGTCCGTGATCCCCGACCGGTTCGGACCCCTCCGCTCCGCAAAATCCGCAAACCCGTCGTCGTTATATGACACTTCGATTCCCCGCCCCATATCGAAACAAACGAGCCACGTGGACGGCCCCGATCTGCTGGGCTGTTCGTAGATACTCGCCTAACGGGAGGCTTCTTCCGTAACGGTAAAAATGTTACGGCAAAAGCGAATGTTTTAAGTACGTGATTACCGGTTAATGTAACGGCTAAAGCTGCCAAAATTAACTTATTTACTATTTAATTAACGCGACTTTTCTTACCTTTTTCCCATGACATAATAATAATTTATTCGCCTGTGTCTTCGTGCTGTCAAGTAGACCACCAGAGAGCTCTTTGGAGTGTCAGATCTCTCCCTACTGCTTCGCCTTCTGCTAGATTTTTGCGGTATAAACTCCCATGGAGTAGAAGGTTGGATTTCTGAGGGGCTTCTTCCCAGGCAGGACGTTTCAATATGGAACTCGGCTGCAGCAACAATGGCGAGGGGTATGTCACCTTTTTTTTCATCTTTTTCTTGCTTCCGTTCTGCTTTGACTGTTCAAAAGTGCTTTTTTTTTTTGTCTTAATCTCCTTCCCTAGAGGCTCATGTCATGGAGAAGGGGTGAAAGTTGGGATTTTTGAGACATTATTTGGGGGTTCTCCTGATCACATTGTGGATTTAGGGATTTCCTGACTCGGGTCTGCAACTGCGTCAGGAAGAGTAGTCTGGACTGTGTTTCGTGTGTCTCTAGTCCCATCTATTCAGTTTGAGGCCTCTTGTTCTTGCATTCACTTTGCAGTTGCAGATGCTAGTTTATTACTTATATTGTCATGTGATGCGAGTCAAATTGATCAATTGTGCGATGCATGGGCCATGAAAAGTATCTATTTGCTATTGCTGCAGATAGAAAACAAAGTTAGATCGTTCCCTCTTCGCCTACTTGAACCTGGGATATATGTTCACTTCCTGTACCCTGTTTAATTTTTTTTTCTTCTTTGTGACTAACAGCAGTGAGATGTGGGACTGGCAAGGTGAAGCATGTGGTCAGCAAAGATATCTGCGCAGTGGTTTGTTTAACTATGCCGTGCTCCTTCGCAACAGCATTTGCGGGACTTGTAATTTTAGTCTATTTGGTTCTTCAGATTTAACTCAATTTATGTGGGAAGGGATGCGTCAAAACGAAGACGAGGACATATTCTGCATTCTGGAGGAGCAAACTCCAATCAAGGATTGCACTGACGTGGGATATCAAAGCAGTAGCTTGAAAGGTATATAATTCTTCTCTAAAACATGGTGATGAAGCAAGTTGATATCATGTGCCAATTATGCAACTATGGGAGGTGAAATTCAGATGAAAAAACGAAAGTTGCAGAGGAATTGAGGGAATCTTTTCAGCACAAAGGAAGACGAATGCTGCAATTTACTTCTGACATTAACGAGTCTTTCAGTACTGAACAGCAAATGACCTCTGATCTTGTTTCATCCGAGGTTAGTTGTATTCATACATGTAACTTATATTCTTTTCTCTGCCTCATTTTTATGGTTTTCGATGACACTGTTCCTATGAGTATTAGTTAATGGAGTGCTCCACCGTGGGAGATGGTATATCTGAATGCTTACAATGGAACACACAATGGGCTTTAGGATTTTCAGGTTTTTGGATATTTCCTTTTCTGGCTTCCTAACAGTTCAGTTCTTCAGAGGCAGCATATTTCCTTCCTTATTTTGGTCACTTTGTATAGATCATAGTTTTTTTTTTTTTTTGAAATGAGTATAGATCATAGTTGTAGCTACGCCGGTGATGATCTCGAGCAATTGTCTGATGGATGGTTGGTAGAATGTTTAAATGAAGAGCAGATACATTGCAGTCCTGATGAGATGTCAGTTGCCCTTCTTTTATGTTTTCTTTTATTGGGCATTTGCTGGTGTCTATCTAACATGTTAGCGTCATCTTGTGCTTCTATGTGTAGGTGCAATAATGTGATACTGAATCAACAAGCTGATATATCTGGTATGTTTTTTAGCTACTTCATTCCCATCCAAATAACAATGAAAGTGCATTGCTATAAAATAAAGAAAAACACTTGATAATTGCGACTTAATATCATATCTCCAGACTTCTGCCAGAATTTGCCAACGCCAGAAGATGATATGGCACAAGAGAAGGCCCCAGGTCCAGCTCCACATAGAGGGTTAAAGAGTATGCATCTTACTTTGAATGACCCTTAAAGTCCACCTACGTAATCTTGTGGCATGCACATCATATGCATGAAGCTTATTTATTGTTTTCACAACTTCTCAGGTAATAGACCTTGTTTCATTAAATCTCCGAGGAAGTCAACTTCATCAGTTGCTTATCCTTTTGCCCTCATTAAACCTTGTGGCGTTCAAGGTGTTGTGACTCTGAGTGACATAAATCAACGCATTCATGCGCCTCCACCTACTAGTTTAAAGCATAAGAAGGATGAGATTCCTGCCACTTCTTATTCCACCTCAGCCTTTTCTGGGAAACCTGTGGTCGTCAAAACAAAAATACGCACAGAAGGTGGACAAGGTAGCATTACAATCATGAGAACAAAAGGCTGATTATATTAGTCTTATACAAGTTAGTTTCGCATGATGGTTTCTGGTCAGATACTTCATCAGTGATTGTGTTCTTTATGTTCCTCCATACGTTGGATTCTTTATGTAGAACACTTGGATTGATCTGATCCATTGTTTCATATTCATAACTTCTTGTGGTATCTGTTATTTATCATCTAGATAAATTCAAGTGATATCTAGTATGCTTCGGTACTAAATTATTTTCTGCATTGATAAATTCAAGTGATTATTTTCTGCATTGATGACTCTTATAAGTCATGGTCTTTGATAATTCAGAGGCACAAGTTTCTTGTTTTGTTATTCTGGGAGATGATAGCATAGTTTGCTTTTTTATCTTCAGATGTTACACTTGCAGGAATATATTTATGTTACTTGTAGTTACTATTTTTTCGGTATGCTTGTGTTGAACCCCTATGCAATGTGTGTGCTGTAATCCTAGCAAAGATTATTGATTGGTTTAACTGCATATAGACATTCTATTTGCATCTAAACTTCGAACAAGAAGTATACAGACTCTAAAATCCATCATTTCAAGTCCTTTTTTTTCAGCATTTAATTCCTAAAGTTTTTTACATTTCCTGCTCTGAGGATTTTCTGGTTAGTTGTAAGACACTGAAGAAAATGGATTAGCATGGAACCTTTGTTTCTCACTGATATTGGTTACTTTTAAACATATAACTAGACCACTCCGACAAATTACCAATTGTACTTTGTTATTGCACTTCATGTTGTAACTTGTCGATTGTGCTTTACAAGAACTGAATACCTTGGTTCAGGATTCAGTTGTTGGCTAACATCCTAAAGCAACAAAAGTGAATCTAAAACTTGACACATCATATGAAACATCAAACCTTATCAATACGGTTCAGCATTTCTCAGAAACCATGTAACTGCGAGGAGGAAGGTTGGCTTGGTTTCAGGCTACTATTATTATTGTTAGTTTTGCCTTGTTCCATTACTTTTTAGAATACCAGTTAAAGCTTTAGAAGGACATTAAAATTCTTCTGAAATCCCTGGGTCTGGCGGTATGAGATGGTTGGTGGCTCATTTTTTCTGGACTTCAATGAATTGATTGTCTTCACCTCTTACTTGCCTTGTCTCTGAGGTGCATTCAAGTGAAGAAGACACGGAGAGCTCAAGTCCCTGCAATGTTACAATCAGATATGGACCTTAATGCAGTCATGGAAGGTAGGAAATCCGGCCAGGTGTATTTAATGACCTCCTTAAGAGTTTACAGACGATTTAACTCAAATGGGTCTGCAGGAATTTCCGATTTTTCTCACAAAAATCGAGAGGTCACGAGATCGAAAACGCATAATAAAATTGAAATGGAGGTTGTGGGTAATTGATAGTGCTTAGTTTAGGATACGGTAAGTGACAACCTGAAAAAAAAGACATGAAGATATCACTCTTTTTTTTTTCTCTCTTATTGACCAGTTTACTTTTATTTGTTTCTCTTTTATCTTTTGAACCTTTACGCTCTGTTCTATTTTATTCTAATAGTTTCCTAATTGATTATATTTTTTTGTTAAAGTTATTTATTTAGACAAATGTGATTTTTTTTTTTAAAAAATCACTTAATCATATAAAGTATGTGCTGCAAATAATTCATAATGAAAAGGTATAAATCTTGCATTCATTTAATGTCAAAATAAAAAATATTTAGCTTCTTTTTCTAAAAAAAAATTATTACACATGCCATTTATATTTTAACTAACTAATTCTTGCAAGTTTTATCTAAGAACAAAATTTCAGCTTATTTCTTTTTTTGTCACACCAACTAATTAAAAAATATAAAAATGTAAAAAAAAATTAAAAGCACTTATTGTAACAATAAAAGGTAATTTGTATATTTTTGTAGAATATTTTATATGAGGAAGATTTAAAAGAATTGACATGGTTGCATGTAACGCTCCAGAATAAAAAGGTAAGCCACATCTTAAGTTATATTCCGACCAAGGGTGTTCCAAATGTGTGGAACGTTCTTTTTTTTTTTAATTCGTGTTCGTAATCAAAGATAAAAAAATCCAATGCATCTTCAAATGTTCATGAAACAAAAAAAAACAGTAAATGACTTCTTTTGCATTAATGGAGCTTACACTGACATGCATAATATCTTTATTCTTAATTAGGCTGTCACAACAAAAGTAAAATTATATACAGTTTTGTTCCATACGAAAGCAATACATCCTTATTTAGGTCCATTTTGTCTCCTGTATAATTAGGAGAAAAAAAATATATTTATTCAAAATTGTAACGCCTCGATATTTTTTCCCTTTTACTTGTTCAAAAGATTATCTCAGCGACGCCACTCAATTTTATACTTTGACTTTGACCAGCCAACAAACTAACTTACGAAGATTAATTTACAACATTATATCACTATATGCGAAAGTTATTTATACCGAATCTAATAATATGTGGGTTCATGGTCATACATCTATATAATAATGAACTTGTGGAGCCACCGATCGTCTCATCATCGTTGTACATATCCAAGTACAAGGACAAAGTTCAATGAGATAATTTAGTACGTAGGGTCGCCCATTACAATAAATAGTATAAACCATGATCAATATTATCAACAAATAATTATTTATAACAATATATAATTGACCAGGATAAGCAACAATTAACAATAAATCATAAATCATAAACAATTTGATCAATCATAATGATTATCCATATCATAATTACTGATGACCAATATTCATTCAATTCGATTCAATATCTTAAATCAATTATCTATTGGCCATAAGTCGATGAAAGCAATTATCATTTATCAATTCTATTAACAATTTATCAATTCAATTATCCATCATCCATTAGGACATAACCAATAGTCTATCAGTCATTATGGAGCAATTCAATTATCAATCAGCCACTAGGGCGTAAATCAATTAACAATCAACCACTAGGGCGCAATTCAATTATCAATACAATGCGATTAACGAATCAATAATCTAATTAACAATTTAATTCAATTCAATTGTGAAAATATCCATCGACCATAACAATCTCCATCGAATCTCCGTCGACCATAAGGATCTTCATCGATCATAAAGACCTCAATCGACCACAAGGACCTCCATCGACCATAAAGGCATCAATTGACCACAAGGGAATCCATTAACAATTATGCATTCAACAATCGACTCAATTAGCCTCCATCGACCCAATGAGTCTCAATCGATCACAAGGATCTCTAACGATCACGAGGGCTTCTATTAACTATCATGCAATAACAATCGATTGGATGAGTCTCCAACGACTCCAATTGGCCTCAATCGATCACAAGGATCTCCATCGACTATGAAAGTCTCCATCGGCCATAACGGCCTCCATCGACCACGAGGGTCTCTATCGACCATAACGGCCTTCATCGACCATGAAGGTCTCAACTATCAATTTAACAATTCAATTATAGCAATTTTTTATATCGTCACTTGGACGATGCACAATCAATAATTCTATTATCTATCAATTTATGTCAATTGAACAATAAGCCATCAATCCATAATCAATCATTATTAATTAGCATATTATAATTATAATTGATTAACCTCAATCAACATAACAATCACGATCAATAGATTAATACATATAATGCATGGTCATGAACAATAAATATTATTAAATAATGCAATTAACCTCAATTAATTGTTTAAAAAATATATTTTAAACTCTCAAAATCCGGCCCGCACTAGGACAAACCGACCCAGGGTAGTTCATATATTTCACTTTCTCCAAATGCTATACCAGAACCCGAGTCGGGACCTATAAAATCCGAGTCGGGTCTGTCTTTGTCCAATTCAATAACAGACATCCAAACTCGGACTGGGTCAAGTAGAACTCAGGTCAGGTCAAGTAGAACCCGGGCCCGATCGACTCGATTTCAATCTACTGTTAGTGAGTCTTTGGAACCCAAGCTGGGAAAGTCGGAACCCGGTCCAGTTCTGTTGATCCAATTCTGCGTCACACTTAGGTAAGGGAACCCGGGCTGTGCCTATGGGAACTCAGGCCGAGTTCATGGAACTCGATCTAGCTCCTACTACGATTTGGTTTGAATTTTGTTGAACAGGAGCTGGGCAAAAACAGAACCCAGGTCGAGTTTTGTCGTTGTCGAGTAATTATGTTTCCGACATAATTTTTGGTTATCCTATCTTTTCATATTATATCCAATCGATGTAAAATATATCAATATAATTTTTGTATAACGGAGAAGAGCCTAGTGTCCATGTCTCGAAAAACCGATGTCATGGGGATCCCCTACGTACCTTAAGTTGGTTGAAAAATCAACTATGTTCATGTTATTTGTAGATTGCATAGATGTCATGATTTTGACTGACGATTTTTCCATATTGACGTACAAAAATCTTCGGCTACCAGTTGGATCTTGTTTTCCTCTATCGGGGCTTCAAAATGGTATATTGTCCGCCCTCTTGTGAAAAAAATGAAAGAGAAAGAAGGGCTCTTGTGCAAAAATTTTGTGGAGATAAATAATAATTTCTAGCCACTCTTTAGGCCATATTTATAGCTATCAACTAAGGTTTTTGACTCCTATTGAGCCTTGGATTATTTCTCCATCAATCATGACCATCCATCATTAATTATCATATCTTAAATATTCATATTTAATTGAATATGAATTTCACTAATTATTTCATAACCATACTTATTAAAAATTCATCTCTACTATAATTACTCTTTATCTCTTTCATAACTTCTTTCAATCAAACTCTACTCTCACATTTTCCTTTTATTTCTTCCTTTTCTCTAATTTAATTATTTAATTCCATAATATTTTATCATCTAATTTTTGGATGGCTAAAATATTTTTAAGTCATAAAATTCTCAATTCTCTATTTGGGAGTTCTATATCCATTAAACATTTTTTTAGACATCAAATCAAATTAAAATCCCTAATTTCAATCTAAGTATAATTCCTACTTTCAATGAACTTAATCTTTCTTTCTTTTCCATTTTCCTTTTCAATTTACCCTTTTATCCATTAATTTGGTCTAAATTACTTTATTGGCCTTATTGAAATCTTGGAATTACATAATAACATCCTTAAAAATAAATTCGTCAACGAATTTACAGAGGAGAGTTTGGTCAATCCAATTGATAACTTTCTTAGAAGGATTATGGATAACATTGTCATCAATACTTCATCATGTAATAAGTCCTTTCTTTTATCAATCTAATAACTATTTATCATTTATTGCACAATGACAATCTTTCTTATTCAATAAATTCATAAGTAGTTCTTTATAAGCCACGAGTACAACATGACTTTTGAACTATTTCTGAATCATGATCATTAAGACATAATATGCATTTTTAATATTCTTATAGGTAGCATTCCCAATTAACCTAGAGATCAACTTTCTAATTTGAATCAATAACCTTTCCTAACCTTATGATTAGGAATCCATTGAGGCCTCCCCTTAATTCACTATTTGATAATAAATGACATACTTTACTTATTGTGTAGACCATCGCTTAAGGATTTATGCCATCCCACACTTTATCCATGGTCTTGAAAGTCTCCATATCCTATATTGCCTTTAATAGCTATATAAGCTAATCATGATTTAGAAAACTTAACTTGACCCTTTGTTGATGGCGTGGTGGTTTCTCAGGACATGCACATATTAACTATTCTATTAGAGACAGATAAGAAGTGTCTCTGATATCTTTGTAACACCTCAAATTTTTTTTCTTCTTTTGTCTGTCCAGAAGACTATCTCGGTGACGCCACTCAATTTTGTACCTTAACTTTCACCAGTCAACAAATTAGCTTACATAAGTGGAAGACTAATTTACAACACTATATTTCAACATACATAAGCTATTTATATCATATCCAATAACCTATAGGTTCATGAGCCTTACATCTATATAATAATGGACTATGTATCCATATGTATGTCATCCGTCAGAGGAGCCACCAACTATCTCACTATTTCCATCATGATCACATATCCGGATCCAAGTACAGGGGCAAAGCTCAATGAGATAACTCAGTACGTAGGGTCACCCATTACAATAAACAATATGAATCATGGTTAATATCAAAATCAATATTAATACTATCAATAAACAATTATCCATAATGATATATAATTGATCAGGATAAATAACAATTAACAATAAATAATAAATCATAAATAATTTGATCAATCATAGTGATTATCCATATCATTAATTACTGATGACCAGTATCCATTCAATTCGATTAAATATCTTAAATCAATTATCAATTGATCGTAGGTCGGTGAATGTCACAATGATAATTCTCAATTATATTAACAATTTATCAATTCAATTATCCATCATCCACTAGGGCATAACCAATAGCCTATCAACTATTATGGAGCAATTCAATTATCAATCAGCCACTCTGGCACACTCCATCGATCATAAAGGTCTCAATCGACCACAAGGACTTCCATCGACCATAAATGCCTCAATCGACCACAAGGGTCTTCATTAATAATTATACATTCAACAATCGACTCCATAAGTCTCCATCGGCCCAATGGATCTCAATCAATCACAAGGATCTCTATCGACCACGAGGGCCTCTATTAACTATCATGCAATAATAATCGACTCCGTAAGCCTCCATCGACCCTAGTGGATCTCAATAAATTACAAGAATCTCCATCGACCACGAAGGTCTTCATCGATCATAACAGCCTCCATTGACCACGAGGGTTTCTATCGACCTTAACGGCCTCCATCGACCATGAATGTCTCAATTATCAATTTAACAATTCAATGATAGCAATTTTTCATATCATTACTTGGACGATGCACAATCAATAATTCTATTATTTATCAATTTATGCCAATTGAACAATAGACCATCAATCCATAATCAATCATTATTAATTAGCATATTACAATTAGAATTGATTAACATCAATCAGCATAATAATCACAATCAATATACCAATACATATCAATGCATGGTCATGAACAATCAATGCTATTAAAAAATATAGTTAACCTCAATTAATTGTTTAAAAAATATATTTTAAACCCTCAAAATCTGGCCCGCAATAGGACAAACCCATGTCGGTTCATTTGTTTCACTTTCTCCAATTTCTATGTCAGAACCTGAGTCGGGACTGGTAAAATTCAAGTTGGGTCTGTCTTTGTTTAATTTCATATCAGTCATCCAAACTCGGGTCGGGTCAAGTAGAACCCAGACCCAATTGGCTCCATTTTAATCTGTTGTCAATGAGTCTTCGAAACCTAGAACGGGTAAGTCGGAAGTCGGTCCGGTTCTATTGATACAATTTCACGTCATACTCAGGTAAGGGATCCCGAGTTGCGCCTATGGGAATCCGGGCCGAGTTCATGGAACTTGGTCTAGTTCTTACTAGGATTTGGTCCGGATTCTGTTGAACCCGAGCCGGGCAAAATAGAACTCGGGTCGAGTTTTGTCGCCGTCAGGAAATTATGTTTCCGACACAATTTTTTATCATCGTATCTTTATCATAATATATCCAATCAATGCAAGCAATATATCACTATAATCTCTGTATAATGAAGAAGATCCCATGGGATCATGTCGTGAAAAAATGACGCCATGAGGATTTTTCTATGTACCTTAAGTTGATTGAAAAATCAATTATGTTCATGTTATATGTGGACTGCACGGATGTCACGACTTTGGCCGTTGATTCCTCCCTATTGATGTACAGAAATCTTTAGCTAGCACTTGGATCTTGTTCTCCTCTGTCGGGACTTCGAAATGATATATCGTCTGCGCTCTCAAGTGCCTCGATTTATGAGAAAACAAAGGAGAAAGAAGGGCTCACGCGCATAAATTCTGTGGGGACAAATAACAATTTCTAGTCACCCTTTAAATCCTATTTATACCTCTCAACTAAGATTTTTTACTCTTATTGAACTTTGAGCTATTTCTCCATCAATAAAAGATTAATCTCTACTAAATTTCTTTTTACCTCTTTCATAACTTCTTTCAATCAATTACTTTCACATTTTCCTTTTATTTCTTCATTTTCTCTAATTTTCATAATTATTTAATTCCATAATATTTTATCATCTAATTTTTAAATTAAAATAATAATAAATATTATTTTAATGATTAAAATATTTTTAAGCTATAAAACTCTCAATCTTATCATATTTGAAATCATATATCTATTAATCATTCTTTTAAACCTCAAATCAAATTGAAATTCTTAATCTCAATCTAATTATAATTCCTACTTTCAATAAGATTTAATATTTATTTTTTTCTTTTTTCCTTTTATCCATTAATTTGATCTAAATTACTTTATTGTCCTTATTGAAATCTTGAGGTGTTACAAAAATATTCTAAGATAAAGATAATATTATCAACGTTAATATTATTACTCACTGTGAAAAACAATAAATACAGAAACATTAGGTTTCTTCTCCAATTTGATTCCTTGGCGTGACATGGTCCTCTGTGAACAAATTGGACCGGACAGATGAATTTTTATAAACTCGACAGATCATTTGTGAGAGAAAAATGTAAAAGAAAAAGAGTTTAAGCTTCATAAGTTTTTTTTTCCCCACGTTAGTGGGCAAGTGTAACGAATTTAAGGGTAAAAGTTTTTGAGTGGATGCTTCAATATTTCTTTGTTCCACATATACATTTAAAAGTTTTTTTTTCAGCATTTCATCCATTCTACCTTTTCCAAACTGCAACACGTATAGACCAAAATGAGTTAAATTTCAACAAATACCTTTGAACTTTATCATTTTTTCAACTTTAATTTGTAACAAAAAATTATCCTCCAATTATTAACGGATAAATTTCAATAAATGTCCTCTAATTTTACTTTCCTTTTCAACTATATTCCTCAATTTTAATTTATAACTAAATTGCTCTCCAATTTTTAATTTATTTTGTTATTCCTTTGACCAACTATATATCATCACTTTGTCGATCTTTCTTGGCTTACATGACACATCAAAAAATAATAAGATTAGTATAAAGTATAAAATAACAACAACAACAATAATAATAATGCTTCTAGACAATTGAATAAATATGAAGTCAATTGTCCCATGACCTATAGTTGGCAATAGAGGCATTCATCATAAAGATCCGGACTACTATCTTTAAACCATCAAGATCCTAGTATCACAAGAGTTTAAAGTACATTTTTTATTAAAGAAATCTAAACCTGAGGCAATGGTGTATGAGCAACTAGGACTATGAATTCACTATTAATTACCACCTCATTGAACAAAAAATGATAAGGCGATTACTGGTCTTGGTTGCCTGATGGAACCTAAAGCCTACAGGAATGGAGTGTTTGTGGATGATGGGTAAATTTCACCAAATATTCTCCAACTTTGAGCACTTTTCTAGTACAATTATCAAACTTCATTTTCTAACAAGAGTACCCTCCATGTTTTAACTTGTTTCACCAACTACCCTTTTTACCTTTAATCGACGATTTCTCGGTCGCCATGCTGAGTGGGGATTAAGAAAAAAGTTTAAAAATTAAGAAAAATAAGTGTCATGGACACATATGTGACGATGAGGGGGGAGACCACCCCCCTCCTTTCTCGGCGCTTGTCGGAGCCCCCCTCCCCCTTCCTTGCGTCCATGACTGTTGTTGCGGGGAGGCATCGTAGAACCACGTGCTTAAGCCGAAGTAGGGCGTCACCATGGACAGGACCAGAACCATAGGGAGCGGAGGGTTACAACGGCCGATCAGATGAGCGGAGGCCGGAGTGAGGAAGAAGCCCTCGTGTTTGAGCACGTGCATGATGCGGGAGAGGCACTACATGCGTGTCGGCGGGATCACAAGTTTCGCAACCGGAGGTTTTAGAGCAAGGGGCGAGCGGCACAGGGAAGGGGGGTCACCCCCCGCTCTGCGACCTCACCGGAGGTCCTTGAGCAGGACCCCTCAGGGAAAGGAGGGGGTGGTCACCCCCCTCGTCGTCTCATACGTGTCCACAACACTTATTTTTTTAATATTTTTTTATAATGCCACATCGGATGGCTACTTGTGTGGAGGAGGGAGAAATTATCACTTGGATGCCACGTCAGCATGGTGATCGGAAAACCGTCGATTAGAGGTAAAAAGGATAGTTGGTGAAACTTGTTACAAAATGAAATTTGAGAAGTTTGAGGACAGCACTTGAAAAGTGCCCAAAGTTTGTAACTAAATTGCACTCCAATTTTTAACTTATTTTGCTATCCCTTTGGCCAACTATCATGAGTTTGTCGGTCTTTCTTCGCTTACATGACACATCAAAAAATAATAATATTAGTATTAATTATAAAACAATAAAAAATATTATTAAAATAATAACAAAAAATGTAGGGCCGTGCTTCTCGACAATTGAATAAACATGAAGTCAATAGTCCCACACATGACCTATAGTTGTCGATAGAGGTATTTGCCTTAAAGATCCGATGTACCATCTTTACAGTGAAACGGCCAAGATCCACATATCACAAGAGTCTAAAGTATACCTTTTTTTTATTAAAGAAATCTAAATATGAGGCAATGGTATAGGAACTCCTTAGGATTATGAATTCACTATTAATTACCACCTCATTAAACAAAAAATGATAAGGCTATTACTTGTCTTCGTTGCCCAAGGGAATCTAAAGCCTAACTAGAATGGAGTGTTGTGGATGATGGATAAATTTCATCAAATACCCTTCAACTTTGGGCACTTTTCAACGTTATCCTTAAACTTTATTTTTGGAATAACACTACTCTCCATCTTCTAACTTGTTTCACCAACTATGTTGATGTCGCATCCAAGTTGCGATTTCTCCCTCCTCCACACAAGCAGCCGTCCGACATGGCATTATAAAAAAAGGTGCCATGGACGCATCTACGACAATGAGGGGGGTGGTGAGGAGGCATTGCGGAACCACGTGCTCAAGCTGAAGTAGGGCGTCAGCATGGATGAGACTAGAATCATCGGCAGCAAAGGGTTGCGACACCCGGTCAGATCAATGGAGGACGTAGCCTTGGATGGTGCCGACGTCACTAGTGGTGCTTCTTTTCGTGAAGTAGCCCTCGTGTTCGAGCACGCGCATGACGAGGGAGAGACACTTCATGCGCGTTGACGGGATTGCAAGTTCCGCATTCGGAGGTCGCATAGCGGGGGCGACCCCCCTTCCCATGTCAGCGAGCGCAGGAAAAGGAGAGGGGTGGTCACCTCCCTCGTCGTCTCATACATGTCCATGATGCTTATTTTTTTAATATTTTTTATTTTTTTATAATGCCCATTGAAGGGTTGCTTGTGTGGACGAAGGAGAAATCACTACTTGGTTGACCACGTCAACATGGCGACTGGGAAATCATCAATTAAAGGTAAATGGTAGTTGGTGAAACAAGTTAAAAGATGGAGGATAGTCTTACGGAATGAAATTTGAGAATAGCACTGAAAAAGTGCCCAAAGTTTGTAATTAAATTACTCTCTAATTTTTAACTTATTTCGCTATCCTTTTGACCAACTATCATCAGTTTGTTGGTCCTTTTTTGCTTACATGACACATAAAAAAAATAATAAAATTAGTATAAATTATAAAACTAATAGAAATATTATTAAAATAATAAAAAAATAATAACAAAAAGCACAGGGCCTATGAATAAACATGAAGCCAATTGTCCCACACACCTATAGTTGGCAATAGAGGTATTCACCTTAAAGATCCAGGGTACTATCTTTATGCCACATATCACAATAGTCTAAAGTATACTTTTTTTATTAAAGAAATCTAAATATGAGGCAGTGGTGTAGGAGCTCCTAAGGATTATGAATTCACTATTAGTTACCACCTGATTGAACAAAAAATGATAGGGCTATTATTAGTCTTGGTTACTCGAGACGTAATTTCTTTTCTTTGTGCATGCAACACAGAAATACGACACCTGAACTATATAATTCGGAAATTGAAGGACAATGTTGAGCAAATAAAAGTACAAGAAGAGAACAACTAATGGGTCCAACATGGAAGAAGGTCAACAACAACAATAACAAGCGGAGGGAATTGAACCTCTGATGAGGGACCTAGCTCAAAGGCACAACTAAATCAATTTAGAGGGGAACACAATGAACACCCATTATCTCATATCAACCGCTTCCTCCATCAAGATGAATAGAGTTGAAGATGATGCTATAAAGATGAAGCTTTTTCCATTTTCTCTCAGGATGAAGCACAAGAT
Source organism: Pontederia crassipes (assembly GCA_030549335.1). Classification (NCBI taxonomy): domain Eukaryota; kingdom Viridiplantae; phylum Streptophyta; class Magnoliopsida; order Commelinales; family Pontederiaceae; genus Pontederia; species Pontederia crassipes. Next base: position 49,133,347 of record CM060190.1, on the reverse strand, counting down.
TGGTTGGACTCTCAAACTCCTAGAGCATTTAATACATAGGATGAGTTGTTCCGAGCTTTTATGAAGAAACTCTTTCCTCCTGACAAATTCATCAAGTTGAGAAATGAAATCACTTGTTTCAGGTAGAAAGAACATGAATATTTGCGTAGTGCATAGAAGAGATTCAAGAAGTTGCAAAGACAATGCCCATACCATGTTGTATTCGTTTGGCTCCTAATAGAGATTTTCCACAATGGTCTCTCCTCAAGTCTGAAATTTAATATCAATTAAGCAATTGTAGGTGGGTCTATGATGAACCTCCCTTACTCACACGCTTGTAATATGCTAGACCAGTTGGCAATGAATGATGAAAACCGATGAGGAAGGACCATCAAGAGCTAGAATTTGTTAGAGACCATGAAGGATACAGAGAATTGAGTGCTAAGGTGGATTCTCTAGTGCAACTTTGCACCAGTGGCGAGTATGAATACATCGCATCTTGTTTGTGACAATTGTGGAGGATCTCACAATACCTTATATTGCATACACCCTGAACAAACCAATGACATAGAAAATACAAACATGAAACAATCCATATGTTACCACATATAATCTAGGAATCCTAGTCTCTTGGGGAAATCAATCGGGGCCATCTCAAGAAGCAAGTCCATCACCTCCAGGCATTCCACCTCGGCCACACTATCAGACTCAATACTAGCCACCATATCAACAATCACCTCCACAACTTCAGGTGGAAAAGAAATAATCTTGGGAGCTTGTGATTGAAAAACTAGCAAATGCAACAAGTGAAAGATTTGAAAAGATTGAGAAAAGGATGGTGCAACTAATTACATCCAATAGGAACTTGGAGTATCAAGTGGGGCAAATAGCTATGAATTCTAGAGAAGAGGGCAACCTACGGAGTAAGACACCGATGAACCCTCGTAAGCATTGCTAAGCAGTGAAATTGCGAAGTGGCAAAGCATTGGAGCCAGTTTTGAAGAAGGCAACAAACAAGGGAAAATAAGTAGTGGAAAATAATGAAGAGGCAACTAACAAATGATTCTGAGCACTCTAAGCCTCCATACAAGCCTCCACCTCCATATGTACCTCCAATTCCATTTCCACAGAGGCTTCAAAAGCCTAAATTGGATAAGCAGTTTGGAAATTTTGTTCAAGTATTCAAACAATTGCACATCAATATTCTTTTTGTAGATGCAATTGCTCATATTCCTGCATGTGCCAAATTTTTAAAAGAAATAATGTCAAACAAGCGATCATTGGAAGAACATGGGATAATTACTTTGATAGAAGAATGCAATGCGATGATTCAAAGAAAACTGTCACCCAAATTAAGAGTTCCAAGGAGTTTTTCTATCCCTTGTACTATTGGAAATTTGAACATCACCAAGGCTCTATGTGATCTTAGGGCAAGCATATCAGTAATGCCCCTAAACATATGCAAGAAATTGGGATCGAAAGAGCTCAAGCCCACTACTGTGTCTTTCCAATTGGCTGCTCCATCACCTATCTCATGTGTGTTTTAGAGAATGTCTTATTGAAGGTGGATAAATTTTTTGTACATGTGGACTTCATTGTCTTGGACATGGGGCAAGATAAAAAAATACTCACTATTTTGGGTAGACCATTTTTAGCGACTATTGGAACCCTTATTGATATCAAGAATGGAAAGTTGACCTTTACCATTGGGGACTAAAAAGTGGAGTTTGACCTTTCATAGTCTCCTAAATTCGAACTCTTACTAATAAAGTTTTCTTTGTAGATTGTATTGATGAGAAGGAACAAAAGGCTTTGCAAGACATGGTATAGAAGAAACCTTTCAGAAGCACATCGCTGAACTCAACTGAAATTGAAATTGAACGTAAAGAATTGCATGAATTGAGTGCTGCATTAGGAGTTGAGACTAACCAAACTATGAGATTATTAATGTTCATTGATCAAAGACTAAAGCCATACCTATTGATCGATGAATTTGAGAGGTGGAAACCACCAGATCCTTCACCTGGATGAACCTTCAATGCGTCGAGCCAATGACGTTAAACTAAGGCACTTCTTGGGAGGCAACCCAAGATTTTTCTCTTATAATTTTTTTCCTTGAAATCTTACGTTTGAAATAAATAAGTGCTCATCAATACATGTATGTTCATATCAAGATAGCGTTATGCTAGGAGGAGATTATATCATGGTTTACAAGATTAGTGACTAACACATTTATCATAGTGATTGGTCGACATCCTCGTCTCCACCATAAAGCATGTGAGCTTTCTTTTGCCCATTCTAATATTATGTTTTGACATGTTAGAAACGACAATGTTCATTCTTGATTTGGGGGTAATTGGAGTCTTTAATGTTAGCATGAGTCATGTGTATTGAAACTAGTGCTTGGTTATAAGTGTCCACAGGTATGTAATGAATCTAGTAGTGTCGTTAAGTAGTATTTGCTTTTGCATGTGTCGGGTCAAATAAGTTGTCGTGTATGAACTCCATATCTTTTAATCCCTAAAAATATTAGCATGTTTTCAATTCACATTGAGTTAATGTGTGTGTATATATATATATATATATATATATATATATATACACACTTGTGTGCATTCTCTCATGGTGTGAAGGATTAACCCATGTCATCAAGCATTAATTAGGAAACACTATACACGACAATGTTGATTCTCTAGTCCGCATGATTGATTTATTTTGAATATTATGAAGAAGAACATAAAAACATAATAAACCTTGACTCGGAATCAAAGTAAGTGACATGTAGATTAATTGGGATTTAACATTTGTACCCTCTTAAATGATGCTCAATTATGATATTTAGCATTGTAGTAATAATAGAGTATGTAATAAATATGTTTGTCACAATTGCACTTCTTGAATCTAGTAATTTGGGGAATGCTTTTAATATTTTTTTTTAATAAAAGTCCCAAGTGCCTCACTTAACCATGAAAAAAGAGAGAGGGGAGAAAACTGTGGGCAATTTCTCTTCTCTATAAATAACTACTCGATGTCTCCTCATTCGAGGAAGACAAGAGTATGCCACATATAGCACCACTAGCACCTAAGCTGAGTATTTTTGGAAGAAAGGCGATGAACGTGCCCAGTGGAAGTCTTCTTTTTTTTTCAATTTCCATTTCACAAAAGAGGAAAAGTGGCAAAAAGGGGCCAAATGAAAAGACGAGTAGTTGAACCCAAGGACAGGTAATTTTTCTCTACATGCTCAAATTAACTTTCAGTGTTAATCCAAGTTGGGTGTTAGTGCGAGATAGTTATGTGGATGATCAGTTTGCAGGATAGCCTTGATAGGCTTCAGTTGTTCCAAGTCATGGGTTAAGATATCTTTAATGCATAAATAATGTTTATGTAAAGAAGTCTAAGATCTAGGGAGATATAATGTCACTTATAATGTGGTTAAAAGAATTTGAAGATTTTTCTTGACCCTAAATTTCTAATTTATGCTTGAGGACAAGGAAAGGCTTAGGTTCGGAGGAGTTGATAATTGTATAATTATTCAATTATTTTATATGATTATCGTAATATGATGTGTTTAATATTATTTCATCTTCAATCATCAAATATTTTGAATCTACCTTATTGTTTGATGGGAGTAATGAAAATCTAGCATAGTTTGACAAAAACACATTTATAGAGACTCAATACGGGCAAGCAGTATTAAAACCTTTGGGCTAGTATGGAAGCCCCTCATGTCATATTCAGCCCGCACAAGAAAATACGAGTAGGCCGTATTTAATCTCTCCATCCCATATTAAAGCCCATCAGCGCACCAGAAAATACAAGCAGGCCGCAGTCGTATTTAAGCCTTCCAGTCCGTATTAAAGCCCGCAAGACCATATCGCACATGGAAAATATGGGCAAACCATAGCGCCTTGACTGCGGTCGTATTTTCTCTTGTTTGGCCATATTGGGCTATTTTCTTTCTTATTTTTGGGAACTTTTGTAACCCTAATTTGAGGGGAGTATAAAAATAAATTTTGGGGACGAAAAAGAGGGTCCAAACTTGGTTTTGAGGAGATCAAGATGGTTGGGATGGACTTTTATTTTTCTCTGCATTTTTGTATCTTTCTTAGACTTAATATCATTCCCTTTTCATGAAATCTTGTGTTTTGATGATGATTTCTTTTTCTATGCTTGGCTAAGCTATTTTTTCTAGGGTTTGATAAAATCTAGAATTTGGTTATGAGAATGTTTTTTTATATAATCTAAGATGTTCTTTGTCGTTTATGAATTCAGGACATGTTTCTATTTGATTGGCCATCTAATTAAACAACATAAGGTCTTGAGTATTTGATCAAGATTAGTTAAATTGAATGACATGAAATGTATTGTTTCTTAGAAATAAGGATAATCATTTTACTCATGAATATTAGCTTATAAGGCAATTAAAATAATTTAAATGACCACAAAAGTAGATGTTTATAATTTTAATTAGAATTATGTTTGCCTGAAAAGAAGACGCATGACTTTTGAAGATTGAGTAGAGCACTTATGTTTTTAGTATCTCGAAAATTCTTATGATCAATACTCTAGGTGGATTCAAAATATTAGAACTTTTATTCTGATTTTTACTCATAATCAATTCTTGTTCTTCTCATCATTTTAACTTTTCTGCATTCATTTTGGCATTTCACTTTTATTTAGTTTTATTATTATTTACCTCTTTTCTGACCATTTAGGTATCATTTAGAATCATATAATCCTAGTACTTAAACTCTTCCCTTTGGGACGATATTTTATATAACACCGTATACTTGCAGGAGATTTTTCATGCCCCACCCCCGATGTTGGCGAGCGCAGGGAAAGGAGGGGGGAGTGCTCGCTCCACTCATCGTCTCAAACATGTCCATGACACAATTTTTTTTAATTTTTTAATTTTTTTATAATGCCACATTGGACGACTGCTTGTGTGGAGGAGGGAGAAATCACCACTTGGATGCCACATCAACATGGCGATTGGAAAACCGTCAATTATGTGTAAAAAGGCTAGTTGGTGAAATAAGTTAAAATATGGAGGGTAGTCTTGTTACAAAATGAAATTTGAGGATAACGCTGAGAAAGTATCCAAAGTTGCTCTCCGATTTTTAACTTATTTCGTTATCTCTTTGACCAACTATCATCAAATTATCCGTCTTTCTTTGCTTACATGACACATCAAAAAATAATAAAATTAGTATAAATTATGAAACAATAAAAAAATATTATTAAAATAATAAGAAAATAATAACAAAAAGCGTAGGTCCTATGCTTCTCGACAATTGAATAAACACGAAGCCAATTGCCCCACACATGACCTATAGTTGGCAATAGAGGTATTCACCTTAAAAATCTGGGATACTATCTTTATGGTGAAACTATCAAGATCCACATATCGCTAGAGTCTAAAGTATACTTTTTATTAAAGAAATCTAAATATGAGGCAATGGTGTAGGAGCTCCTAAGGATTATGAATTCACTATTAATTACCACCTCATTGAACAAAAAATAATAAGGCTATTACTAATCTTGGTTGCCCAATGAAACCTAAAGCCTAACTGGAATGGAGTGTTGTGGATGATATATAAGGTTCAACCTAACATAATAGACAAAATCCTAGTAGTACAAGTAGCAACCCAAAGAACTAGAGGATGCGCAAAATGTGTCAATATGAAGCAATACATTTTCAGAGGTCGATATATAGTTGAATCTATAAGGGAAAGTCTATAGGTTCCAAATGATGAAGGCCACTAAAAAAACGTGTTGAACGAATGCCATAAGTTAAAATTCATCATTCACCTTGGCAACAAGATATACAAGGACATGCGACGAAGGTGAAATGACAAAGCATGAAATAGAAGAGTATGTCTCGATGCATTGAATGCCAACAGATTTAGGTCATACAATTTGCAAGAATTCACCAAAGGTCATACGATTTGCAAGAATTCATCTAAGGTCCATAAACCTAATACAAGAAAATTAAAGACTAATAGTGGGATTCGAACTCATGATCTCTTAATTTTTGATGGTGTGCGCCACTACGTTACACCCTAGTTCCTATTTAATTTTTTTAAAACTAGACTTTAAGTTCTTTTCATTATATATTTTTTGTAACTTTTGGTGGAGTAAATATGATTCAAATAATTATCTCAATAACAGTCATAAGTTTAAATAGATAACAATGCGTTATGCAACCATCAATCGAACTTTATGCAGCCACATGTGCTGGTGGCACAGATTGGCACAATTATCTCGGAAATCCAGTGCAGCCTACGATGTGATGCAATAATCCTCTAGCACCAAACATTGGGTGTGGATTAGTTGGAAGTGGCCAGAGGAGGGAGGGGTTAAATTAAAC